>CM075978.1:169353099-169373435 GCA_038087875.1 Malacoraja senta | reverse complement strand
TGTCCATGTTCTCCAGAGTTTCTGCTTGACAAGCTGAGTAACTTCAGCACTTTGTGTTTTATTTTGCAACTCGACATCTGCAGTTCCTTGTTTCTTCATAGCGAGGAAAGAGAATGATGGAAGTACTCATGCAATAGTTATGTAGTTGGCAACATTAGCTTCATTTTGTCATGGTGTTCTTATTCCATTGGATAAATAAAGTTTGAAGCTGAATCCAATAAACACTATTTTCACAAAAATAGTGACTTCCTAAATCCTTGAGGTCAAAGATCTCAGATACAAATGGTGACTTCACTTGGCACCCATTTGCAAACAAGTGCCATTTATTTTATAGATTTGTTTAGCTGTTATTCATCTTATGAAAATACCAGCAGCTTTTGGAACTCTTTATTTCAGTTACTGTATTTTACCTTATTCATAAATATTTGTATACCGTGTTAGATTTATTTTCTTGTTTTCATAACTAAATAGTACCTGCTAGTACTGTGTGTTTATGGAAACGTATCCTGCAGTTTAATCAAAGCTTTTACAAGGAATATCGTTCCATATTATTATTATTTTTACAAGTTTACCTCTTTAAATTATTTTTTAAAAATTGTTTGATTCCTGCCCTGTACAATGGTTCAGTCTTTGATAAAGAAAAGTGTGCAAGCAGCTATTTAGCACGATCTACCGTTGAACTGATCAGGCCAGTGAATGATAGAGCATTTACTTATCCAAAATTCTTTCAAACGTCCAGAGGATGCAGAGAAAAACTGTTTTGTGGCTTGAATGGCTTTGATTTCATTACATGTTGGTACAAAGACCAAGCACCAAAGACCAAAGAAAATTGGACCAGGATCTCAAAGAAATTTGTAAATTCATCTTTCAGGACCTGTTTAGTTTTAGAGATACAGTGTGGAATCAGGCCCTTCGGCCCACCAAGTCCACGCCTACCAGAGATCATCCATACACTAGTTCTATCCTACACACTAAGGACAATTTACAAAAGCCTATTAACCTACAAACCTGCACGTCTTTGGAGTGTGAGAGGAAACTGGTGCACCCAAGGAAAAGTCATGTGATCACAGGGAGAACATACAAACTCCATACAGACAGCACCCATAGTCAGGGTCGAACCTGGGTCTCCTGCGCTGTAAGGCAGCATTGTACTGTCTTGCGCCGTTGCGCCACTGTGCCATCCTGTAAGTGTCAAGGCTGAGGTTAGTTTGGGATAACTATTAGCTATTAAATCCCCCTATTGCAAAATCCCTGGGCGTTCATTATTGGTGAGTTCCGAGCACAGGGCTCACAACCAATAAGGTCATTGACCATACATTTATCTTCATGCACCAAGGAAATTCTAGGCCGTAAAACATAATTGACAAAATTCAATGGCCCGGAATTGGCAGTTAAATAAACTTGATGCTATCAGTAGCTCCATTACCAAAACGTAAATCAGACCACAGATTTCAAATAGCCAGACATATACATTTAAAGTACGAAGCTGATGTCAAGTTGCTCCACTTCCTCCAGAGGTTTGCCATCTCACCAAAGACTCACAGTTCAAATAGATGGAGAGGTTTGGAGCTGGAATATTTGTCTGATAGGTACCTGGTTAAACACACCAGAAAGTCTTCAGGCTTGTCTGTTTACTGTGAATGATTCGTTTAATTACTGACCCTCTGATGCTGAAAATAACTTCTTAAATGTGGAGTTTCATTCTTCCCAAATAAAGTTCATTCCATTCGCAAAAAGTTTGAAGATTAGCAAATATAATGTAAGTGAACTTGTAAAGATATAAAAATCCTGATCGCAAACTCTAATACTGAAAATTAACTTTTAGAATTTCATTCTTTCTGATTTTAGATGTTTTTGCAGATTTAAAAATGTCTGCCTAGCCTTTTCAACGCATAGATTGTCCTGGCGGTAGAATCCAGACTTTGTGTTGCAGGATGTATGTCCTGCAGTGTGCTTTGATGAACGGAGGGATTAATGACCAATAATTATCCCCTAACTAATCTCAGTAAAACTGATTCTCAACTTAGTGCCGCATTGCTGTTTCCGGGATCGTGGTTATTGTGGTTATCTAAGTTGGTTATTGCATTTCCCACAATATATATTCAATTAGTCATTCTTTGCCTGTAAAGCACCTGTACAATTTGTCCTGGGTTTGGAAAATGTACTGCATTAATACATAACCTTTCATTCACTGCTAGTGGTAAAATACCAAGATGCAGTAATTTTGCTCTGCCATCCCACCAAGATTAATTGTATTCTCTTCTAACCTAGGTCAGTTGTTCACAGTTCAATTTGTTTAGTGACTTATCCACATGCTTGGCTTGTGCTAGCACCATGCAGTGGTGCAATGGTAGAGTTGTTGCCTTACAGCATCAGAGACCCAGGTTAGATTCTGACCTCGGGTGCTGTCTGTACAGAGTTTATACGTTCTCCCAGTAACAGCGTGGCTTTCCTCCAGGTGCTCCGGTTTCCTCCCACATTCGAAAGATGTGCAGGTTTATAGGTTAATTGGCATCTGTAAATTGTCCCTTGTGTGCAGGATAGAACTAGTGTGTGGGTGATCGTTGGTTGGCACGGACTTGGTGGGCAGTAAAGCCTATTTCCACGCTGTATCTCTAAACCAAAAGAGTTTCAAATCTTGCTCTAGGTAAGATGCCGGTGGATTTGACTTCCTGCTCCACAGCTGAATTCACTCTTGATTCACCTTCGAGGCCTCTTGAGATGGAATACTGATACGTTGGAGAGAGGGATCAATTGCACTTCAGATCTGACCCCTCAGCACTGCACTGAGGAGAGGTGGTCTGCTGCTTGTGACCCACTCAGTTAAACTTGCTGCTAACCCTGGGGATAGAATAGAATGGAATTTCCTTTATTGTCATTCAAACAAAAGTTTGAACGAAATTTCGTTCCCTGCAGTCATAACAGCAAAAAAACAAAACACACAATTAACAGTTTAACACAAACATCCATCACAGTGAATCTCCAGACATCTCCTCACTGTGATGGAAGGCAAAAAGTCTTATTTCTTCCCTGTTCTTCTCCCGCGGTCAGGCAGTCAAACTGTTGTGTCGAGGTGATCGAGGCTCTTGATGTTAAAGCCCCCGGCGGGCGATGGTAAATCATGCGGCCGATTAAGCCATGCCTGGCGATGAAAGGCCGATGCAAACCCCGCAATTCGGGGCGGGTGAAGTTGCCGTTGCGGGAGCTCCCGAAAATCGGTCTCCAACCAGGGACCTGCGAGCTCCCGATGTTACCGTCCACAGGGCCTGCAGCCGAAGCCTCTGAAGTCGGGTTGCAGCCACAGCGCCACCACAGCCTCCGAAGTCAGCCAGCTTTGTGATGGTAAGTCCACAGGCTCTACGACCGGAGCCCTCAGATCGATTCCAGTTGAAGGCTGCCATCTCCACGATGTTAGGCCTCAGCGAAAATGGAGACACGACAAAGAAAAGGTCCCCTTCAAGGAAGAGATTAAATAAGTTTCCCCCAGCCTCCACATATACATAACTAAAAATAAACCAAAAACGAACCTCTAACAAGAAAAAAAAAAGACAAAAAGTAAAAAGACAAACATACTGCAGGCGAGCCGCAGCTGCTTAGGCATCGCCGCCACTTCCGAACTTCCGGATAAAGGTAAGTGTAGGTAGCTTACATCTTTTACTTTATATTAACATCTTTAATTGTGATCATTTTGTGTGCTTTTAATAAAATTAATATTTCTAAATGTCTCTGTATAGTTAATTTTTTTAATGTTAATTAATCTCTTGAATGGTCTGTTAATATCCATGATCACCAGATATGCTTAATAGAAGATTTAATAGTAAGAGGGTGATGGGTATTTGGAAAAAGCTGCCAGAGGATGTAGTTAAGGCAGATACAATAAAAAATATATAAAAGACTCTTGGAGAGATATGTGCATAGGAAAGGTTTAGAGGCATATAGGCAATTGGGAGTATCTTAGATGGGGCACCTTGGTCGGCATGGACGAGTTGGGCTCAAGGGCCTGTTTCTGTGATGTATGACTCTACAACTCTATTTTAAGCCATTGAGAGAGGTAAACAGTGGAAGTCCATCAAGGGGAGTGTGGCTGAGGGTCGCAGGATTCATTTGTTGAGGCCCACTCACTACCAGGTGTTGGTTTCTGCTTCAGGAAAACCTGTCAAGCATGGAGGAGGTGTCTGTTCAGTCTGGAAAAGGTAAGTGTGTGTGTGCGTAGTTTGAACCCAACTTGACCCCGCCCATTGCCTCAAAAACAGACCTCAAAACCTTTAAATCCATTCAACGATTAGCAGAACTCCGCTATAAAATAATAATTAGCATCTAAGCACACTTAAATCTTTACCACCGTAGCTCTGTAGTAGCTCTGTATTTTCAAACCCTAATTGGATCAGTCCATTAATCTCTACAAATAAAATTACTAAGGAATTGACTTAAAATACTATAATTATTTAGAAATTTAAAACTCTTAGATATAATAGTATCCACATTAAATGATAGTAGGAACCTTAATACTGCAGCCACACATTGATCAATGGATCCTTTACAATAAAAATACTGCACAGGGAGTCCTTGAATTTAAGTTCCCATTCCCCATCTGTGAACACTAATATTTGGTTTGGTATTTCTGAGAGTTCTGTGTCGTATTACTTGATAAATAACATTTTCTGGCATTTACAGGCATGCTTTCTTTTACAGTGGAATTCCAACTTCCTAAATCAACTATAATTTTACTTCCTCCTCACTAACTCCTTCCAAATCAGGCTCCTAAAAACTTAACATTGTGTCCTTAATATACCTCTCATTGAAATCCACAGAAAATTACCCACTGATATTACACCCTAAGCTTCACACGTGCATTTTGTTCTATTTTTAAGATTGTTGAGCTAATTTTAACTTATTTTAAAACTTGTTATGAATGTTGTTAACCTTTTATTGATAGATTGAGAGGAGCCTGTCTCATTATTAATTCACTGTACAGCGATACTTGTTATATATACATACTTGTGATACTCCAGATAAGTAAAACATTATTATGTGACCGGACAAAGGGAATAATTAGCACTCACAAAGGACGGGACTGCAAGTGCATCTCGCACACCTCCACTCTCCCAGTTTAACACTGTTAGCAGCTCACTTGCTTGTAAACACAACAAAGATAGGCAGTCTATATTTGCAAAAAAGGGAATTAAGATTTAAAACATAATTCATCAATGAACCAGAGGAGTCAAATGTTATTAAATGATTCTTTGCATGAGAATCATCAAATGTCAGTTCCATCTCTTGGAAAGGTAACTTTGTCTTTCCAAGAGTAAAATTCTAACTATTAACTGTTTCCCAAACTAAAATTTAATTTGAATTCGCCTTCAAACCAGCAGCCTTATTCAGTTTTATTTCTTCAGTTTCTGAATGGATATATTCAGACGGTTAATTGTTTTGTGATGCCAAGTTGAAGTTAAAATGAAAAAAAAACACAGCATTTTATGAGCTATTTTTGTTCAAGTTCATGGGCTCACTGATGGTATCAATGTTCCATTGTTAAGTTTGATCGCAAATATCGAACACAATGTGGTGGATATGGTATGAGGAACTAGAATTTATAGCATGACTGTGTTACATTTGCACAAAATTCATTTATATGTTATTTTGTTGTAATCATGTTATTTCATGCAGGCCAGTACTTTGTTGGACCAGTGAACAAAGGTATGTTACTTAATTAATGCTAACAGGAACTTCTAGATTTGAGTGTGTTCTTGTTAACTTTATTGTTTAGTGGCCACTTTTAAACGTTGTGGAACTCCACAATTGGAATAATACTCAAGAGTTTGTTAATTCTCGGCAACTTGTGGAATAAGTCAAATAATTTAATTAAAGTTCTTAATTTCACTTTAATGAAGAATGTGCATTTAATTTATTTTAAAACTTTTACAAATTCTGTGGTGTTATTTTCAGATAACAATTGGGAAAAGACAAGGAAAGCAATAACATAGATTGAAAACCCCCCAATTTGTTTTAATTTATGCAATTTAGAAGAATGAGAGATGATCTGACTGAAACGTAAAATTCTGAGGGGATGTCTCAGGGGGAAGTGGTGCAGCGGTAGAATTGCTACCTTATAGCCCCAGAGAACTAGGATTGATCCTGACTCTGGGTGCTGTCTGCACAGAATTTGTACGTTCTCCCTGTGATCTTGTGAGTTTTCTCCGGGTGCTTCTGTTTCCTCCCACATTCCAATGATGCGCAGGTCTGTGAGTTAATTGGCTTCTGTAAAGTGTCCGTAATGTGGAGTATAGAACTTTTAGTTTAGTTTAGAAATACAACGTGGAAACAGGCCCTACGGCCCACCGAGTCCACACTGACCAGCGATCCTCGCACATTAACACCATCCTACACACATTAGGGACAATTTACATGTATACCAAGTCAATTAACCTACATTCCTGTACTTCTTTGGAGTGAACTTGTGTGAACAGTTGATCGTTGGTTGGCATGGGCACGGTAGGCTGACCGGCCTGTATCCACACTTACCTCTAAAAGTAAAAAACGAAAACAACCATCAATAAAGCCAAGAATCCCATTCGCGTGTACTGTCTCCTTTTCACCGTGAAAATTCAGAATAAAATTTAAACATTAGCATTGATGAGTACGAATCTTCAGAAGAGTTTATAATTATGTAACTGCCTCATCCACATCTTATATGTTACATCATACTCCCACCAACCTCTGTCTCCAAACTCACTTCTGCCTCTCCCCCACCTGGTTCTATCTGCCCATCATCTGCAACCTCCTGCCATCACATACCTGCCCCTGTCTTAAACCTCTCGCTCACCTCTTTTTCTTGTTCACTTTCTTCCACATTCTCAGCCCTAATGCAAGTGTCTGAACCTGAAATGTCAACCATGCCTTTGCCTCCCTAAGTTATGCTTGACTTGTTGATTTCCTCCAGAAGTTTTTTTTTTTGCTTCATTTTTTTTGTAAAGTGTTTCTGGATAACCAGAGATCATGGCGTGTTAATGCATATGTTTCTTTTTTTTTACAAGCAAATTCCTCGGAGAATTTGGCTAAGTCCAGCACCTCTGAGCTTGTTTTTAACACAGTTCATAGAATAGCTCCACTGAGAACGAACGGAACGAATGGGGGGCTGGCAGTGTGGGGGGGTAGCAGGGGGTCTGCTGTCACATGCGGCGGCAGGCAATAGATAGGACTGTTCGGTAGTTTTGTAATTTTGTTGGCACCAAAACATGGCAACACTTGTGTACTGCCTAGATTGTATGCAAGACAAAGCATTGCACTGTACCTAGGTACGAGAGACAATAAAGTATCATTCATAATAAGGCAAATTCTTCCTGTATCTTTAACCTTAGTTAGGTTGTTGAGATTTATAGAGGCACTGCATCAGGTTTGATCACAATGCTTCTAACTGTCGTATCTGAGAATTTGTTACCTCAACTTGCTTTATAAGGTATCATATCTCTATTTTTGGATTGCATCTACTATTCCAACACGGTGTTTGCTCAAAGACGTAAGTGATTCCACAGCAGAAACAAACAAGAACACTGCCTTGCATGCAATATGAAAAAGTCAGATAAACTTTCGTTTAAAAAAAGTATTTATTCACTAATTCATACAAAAAATCATAGAATTGATAACTGGTGTTTGGCTGTTCTTGATATTTTCTTTTGTATGCCTACACAGGTTCCATGTCTGGGGACTCAGTTCAATGCATAAACTATATAACGGTACTCAATGATTCATTTAATTAAATGAATCATCGGAGAGCTACTATTATTTGTTGGATAGCCATTTAACGAGTACTCAAGAGTTGAGGAAAATCCTTGGTATATTTATTTATCAGTATTCTCAAAGATGTGGAATGTTTTGAAATTTGGGATGAAATTTAATCTTCAAGTAGATATGGGACACTCATTAAATCAGGATACTCAGGATTTCCACTTTGTTTTATGGTGTACAGCAATGCCACGAAACTCTAGGTTACAGACCTAATAATATTATTGTAAAAAAAAAAGATGTGATTGATTCTATGTCAACACCAACCATAGTATTGCTTAAATGGGAAAGGGTTTTAACTCGATTCATGGTACCTATTCCCTGTTATGCCTTTCTGTTTAGTATTCAATTCAATTCTATTGAGAAAGCATTCTAAATACTCAGAAAGCCACTGGGCGGCACGGTGGCGCAGCGGTAGAGTTTCTGTCTTGCAGTGCCAGAGACCCGGGTTCGATCCTGACTACAGGGCTGTCTGTACGGAGCTTGTACGTTCTCCCTGTGACCACGTGGCAACAAAGGCTTTTCACTAAAGAGGAAGGATCTTATTAAGCTGGCAATTGTACAGAAAAAATTCAACAGGACGTTACTCGGACATGAGGACTTAAGTTATAATGAGAGGCTGGATGGACTTGGACATTTTTTTCCTGGAGTGCAGAAAGAAGCTGAGGGGTAACCATACAAAGTTTTTCATAATCTAGAAAAGGTGAATTTCCCAGTTCCAGGTTAGAGCAGTCCAGAACTGGTGGGATTAGACACAAATTGAGAGGGGAAAACTTTAAAAGTGACCTGAAGGCAATTTCTTCATGCAGAGGGTGGTGCGTAAATAAAGTGAGCTGCCAACGAACCTGTAGCGGTGAGTACACAATGGCAACATTTAAAAGATATTTGCACAGGTGCATAGATAGGAAAGGTATAGAGGAATATGACCAAATGCAGGTTAAATGGGACAAACTCAGTTCTAAAATTTGGTCGGCATGAACAAGTTGAACCATGGGGTCTGTTTCTGTGCTATACGATGCTATAACTAAAGCACATGTGAATTTATATGACAGTGTAGGTAGATTCCACAATATTTAGCATTTTTTGCCATAAATTTCATTTTCCTGTTCTTTCACCGATTTCCCTTTGCTAATTTTGAACTGAAATCAAAAACAAATGTGGGGTTAAAAATAAAAAAGGATTTCAATTACCAATATTCATTCAGAAACTTAAAAATTCTTGCCAATATTCCAGATTAATTGCCCGCCTAAAGTGTTTAAAGTGTCATATTTACAAATAATATGTATTTTTACAAACAATATCAATGAATTCACGCCTTTTAACCCCCAAGCCATTATAGTTTTATCTTTAACCTGACCACTTTCAAAACCTGTGAGATTGGTCTGTGTATAAATTAGATCATCTTTTTAAGAGGAATGAATATTGCCGCGTTTAGCTACCCTTTTCAACACTTACATGCAGCATCGTTATCTTTGCTTTCTGTCATTTTACGTTTACATTTTTGGATTAGTATATAATATGTTCAAGCTTTGAGAATGATGTCTGTATCCAAAAGTAAGAGGATTTTTAGTCAAAACAGTAATTGTATTATTAATAGATCTCATTCACTCTGTCCTTAGAGAATATTCCCACGAACCCTTCAAAAAGCATTTTAGGGCATTGAAGACAGGTTCTAAGCTGAATAATGTTAATAAAATGTAATATTTTTCTCATTAGAAAGTAATAGTACTTAATCAATTCGCCATTCTAGTTAATTGCATTCATTTCTTCCATCTTCACTGTAAGATTACAAGTTCTCGAATTTAATCTAAATGTTTCTTTCTGTTATCATGTCAGATTGATCAATCATATTAAAATATAATTTCCCCAGATTACTTCCTGTCCTTTAGTTTCATACTTACAGGCACTTTTTTTCTGGTTTCCTTGTAGTCTTGCTCCGAAAGACCACATAGAAATGTCAAGTGCAACAATTTGTCATAAATAAAGCCAGTCAAGAATTAATATTGAATTCTTCCATTTCATGTAACTCGCACCCCTTCTGTCTCGTTTCCCTATCCTCCGATTTATCCTGGTCCCCTGTTGCATCTTCTCCCACCTCACCTTCCTTCCACAGCCCTTATCATCCTGTTTCTCGCCCCCTCCTCTCTTACACACTCCTTCCAATGAATCCCCTTCCCCTACTACTCCCCACTCCCCACCCTCTGTTTTGCTATCTGCCTCCACCCCTCTCATATTAAGTTCCATTCTTCCTTTCCGATCAGATCCCAGAATTTGTGGCCATTTTTTCATTATTGATCATCTCTCAGCCTCTGTTGCTATCTCCAGTCTTCTCTCCCCCACCCGACTGCTATCTGCCAAACATCCCCTCCTCACCTGTAACCATCTGTCACTTGCTAGCTCTTGCCCCACCCCACCAATCTGCTTATACTGACTACCTACCCTCTACTCCTTCAGTCCTGATGAAGGGTCTCAACTCAAAACAATGACCGTCCATTTCCCCCCACAGATACTGCCCCTTGAGTCCCACCAGCTGCTCTCATTTTTTAGCTAGTCAGGACCACAATGCAGAATTTATTGCTCTCATCTTTGAAAATGCCTTAACTGCAGAGTGGCAAAGATATAATCCAGATTTTGAATTTGCAGTTCGTTTATAGAGCATTTAAATGGGAAACCTTTAACTCAATTTACACCAAACCCCAGATCTTTATTTTAGATTGTGAAGAGGAGTTAATACATATATTTTGGAAGAAAACCAGCTTTGATATTTAATTCAAGAACTCAATGCACGTAAATTACTCGCCGATCAGCAGTAATAAACATTCGCCTTAGCTCCCTCTGCACATTATACTTCATCTCTGAAATGTTTGCTGGCTTGTCTGTACGGCATATTTATCAACCACATATGAATTGTTAGGAATCTATACCAGACCCACAAGGGAAACAGACACATTGGGGGTCTTGCACTATCATGGACTTATGTAATTTATGCTTAATTGATGTTTTGTGCGTTAGCTTGTAATGCTGCTGCAAGCTAGATTTCCATTGTCTCTCTATCTCACTGTACTTGTGCGAAGCACAATAAACTTGACTTGACTTGATCTGATTTGAATTTGACAATAAGGGAACATTTTTCACGCAGTGATCACAATTTGCTTACATTTTATATAAGGTCCGAAAGAGAAAAGGGAGAAGCACACTGATGTTAGAAATTTCAGAAAGTCAAATTTTGCAGGGAAAATAAATAAATTAATCCAAATAAACAAGCAATAGGGAGTCCAACTAATTCTACACCAAATCAAACAAAGTGGTTTGTCGACTTAATAATGGGAGGCTGCTCTCTGAAAGCATGTGTGGAGCAGAATGGAAATAAAGGCCTCTGTGAAGAAGAAGTTGATACATAACTGGAGAGACAATGGGTCAGATTTGCCATCTGGCTGCTGGCACTTTTTAAGGTCTCAAGAGATTCAAGATTCAAGATTCAAGAGAGTTTATTGTCATGTGTCCCAGATAGGACAATGAAATTCTTACTTTGCTTCAGCACAACAGAATATAGAAGGCATGAATACAGAACAGATCAGTGTGTCCATATACCATTGTATAAATATATACACACATGGATAAATAAAACAGATAAAGTGCAAATGAACAGATAATGGGCTATTAATGTTCAGAGTTTTGTTTGAGTTGAGTTCAATAGTCCGATGGCTGTGGGGAAGAAGCTTGGCATGTCTCTTGGCATTTCATTGCAGAAGTTCCAGGTGTCCAGCCCAGGTAATCTCAGGTACTACCTTCCACGGTCTTCCATAGTTCACCATGAGATGAATGCACTGGTGAACTTTCCAGTGCTTTGAATGGGCCACCTGACTGCTGAGAGTAAATTCATAAGTCCCAGGAGCAGAAAAAGGCCATTCGGCCCATCAAATCTACTCTGCCATTCAATCATGGCTGATCTGTCTTTCTCTCTCAACCCCATTCTCCTGCCTTCTCCCCATAACCCCTTACACCCATATTAATCAATAATCTGTCAACCTGCACATTAAACATCTTTTGCCATCTAATCACCATTAGGTACTGAGTGATACCACTTCCTACTCTTCTTCCTCTACATCCTCCAGTGGGCACTCACTGTATGCATCCTCAGAAGTGTGTACACACTGTGTGCATCCTCAGAAGCGTGTACACACTGTGTGCATCCTCAGAAGTGTGCATTCTCTGTGTACAGTACATCTTCACAAGTATACCTTCATTCCATAAGTGCTTTCTTTGAGCTCTGAGTGCTTCTAGTGCCCATACATTGATTGGTGCACAGCCTAATGTTTTTAGTATTTCCATTGTGCTTGAACCAACAAGAGAGATACGAGTTTTTTTTTAAACTACCGCATTAGTACCGATATTTTATTAAATGAATTCTGGTTTAAAAAGTAATCATCAGACAATGAAACTACTAGATCACTGCAGAAGTTCAACCAGTTTACCAAAGACCCACAGAGAAGGAAATGTGGCACCCTTATCCACATCTGGCTTCCCTGCAGCTCCAGACTCACAGCCATGCAGTTGATTATGATCTACAATGGTCCAGGCACTCACACCATTAGGGCTATTAGGGATGGACGCTAATTTGCTGGCTTTGCCAGTGTTCCTGTAAATGAAAAAAAATTGTCAAACCGTTAAATGAGCGGCTAAAGGAGCAACAGGAAGAAACCATGTTTGTATACGGAACTAATTATAGAAAACAATTAATATTCGTTTTCATTTAGGTGCTAAGTGTTTTGAGCTTTATACCCAATATAGAACAGCTGCATTTCTTTCAAATTCACATTATCACTTCAGTGAACAATCAAAATATAAAGCACAGAAACACAGTGGCTTTATAATTGGTAACATCAAGATTCAATGTAATGGGCAAGGTGACAAAAAAAATTAAACCGCACCTTCTTATGCAACATTTTTTAAACCTTACTAAATCATTTTAGAATACTCTGATTAAGCCCTTCCTTTTTCATAATATCAAGCACAAACAATACATTTCTCTTTCATGTGTGGAAAAATAATATAGTGGGGCTTGTTAGCTTGTTTTAAGAAAGGATATATTAATCTGCAGCAGTGACAATATAAATGTGCACCGTCTCCATTCGATAACTTAAAGAAATTCAGGTTTTCCTGTCACTGTTGTGATAAGGATAGTGGTGTTTGTTTAAAACTGCCCTCCCACACACAGGGTCAAATTATTGAAAGCTCTACATCGTGAAAAGTGACAGTAATTATAATCTATTAACTTTTCTCCTGTTGATCTGCTTGGTGCTCTAACAGATAAGTCCAGTATGGCATTAAGCCATAGAAGTGTGTGTCCAAAATTATTTTTTTCCTCCTCCTTTCTCACACATTTTAGGTCAGAACCATAGCACATTGTCACGTGAAGAAAAACTTGTAGAAGTTTAACATACTGTAAGTAAGTTGAAACAATTGGTGAAGTGAAGTTTATGCTCCCAGCTCGCAATGCAAGCTTCACTGGGAATTTCAGATGTGTGGATTTGGATTACGGCTCCAATACCAGGAAGTGAAATTCATGCTCTTGTGCTGTAAATGTTTTAGTAATGACTTTCAAATCCTTGAGGCAACAGGAATTCATTGAACATTTTTGTACTGCCTCATATGCAAGAAATGTTCCAGTGTAATTAATATTTATGAAGTTTTTCTCCGGAATATCTGAGGTTGAGGGGAGACTTGATAGACATATATAAAATTATGAGAGACATTGATAGGGTAGACAGTCAGAACCTTAGTCCCGTGGTAGAAATGTCCAACATTAGAGCGCATAACTACATGGTGAGGAGGGGAAAGCTTAATGGAGATTTGCTGGACAGGTTTTTTACACAGTGATGAGGACCTGGAATGCATTGCCAGGTGTGGTGGAGGAGGCAGCTATGATAGAGGTGTTTAAGATGTTTTTAGATAAGCACATAGAAGTGCAGGGAATAAAGGGATATGGATCACATGTAGGCAGATGAGATCAGTTTAACTTGGCGTCATGTTCAGCACATAAATTGTGGGTTGAATGGCCCGGTTCTTGAGCAGTACTATTCTATGTTCTATGTTCTATGTTCTATGTTCTAAGTTGAAACCAGTCTGCAATTTTTAGTTGTTTCTAAAGATATTCTGAGAACTCTAATTATTCTTTTTCTACACCGTGCTATAAGGTTTAGAATTCTAGTCGGTACCTTCTTTAGTAGCTAGTTCTCTCTCCACTGATGGAATGGAGGGAAACTGTTAACAATACAGTTGTGAGCAGTTTCACCAAAAAGGAATTTGAAGCAGAACTGTGTGGGGAGTCATCCCCAAGCAATTTGCCATTTGGCAGAGCAACCTGCATTTCTCATATCATCGCACACTTTAAATTGGCTTGTCTCTTTGAAAGGTCCACCACATCTGTCTGCAAACATCTGTGCCTTCGGGTTTACAATTTGATTTATTCATTCCAGGGGTCATCCAATTAGATGTGTGGATCCTGTCGTAAAGTGAATGCCTGTCGAATGTTCAATCTTGAAATGTTTACAAGGGCTATGATTAACACCTCACAGGTGCTAACATGGAAACAAAACACATCTTAGTTCATAGATTTTTATTTTCAGCAAGTTTTAATCCAATGTTTTTTTGGAATTTACACTTTTAATCTATGCAACGTTGTACCTTTTGTAAAAATGTATGAATTTGTTTGTTTCATTTATATTCTTTCTCAGTGAGAATAGCAACAATTTACAGCCGGCATTGACTCTTTACACCTGGCCAAAATAGATGAAACAATGATTATGGTAAGAGAGTGTGGGGGTAATGACGAAGGGGTTAATTTTATGTAATTTTTGTTGTTTATTATGGTGTTTGCAGATTACTATGTTTGCATATTTGTTGTGCTGCTGCAAGTAGGAATTTCATTGTTGAACATATGACAATAATACACCCTTGACTCTCTAAAGTCTACTTTATAAAATTAACTTCCCTCACCTGCTACCACCTCACTATTTAGGCATAGTCATAGTTTAATCTATTTTAGCCAGTTGAAAGGGGACGATGTTGGATGTAACTCCCAAACCATACACAAAAATGGTAAATAAATTATTGATGCACTTTGTCCCGATGTGTAATTGCTACATTTGAATATTCATATTTAAACATGAATATACATCTGAGTTAGTAGATTTTTCTTTTCATCAAACTTTTAATCATTGGCTTGTTGATATTAGTCATTAGGGATTATTTATTTTTGCATATGGTCATAATGGGAGCAGAGTGAATGGCAGGTATTGGCTTGGAAGTCTATCTGACAGGATAAGTGCTAGCTGGATAGTGATCAGGGAAATTCCTTTATTGTACCCTCCCATCAAACCAGATTTTTTTTTTCACCATTGGCACAGGACTCCAACCATGCCAAAGAAAAGGAATCATTTAAAAAATAGCCATGTAACCGAAGACGACGCTTCCTGGCACTGTAAAAATTGAATCCAAGCTCTATAGTTGTGTCAGCCTATTTTGTCAACTCCTTTGTTCTTCCACTTCTCTACCCTAAAATGTTAATAGAAATGGTAATTGCCTATGTTGATGTATCATGAATGCATGGCAAAGAAGGCAAAGAAGTTGCATAATTGCACAACTGCTCCAGTGATTATTCTTTATCACACTTATAGTACAAGAAAGTCCGAACATATACTGCAGTTATATATTTTAGTTTAGTTTTGGAGATACAGCACGGAAACAGGCCCTTCGGCCCACCAAGTCCGCACTGACCAGCGATCCCCACATACTAACACAATCCTACACAGACTAGGGACAATTTTACATTTAGACCAAGTCAATTAACCTACAAACCTGTATGTCCTTGGAGGGTGGGAGGAAACCAAAGTTCTTGGAGAAAACCCATGCAGGTCACAGGGAGAACGTACAAACTCTGTATAGACAACCAGGGTCTCTGGCACTATAAGGCAGTAGCTCCCTACCGCTTCACCACCATACTGCTCTTAGATATAGTTATCGTTACTTTATTGTCACATGTACCTCGATATAGTGAAATGCTTTGTCTTGCATACAATCCTGTAAAATCATACTATACATAAGCACCATCACATATAAGTAAAAGAGGTCAACAAATGTCATGCAAAATATAGTTGATTTTCTCTGAGGCAGTAAACAAAGAGTCGCCACGTTTCCAGCACCTTGTATCTCTCAAGTACCATTCCTACATGAATACGAGTTAAATTATCTCCTGAAAGATCTTTAGAAAAGGTCATTATTGGTCAACTTGAGAAGAGTCCCTTTAGCTTACGATTGTGCAGATAGTATTAGTTTTGTTAATCCCAAGGCTTGAGGAAGGTTCATTTCAGTAGTCAACCTCTCAAATCTGCTTCCTTTAACAAAGGAACTGTATAAATGACTCCAGGAAAGCAATTAACACTGTGCAAAAATGAACCATTATTGTAGAGAAAGGGGAGAAAAATATTGCCCAAACATAATTTAAAGTATTCAATCTTCACCAAAATTTCCAAATAGGAATATGTGAAACACATTTTAGTTTAGTTTAGTTTGTTGTCACATGTACCGAGGTAGTGAAAAAGCTTTTGTTGTGTTTAACTGTTCCACGGTGGTGTGACATATTCAACTGAGCGGAAGTGATGAGCACAAACAGAATTCAATACAAATGGATTTTTTTTATAAATACAATTTGTCATCACAAGCTATCACATGGAAAAAAATCAATTGGACTTGCTTCTTTCCAACCTGCGTACTGTTTGGTCAACCAATGATGGAAAGGCCGGCAGAGTGGATTTATTATGGTGTAGATCTTCCAGATTTTACTTTCCAACAATGTTTATAGGTATTGGTATGGGCAGCTATTGGTATCGGTATGGGTAAGGCTGATAGAGAGTGAATACGTCCCATAAAGCAGGACTAACATTTTAACGCAAAGGGTGGTGTGTTTATGGAAATAGCTGCCAGAGAAGATTGTTGAGGCAGGTACATGGATAGGACAGGTTTAGAGGGATATGGGCCAAATGCACGTTGGTGTAGATGGGGCATCTTGGTCAGTGTAGGCAGGTTGGGCTGAAGGACCTGTTTTCGCACTGTATGAATCTATGACTATGACTCTATGAGGAAGGAAAGCTAGACCCAAGAAAAGTGACTTGAGAATTAATATTGATGATTGGATAAGGATTCAACTCATTACATATTGTTCATCATGCCCAGAGAAAGTTGGAGGGTGACCTTGTGCATTCTATGGTGTCCAGTATTTGCAGTTGTCTTGGAACTAATTTGACTTGGCTTGAATGCTTAATAACCGAGTCAATCCGAAGGACTTTAAAAGCTATTCAGATATTGTATCCATTTAACAGAAATTTAGTGAAGGCATTATGTTTCCTGTAATTAATCTGGACTCTAAAAGTAGAACAAAGAAAATATGGATGATCAGAAGGGTGCAGACCCGAAGCGTCACCCATTCCTTCTCTCCAGAGATGCTGCCTGTCCCGTTGAGTTACCCCAGCTTTTTGTGTCTATCTTCAATATATGGATGATCACTGATATTCTCAGAAGTGGTGAAGTGGCCTACTTTGTTATGCCATCATTTCCCAAGATCAGCTACTCAGGACAACTATGGATAGGCACATATGCTCATATTCTAGAAAGAAAATTAAAAACTAAATGTTGGATTGTACTATGGAATACTTTTGGAGCGGCACAGTAGCACAGTTGCTGCCTTACTGCGCCAGAGAGTTCGATCAAGATTACGGATGCAATCTGTATGAATTTATAAGTTCTCCCTGTAATTGCATGGGTTTTCTCCGGGTGCTCCCACATTCCCAAGATGTACAGGTTTGTAGGTTAACTGGCTCTGTAAAATTGTAAATTGTCCCTAGTCTGCAAGATAATGCCAGTATACGGAGTGATCGCTGGTCGGCGAGCACTTGGTGAGCTGAAGGGCCTGTTGCCACGCTGTATGTCTAAAGTCTAAAGTATTAAATAAACTCACATAAATGGGAGTGCTTTAAGAAACATCTGTTATTTGTTGTAGCTAACTATCAATTGATTCAGGAAGCTTTTACATACAATGCTGAAGTTTAAAGAAGAGTTAACCATTTGAAATGTTTTAATTTAAAAGCTGTAATAATTTTAAAATAATAATCACACTTTTACGACTAACATGACATGTACCTCACAACGCATTCTTCCTTGGTTAACAGGTTTATTGGTATTGTCAACAGCAACTTAAATAGCAGTTGCTAATGTTTCCAATCAACTTGGTGTCAGATAGTTGCATTACATTGCTTCTTATCCCATTGTGTTTTGGAGTTCCATGGTAAAACGTAACCAATTTTTAAAAATTACCATGGAAAATCAATTCATATTCATTCAACTTAATATAAAAATATTGCATTAATTTGTTAAGTATAATTTAGTTTAGTTGAGAGATACAGCGTGGAAACATGCCCACTTCGATTCACTGAGTCCGCACCGACCAGCGATCCCCGCACATTAAAGGGCCTGTCCCACTTACGTGTCCTTGACACGCAAATTACGTGACCTTGTGGTCACATTGAGCCGAGACGGTCGAGCGAAGGTCGGGCGTGATTACCTGCGTACGCACAGCCGTCTGGAGCGCGTGACGTCATTTGAAGATGGACACACAGCTGGAGTAACTCAGCGGGACCGGCAGCACCTCCGGAGAGAAGCAATTGGTGACGTTTTGTGTCGAGACTCTTCTTCAGTCTGAAAAGAAGGGTCTTGACCCGAAATGTCACCCATTGCTTCTCTCCAGAGATGCTGCCGGTCCCACTGAGTTACTCCTGCATTTTGTGTCTATCTTCAATTTTCTTGACCCCGCTCTGGGAGTAGAAGTGGGGGCCGATCCGGACCGCAACGGCCGTGAGCCCCAGGCTGAGTTCGACGATCGTTTGCCTGCTTCTGCTGCTGTTGGAGGTGAGACGTTGCGTCGTGCCAGGGTCTTGGGCCTGTCCCACTTTGGCCATCAGTTCCACGACAGGCCGTTGGCGCGCGAAGATTTCGTTCACAGCAAGAATTTCGGAGCCCCCCGGGATGTCGGTACCGGCCCCGCACAACTCCATACCCCTCCGCGCTTCTAAGTGGGACCGGCCCCGCGCGGCCATATGGTGCCCGTACGCCTCAAGCGACCATGAGGTTGCGTAATTTGCGAGCCAAGGACGCGTAAGTGGGACAGGCCCTTAACACTCTCCTACACTAGGGACAATTTTACATTTATAACAAGCCAATTAACCTACAAACCTGTATGTATTTGGAGTGTGGAAGGAAACCAAAGATCTCAGAGAAAACCCACGCAGGTCACGGGGAGATCATGCAAACTCCGACAGACAAGCACCCATAGCCAGGATTGAATTTGAGTCTCTGGTTCTGTAAGTGCTGTAAGGCAGCAACTCTACCACTGCGCCACTGTGCCGTCAAAGTGGTCCAAAATAATATTTGCACTAGCAGAGACCTTTAAAATATAAAACATTCAGATCTTTCTGTCCATTCACACCACCATTAGCTAAACAACAATAACAATTAAATGCCAAGTGCCTGGACCCAAGTCATTTGGTCATCTAAATATTAGCAACTGAATGAGATCCAAATCCACTGGAATTACAATATTGGTTAAAATCTGATCTATCATTCATTGTTTTATGCGAGGGATGTCCACGGAAGTATTTTTCCTGTTAATTAATTGAGGAAAGAAACATTTTATTTCCAGAGATGTCTATGTCTTGGTCAGCCATCCAGTATTTGATCCAGAGAATAGTCCATTGACAATGGAAGTTGCTTAATAATTGAAGAATGTAATTTTAAAGTTCACAGGGAAATGTTAAAATTCATTTGCTTAAGATTGTTTGAGAAGAAGATCTTAATTATCTGGTAAAAATGTTAATCTTATAGATTTTGTTTGTTATTAGTCAAGCGTATAGTGTAGAATGTTATACATGTTTTTATGGTGACTTGAATGATTAGCATTATATCTTAGAGCAGTAATTATTTATTATTAATCTTTCATATGATACAGGCAAAGACATGGAGAATGGGTAAGAAAATACATTTGATCTGGCTTTGGGCATTGTCCTGTTGCATTATGAACAAAGCGTGAGGGGGCTAACAGACCACTGCTGCTCCTATTTCCTGTCCATGTGCACGTGATTAAGTGTTTTCGTAAAGAACAACATTTCTCTGTCCATAATGCAATAATGAACTGATATTTTTTAGTATGTAACACTGATAATCATCTGTTTTGTATGTTAATACTTGATCTCCGGTTAATATTTTTTTCTAAATGTGTCTTCTTATTTCAACTACTGTTTGTTCAACTTTAAAACCATGTAAAACTATCATCAGCAAGTGCAAAACATTTGCATGGATTCCTATGCTGGAGAAGAATAATTTTATGTCTTACGCTATTGAACTATCTGTACAAAAATATTTCAAGTCAGTGGCCAATGTTCCTTATTTATAATCTATTTTCTATCATAAGAATTTCAGTATTTTACCAATATAATTATGTTATA
>CM075978.1:169169735-169352899 GCA_038087875.1 Malacoraja senta | reverse complement strand
AGAAGGCTGTCCCATGCATGTCCTGTTTACATAAAGCGGGACAAATCCATCACAGCTAATACCACCCAACCAGTAACTCAGCAAAAGTGAAGAATCAATATTCAATATTGTTATCAAATATCACTTATTTAATCAATAACTATTCATCAATAACTATCCATCAATGCCCATTTTACATTTTCATGTTCATAAATTTCAGGAGCAGAATTAGGCCATTCGACCCATCGAGTTTATTTGGCCATTCAATCATGGCTAATCTATCTTTTCCTATCAATCCCATTCTCCTGCCTTCCCCATAACCCCTAGCACCCTTACTAATCAATTTGGACCTTAAAAAACCCAAATGACGACTTCCGGTGGCGCTATGGAGTAAGAGAGACTCGCGCCGACTAGCTCCGGGAAAAACCCGCTGGAAAACGGGGGAAAAAGACGGGACCTACCTGCAGTAAATAGCACCGATTGTTTGCAGTAAGTTCGTGACGTCATCAGGCGTGCGACACCGGCAGCATGTCGATTCAACATTCTAAGGCGAGAAATACGGGCAAGGGAAAAGAGGTAGGCCCAACTGAAGCCTCGGCCTCAGTTTTAACAGCATCCCAAGAAGATATCTCAAAGAAGAAAAAGACAGATGTGGAAGAATTAAAAATCTTCCTTACACAGGAAATCTCTAATATAATGAAAGAAATTAAAAATCTTAAACAGGATCTGATTTCTTTTAAAGAGGAAATTAAAGAACAAATTAAAGAAGAAGTTACAACTTCTATACATGAAGTTCTGCTGGAAGATTGGAAGTTAGACATGGAAGAAAATATGAAACAAAATATTGAAGAAGTAAATGATAAACTGAATTCGATGGAATCTAAATTTGATTCTAAGTTGGAGCCTATCCTCCAGACATTAAATCAACACCAACAGGTTGTGACGGAATTAGAGGAAATTGCTGAGACGAGCACCGAAACTACAAATAAACTTATTGCCGAGAATAAACGCCTATCAAAGTTATTACATCAAATAACCGAAAAATGTATTGACTTGGAGGGACGACAGAGACGCCAGAATTTAAGAATCGTGGGCATCCAGGAAGGCAGAGAGGGGAATCGTGACCCCCGTGAATTTGCTGCAGATCTACTGAAAAAAGTCTTGAATTTGGATCAAGCACCACTAAGTGCCCGAGCGCACAGAGTATCGAGACGTCGCCCAAGGGAGGGCGCCCCCCCCAAGACAACTGATAGTGAAGGTGCAATATGACCATGTTTTGGATAATATGATGAAGATAATTGTTCAAAGCAGAAACCTCGTATTTGAAGGAGACAAGATCAGCATATTTAGAGATTATCCTGTGGAAGTCGCCAAGAAGAGAGCGCTGTGTACAGAAACAAGAAGAATACTTTAAAATATAAACAATTTGAGATATGGACTGTTATACCCTGCAACATTAAGAGTAACCTACGAGCGGAAGGAACATTTCTTCATCAAGCACACAGAAGCACTTGAATTCGCCCAGAGCATCGTGACTAAGTCCGAAGATTGAATAATACCCTACACCCAACATTCACCTGAAGATATCGGACATTGTTACCCTGCAGAGAAGAAATGGAACTTTAAACTATTATACTTAAGAACTGTCCAAAATCTTCAATAAGAATTGGGCAATTAGATTGCTACTGATATATAATATTTATATTTTAGTACTAATTTCTAACAACTATTACTAATTATGAATACTAATCAATACTAATTATTGTTAACTGGATCAACTCTGAATTAATTAATAGTATGAAATATAAGTATAGTGTTATTCAGGTAATTTATTAATTAAAATTTAGGACGTTTTTTCTTTGATATTTTGATTTTACTCTTTAACAATGTTTTTTTTTTTAATTTTGGCAACTAACATTTTAATTTGAGACTAATAATTATTTCAATTATGGAATATAACTATTGTTTCCCTCCCCCCCATAAATTGTTTTCATTGTAATTGAAACTTTCCTTTTAAGGAAAGTACGGAGCTAGTAATATTATTTTTTTTTACCAAAAGCTACGGAAGTCCTTAGATGCTTAGCCACATTAGGGTGGCTATCACTAACTGCACTAACCATAGTTGTAGTTTTCTTCTTTTTCTACTCTTTACACGTTATTAATGCAACTTCTTTTTATCTTTTTTATCTTATGTTATATTATATTTTGTATTTGGAATGGAATTATATATTTTATTTAGGGAGATATGTCTGGATGGAAAACCGACGGGACCTAAAATTCATCTACCTGATGTTTGGGTATAAGGTGGGGTTTAGAGTGCTGAGCCATCTGCTCTAACATAGACCTCTTTAATCACAACATGCAAGACGTTAATAGGAAAATTGGGGGTGAAGGAATTAAATTCTGTAGTTGGAATGTTAAGGGAATTAATGAACCAATCAAGAGAGGTAAAGTATTAGCTCATTTAAAATCACTTAAAGCAGATATAATATTTCTCCAGGAAACACATCTTAAAAAGGAAGCACAACATAGATTGAAAACAAAATGGATTGCTAAAGCGTATCACTCTTCATTCTCACACAAATCTAGAGGGGTTGCAATATTAATTCGTAAAGGTATACCCTTTAAACATATATCAACGATAGAAGATATTGAAGGCAGATATATTGTATTAGTAGGGGAGTTATATTCAAAAAAAGTGACTCTCCTTAATGTGTATGGACCTAATTTTGATAGCCCCCTGTTTTTTTAAGAGAATACTTAACACTATTCCGGAATGTACACAACATAACTTAATTATCGGTGGAGACTTAAATTGTACACTGGATGCTTATTTGGGTAGATCATCAACTCAAAGAAAATCAAAATCTCAGTCAAGTGAATTTCTCAATTCATATATTAATACTACCAACATTAAGGATGTTTGGAGAATTGAAAATCCATTTGGTCGAGAATACTCATTTTACTCACCAGTGCATAAAACTTACTCAAGGATAGACTACTTCTTAGTAGACTCTAAACTTATCCCATTTACCTTTAACTCGCAATATCATAATATTATAATATCAGACCATGCTCCACTAACATTTATGATTAAACTAAATGGAATGACCAAGACACAGTCACAATGGAGACTTAACCCCCAAATCTTAAAAGAAAAACTATGTAATGAATATCTCGTAAAACAGATTAATATGTTTTTTGAGGCTGATAGCCCTGGAATCTCTGCCTCCCTTCTTTGGGAAACATTTAAAGCATTTGTGCGAGGAGCACTAATCTCTTCGCAATCATTTCTTAATAAAGAGAATAGGGCCAAACAACAGACTTTGGAAATGGAAATAGGGCAATTAGACATAGAAAATGCAATAGCACCATCTATGGCAAAACACAATAAAATTGCAGTACTGAAATATAAGTTAAACAAGATATACTCAGATCAAGTTATAAAACTATATCAACATACAAAACAATTAAACTTTGAATTTGGTGATAAATCACAAAAACTATTAACGCGTCAACTTCGTAAACAGGACGGGGAAAGAACAATTTACAAAATTAGATCAGACAAGGGAGAAATATTAACACTGCCTAAAGATATTAATGATAGATTTTTACAATACTATCAAAAACTGTACTCATCTAAAACGACAGAACAATCAGCAGGAATGGAAACATTTCTACAGAAATGTAACCTTACAGGTTTAGATCAGAAAGAGAGAGAATCACTAGATGCAGAAATTACGGTAAAAGACATCGAAGAGTCAATTAGATCTTTAAAAAACAGAAAGGCCTCAGGTCCTGATGGTCTAAGCTCTGAATTTTATTTTAAAAAGTACGATCTGATTTCTCCACGCCTACAGACACTATACAAATACGTTTATACTCAACATAAACTCCCAGAAACTCTAAATGAATCTACAATCATAGTTATACCAAAAACGGATAAGGATCCTGAAGACCCAGGTTTAAATTGAGCAATAGCTCTCTTAAATACTGATAAAAAAATATTAACCAAAATCCTATATCATAGATTGAGCTTAGTGATTAACAAATTAATACACCCCGACCAAACTGGTTTTATTCCAAAACATTACTCATTTTATAATTTGAGAAGACTATTCAATATTATATATACAAATAAAATTCCTAATGCAGATCTAGCAATTATATCGTTAGATGCTGAAAAAGCATTTGACCAGGTAGAATGGTCATATTTATTTTCGGTAGTGGAAACATTTCAACTAGGAGAGAAGTACTGTACATGGATTAAACTGTTATACTCCAATCCAACAGCTAGAATATTAACAAACCAAATGTTATCAGCTAAATTTAATCTTTCTAGAGGTTCCAGACAAGGATGCTCACTATCCCCACTATTATTTGCTCTTGCAATTGAACCATTAGCAGAAAGTGTTAGAACCCATCCAGGAATACACGGGTACAACACTAGAGATACAAAGAATAAAATTTCCTTATATGCACATGATGTACTAATATATATCACAAAGTTAGAAACTAGTATTCCAAATCTATTAAATCTAATAACTCAATTTGGTCAGTTCTCAGGATATAGAATTAACTGGAATAAAAGTGAAATCATGCCAATAACAAAATTCAATTCAAATACATTGCAACAATCCCCTTTTAAAATAGTTACAGATAAACTTAAATATTTAGGAATCTATGTAACTAAGACATATACCTCTTTATTTAAACTAAATTTTCCACCCTTACTTAATAAATTACACAAGAATATTCAGTACTGGAAAACAATTCCCATTTCAATGCTTGGTAGAATTAATGCTATAAAAATGATCTTCTTACCGCAACTACTGTACCTATTTCAATTAATTCCGATATATATGCCAAAAAACGTTTTCAAAAAAGTCGACTCCATTGTTACAAGCTTTATTTGGGATTATAAGAATCATAGAATAAGTAAAAAACATTTATGTAAGTCAAAGAGCAACGGAGGTTTGCGTTTGCCAAATTTCTTATTTTATTTTTGGGCAGTCCATATTAAAAACATGAATTTTTGGCTGGAAGAAATGGATCAATATCCAGATTGGTTAAGGATGGAAAAGGAAGACTGTTTACCTTTTGAAATTGGTTCGATTATATTTGCTCCCACAAAATTGCATAAAAAAACCTATAAGGAAAACCCTATAATACATAGTGGAATACGAATTTGGAAACAATTAAAAAAAGCTTTAAAACTGAATAATATACCACTATGTCTTCCCATCGTAAATAATCCTTTATTCAAGCCATCCATATTGGATAGAGGTTTTATACAATGGAAATATTATGGAATTAAAAAGATTGGACATCTTTATAGGGAAGGCATCTTTCTGTCATTTCAAGAGTTACAACAGAATTATGGACTACAGTAAAATAGTTTTTTCAGATATCTACAAATTAGAGATTATGTTAAATCTAATACACAAGTATATAGGACTAGGGAACCAGAAATTCTTGATGAATGTTTGAATAAGCATCCTAACACTGAAAAATTAATAGCTTATATCTATAACATCCTCTTAAACAATGAGGTACCACCGATGGAACTATATAGACACACATGGGAAAATGAGTTAGGTCATTCTATAATGAAAGACATTTGGGAC
Organism: Malacoraja senta; assembly: GCA_038087875.1. Taxonomy (NCBI): domain Eukaryota; kingdom Metazoa; phylum Chordata; class Chondrichthyes; order Rajiformes; family Rajidae; genus Malacoraja; species Malacoraja senta. Next base: position 169,347,293 of record CM075978.1, on the reverse strand, counting down.
GTAAGTTTACAATATATACATCAATGCTCGTTAAATGCCAGACATACTTTAATACAATTTAAAGTCTTACACAGATTACATTACTCCAAAATAAAACTAAATATAATCTTCCCACATATTTCTCCTATCTGTGATAAATGCCTACATCTAGAGGCCAATTTAACACATACTTTTGCAAATTGTATAAAAATCAAAAATTTCTGGATTGATATTTTTGAAATAATTTCTGAAGTTGTTAATACTAAATTGGATCCAGACTCAAAATTAATAATACTTGGGATATCAGAACAAAGTGTAATACTCACAACAAGCCAAAGAAACTTCCTTGACTACAGTATAATAACTGGGAAAAAATTAATATTAAATTTTGGAAAGGTCCTATAACCCCCACAATTAAAATGTGGATTGTGGAAATGTCGGAGACCCTACATCTAGAAAGAATTAGACTTGTCTTAATGGACAAACAAGAACTTTTTGTTAAAATATGGGCTCCATTCATTAACTATTTGAAGGGATAGATGGGCCCAGCACGAAAACCCAACTGAAGCTTGAACTCAGGATTAGATGTAAAATTATATTTCATAACCAACGAACTTATCTCCAATGACGTATTATAAGTAACTCATTCCACCTCTTTTTTTTTTTCTCGATATTTGTAATGCTTCTTTCTTTCTACCTTTCTTTTTCTATCTATATTAAAAAAAACACTAGAGGCAGAATTAATTGACAATTGACAATTTTAATAATGTATGATTGATGTATATGAAAAGTTTATTTTTCTATTATAATATGTTACTATACTTTATAATATGTTTGCTTCTAATAAAAATGTTAATCAAAAAATACCCAAATGACGACCTCCACAGCCGTCTCTGGCAATGACTCACCAATTTGCCACCCTCCAACAAAAAAAAATCCTCCTCGTCTCCTTTCTAAAGGTATGTCCTTTTATTCTGAGGCTGTGGCCTCTGGCCCTAGACACATCCACTAGTGGAAACATCCTCTCCACATCCACTCTATCCAGACTCTATCTCATCCTTCTAAACTCCAGCGAGTAGAAGCCCAGTGCCGTCAAACGTTCTTCATATGTTCACCCAATAATTCCTGGGATCATTCTCGTAAACCTCCTCTGGGCCCATTCCAATGCCAGCACATCCTTCCTCAGATATGAGGTCCAAACTGCTCACACTTTTTTACCGACATTTGTCTTGAGAATGTGTCACAGCCTTCGTCTAAACATGAGTCCGAGAACTGTATTTCAAAGGTGACGAAAGTGTCACCCTCACCTCAATCTAAATTCAGCTTATTGGCCCATGTTTGGACAAGGTTGTGATGTGGTCTGGTGTCAAATTCGGCATAAGTGAGCAGGTGAATAAGTGAGGCTTGGCAGCACTATTGACCACAACTTATAATGTTGAGGGTAGACTGATTTGGCTGTAGTTCGCCAGATTAGATTTGTCCTGCTTTTTGTGAACAAGTCATATCTAAATAATTGTCACCAATTTTGGATAGTTTTCAGTTTTGTAAGTTGACTAGAACAGCTTGGCTGAAGGTGTAGGATAGAACTGCAGATGCTGGTTTAAATCGAAGATAGACACAAAATGCTGGAGTAGCTCAGCAGGACAGGCAGCATCTCTGGAGAGAAGGAATGAGTGACGTTTCAGGTTGAGACCCTTCTTCGGACTGATGATGGGTCTGAAGAAAGGTCTCGACCCGAAACGTCACCCATTCCTTCTCTCCAGAGATGCTGCCTGTCCTGCTGAGTTACTCCAGCATTTTGTGCTGGAGGTATAGCTAGTTCTGGGCCAAGGCTGATGTGATATCTGGTTATATAGTCATATGGAAACAGGCCCTTCAGCCCAATTTGCCCACACCGACCATCCTCCACTGTTACATATAGATGTGATGGGGAGTAGAACTCCAATCTCATCAGTTGGTTGTGAGATTAGGAAGGGAGTCGAGGTTATGGGGAGCAGACAGGAGAATGAGGTTGAGAGGGAAAAATAGATCAACTATGATGGAATGGTGGAGTAGACTTGATGGGCTGAATGGTCTAATTTTATTCCTATTTCTTATGGTCTTATTGATGATTTAGCTCTCTCTATTGCATGGTGTTTTTACTGTTTAACATACATGTGGCAGCTTTGTACAATAGTATTTGGCACTGAACCTCAATTGTAGGTACTGCTTTTGGTGTTGCTGGCATGTCCTCCCACACTCCTTATTGAGCCTGTATTAATGTCCTAGTTTAATATCAGTGGTAGTGTGAGGAACAGATCAGGCCACGAGCTTACGGGCTGTAGTGGTGTGTATTTCTGCTCCTGGTGATAGTTCACAGCAACCTCATGAATTCTCAGTCTTCATTTGTAAGTTCTGCTCTGAGCCCATCACACTTGGCACGGTTGTAGTGCCACAAATCTTGGTGGAGTGTGACCTTGGTGTGAAGAGAATCTTATCTGCAGCATAAAAACAAACTGTTGGAGTTACTCGATGGGGCAGGCAGCATCTGTGGAGGGAAATGGACAGATGATGTTTCAGCAATGTGTAGATGCCAAGAAGGCTTGCCTGGGACAGAATCTGTGCGTGTCTGGAATCTTGTCTTGACACTTGATGTGAAGTTTTCAAATGGGTCATGTGGAAGTATGTGGAATTGGTTAGACTCTCTGGCATGCCTGCTGTACCCTGTCCATGTCTCATGAGCATTAAGTAAGGTTGCTATGATAACACCACAATACACCTTCAGCTAGGTTTAGTTTTGTTTAGTTTAGAGATACAACGCAGAAACAGGCCCTTCAGCCCTCTGAGCCTGCGATCCCCGCACATTAACACTATCCTACACAAACTAGGGACAATTTACATTTGTACCAAGCCAATTAACCTACAAACCTGTACGTCTTTGTAGTGTGGGAGGAAAATGAAGATCTCAGAGAAAACCCATGGGGAGAACGTACAAACTCCGTACAGACAGCACCTGTAGTCAGGACTGAACCCGGTTCTCTGGCACTGTAAGCGCTGTAAGGCAGCAACTCTACCGCTGTGCCTCCTTTGGGAGTAGATATCACTCGAACTGACTGGTGTCCTTGAGGTGCTGGGATGCTTTTTACATTCAAAATCACCTGAAATGTGTCCATTAGTATCTCAATCAATGGTGGGGATATGTCTTTGGAGACTTCTGCAGGATCTTCCCTTGGAGCTTTTACACATCATAATTGTGACACTGACTTTTAAATTTCCGTCAGGTTTAGGAGTTCAGCAAGAATGAAGTTGTGGTGTTATGGCATGAAACCTATGTGTTCATCACTAATATGTACATTATTTTGCAATGTGATTGATGTTTTAAGGTCGGTAGGATGGCAATGAGTCACTGAGCAGCAGGTCAAAGGAGGAATATTCTTTTCAACTAGCTATTTAAATGTGTTCTTAAAAAATCCACATTATTTTGTTGAGGAAAAGTGAGCATACGGTCTCTTGAGAAGCCATGCAATTAACATCAATAGATGTCCTAGTGAAAATGGTTCTTGCAAAATTGATGATACATGTAGCCAAGCCAAGCTCATTGAAAGTTACTGCAACAATACATCTGTCTAATCATTAAATGGCATCTAATTCTCAATGGTTAAACAGTATTCAGTTTGGACACCAAAGTAACCTTTAAATCTTCTGAGTGTCATTGCTCTTCATGTTGTTCATTTAATGTAACATGGCTAGACATAAAAAGCTGGAGTAACTCAGCGGGACAGGCAGCATCTCTGGAGAGAAGGAATGGGTGATGTTTTGGGTCAAGACCTTTCTTCATATCTTTGGTTTAAACCAGCATCTGCAGTTCCTTTCTACACATTTAATCTAACGTGGCCGCAGGATCCCAACCCGAAACTTTTAAAGTCCGCAGGCTTTATGATATTGCATTTATTAGGAGAGGCTGAATGCATATTCTACCTGAATGCATATTAAAAATGGGGAGGAGGAGAAGAGAATTTTGAAGATAGTTTTGCAGTGAAAGGATTTTGAAATGCAAAATGTCGATTTCTCCCAGTTTACAAATGGTGTTTATTCTGATTCCTGGCCAGCAGTGCAATTATATAGTGATTGACAGGTAAAAATGCAAACAGTGTAACTACTTCAAATTCAGTTAAGAACTTTCCATTTGAACAGCTTATAAACTAAATCTTTATTTATTGAAGCTATTGAATTTGGTAAAAAAGTAAAGTGTTCATTTCAGCAATGCAAAGTGGAAGAAAGTAGTTATAATTCCTGTAAATATTGCCACGTAAAGATGGCATTTTATACATCATTTATTCAAGCACTGGGATAAAATTATACATGGCCAGAACTACTGGTTTAAAATCCTCAGTCTGAATAAGGGTCTCGACCCGAAACGTCACCCATTCCTTCTCTCCAGAGATGCTGCCTGTCCCGCTGAGTTACTCCAGTATTTTGTGCCTATCTACCGTTTCAAAATGATTTAATCAGTGAATTTCTCTTTTCTACAAGGAATTCTAGGATTTTTTAACTGATATTTTTCAGATTAATTCTACTATTCTACCTATTTATTTGTTGTTGTACAGTAGCTCGCTGGAGTCAAACATTCAGCTGTGTCAAATGCACCCAATTTGCACTAATAGATTTTATTTAATTCACATGTTTAATCGATAATGTTTTATTATTAATGTTTAATGTTTTATGTCGTTCCTAACTGTCACTGTAAGTCATGTTGTCACTTGCGTGCGGAGCACCGGCAAATTCCTTGTAAATGAATACTTGGCCAATAAACTTATTTATTCATTCATTCATTCATTCATTCATTCATTCATTCATTCATTAGATCATATAATTAGCGCAAAGTGCGGACATTCGGCCAATTATGCTTGTGAAAGTTATTTGAAAGAGCTATGCAATTGTCCTGTTGGAGACAAAGGAAATTGTTTAAAAACATAGAACATAGAACAAATAACAGCACAACACAGGAACAGAAACCTTCAGCCCACAATGTTTGTACCGAGCATTAATCCAAATTTAGTGATTTTATTTGCCTGTATGTAATCCATATCCCTCTATTCTCTACTTTTCCATGTGCCCATCCAAAAGCCTCTTAAATGCCACTATCTATCTGCCTCCATCATCACTCCTGGCATCGTGCTCCAGACCAAAATCATTCTCTGTGTCAAAGACTTGCCGGCACATCTCCATTAAACTTTAGCTCTATCACTCTATCTCTATGCACTCTAGTGATGGACAATTTCACCTTAGGAAAATGGTTCTGACCGTGTAGGAAAAAAGGTTCTGACTGTCTAATTTCTTCTTTGTTGCTCTGCCAAAAACCTTCTTAAAACGTTGGATTCCATTAATAGGTCTACCCATAACATCCTCTACTCTAAAGAGGTTCATCTCATGTTCTCTAATTTCCCCATGTTATCTCATTCCATCATTCTGATATTATCCCACTAATACATTTAATCTGTACCATCTGCAGAGCATTGTCTTCCATTTGTAGATGGGATGTCCAGAATTATATCCACTACTCCAGCAGAGACTTGATCATTGCCTTAGAAATGTTTAATATGTTCTGTATTCCTTATTTAATGTCCCTATTTACAGCAATCAATGTGTTTTCTTAACAGTTTTATCAACCAACCCTACTACGATGAAAGATTTGTGAATGTGTTCTCATAAATCCTCCATTCTTTTACCCCATTAAAGATAACACTGTTTAGGCAATGCTGTCTCTCCTATATTTCTTCATTCACATCTTCATTAAATTATGTCCCTCATTTCACCATTCTAATTGTTCTCCTAAACCTGCTACTGCCATGCTATATTTGCTGTTTCACTGATTTGAGTATCATCAGCAAACATAGATGTATTCACTATATATTCAGATTATATATATCCGAATTCTAACTCACCTAAAATACAATATATCATTCCGCCCAACTTGGAAGACATCATTTTTGCCCCCTTTCCCTTTGCTAATTACATAAATATATTACCAATCTCTGATTAATACCCTAAATACCCCTTGACAGTCAATATATCCAACATTTACTTCATAACCAAGAACTAAGAAGATTGATGAAAACTGGGCAGTTGAAATTGTCAATATAGACTTTCATAAGACACATGATAAGGTCCCACAAGGTAGGCTGGGCTAGAAGGTAAAGGCACGTGAGATCCATGGTTAGCTGACTAATTGGATCCAAGAATTGCTTGTTAATAGGAAGCAGAGGGTGGTGGTGGAAGGCTGCTTTTCTTTTCTTTTCTTTTTTAATATATATTTTTATTAGACGCAAGCACATATCATAATAAAAACATTTCATGTATATCAGTCGTACATTAATGATATTATCAGTTGTGTATTGATTCTGCTTCTAGTTTTTTTTTTATAGATAGAGAGTGAGAGGGAAAGAAAAAATAAAGGCATGATAAAGAAGAATGGAATAATTTACTAATAATACATCATTGGAGATAGGTTGGAAGGCTGCTTTTCTTATAAGAAGTCTGTGACCAGTCTGTTATGTCGTGGGGATTGGTGCTGAGACCCCTCTTGTTGAGATATATATTTATATCTTGGATGTAAATGAAGGTAGAATGAATGATTGGTAAATTTGCAGATGACATTTCGAAGGCACTTAAGTAGACGAGGCATAGGAGCGATCCTCTTCTCCCCGATAAAACTGAACAACACAATATATAAGAATAACCCAATTATACATAATACAATAAGAATTTGGAAACAAATAAAATAATCTTTAAAATTAAGAAACCTATCATTGTTAACGCCAATAGTGAATAATCCTGCATTTAAACCATCTCTTATTGATAAAACATATAATCAATGGGAAAGAATGGGAATTAAAAGGATCGGTGATATGTATGAAATGGGAAATCTGTTATCATTCCAACAATTACAATTAAAATTTAAACTGAAAAATAACCAATATTTTTGGTGGAGCTGCATACTAAATCTTGTTGCACTGACGTGCAATGACAATAAAAGATATTATTATTATTATTATTATTATATTTTAAATATCTTCAGATCTGCGACTTCATGAAGAAATACATACAAAGATATCAAAATATAACTTTAGACCCACTGGAAGAAGCAATGAATATTTAGGCTGACTCACAGAAATTAATATCATATTTATATAATAGTATTTTAAATATAGAACAACCATCGACAGAGGCACTTAGAAAAGATTGGGAATGAGAATTAATGATAAAAGTCACGAAGGAAACATGGGAAAGGTATTTGATATATATACACAAATGTTCGATTAATGTAAGAACTTAATTCAATTAAAAATTTTACATAGATTATATTATTCAAAAACTAGACTGAATAAATTCTATCCAAATACTTCCCCCATTTGTGATAAATGTTTATCCCAAAATGCAACTATAACACACTCTTTTCTTTCCTGCATAAAACATTATAAATTCTGGAGTGATATCTTTGAAATATTTACAAAATTATTCAAGATAAAAATGGAACCTAATACTGAAATGATTATATTTGGAGTAACAGAAGACGGGAACAAATTGAACACATTTCATAATTCATTTTTTAATTATGGGTTAATAACGGCAAAAAAACGTATACTTAAATTTTGGAAAAATACACCCATTACCAACGCTTAAAATGTGGGTTTCAAACATGTTGGACACCGCACATCTTGAAGAAATGCGATTCCTCCTAACAGATAAATCAGATCAATTCTTAACGAGTTGGTCTCCATTTATCGACTTTTTGAAAGCATATGGTGCAACAAAATTGTAGAAACCAACTGTTTCAGGACTGGGTGAAGGATGGTCAAGAATATAAATAACGATCTCCTTAATTTCCTACTCTCTACTCTTTCTCTTTCTCTCTCCTTTTCTTTTCTTCACTTTCCCTCTTTTCCCCCTTTTTCCTTTTCACACACCATATATCACACGTATTTCTATCTTTTATTATCTATTCTTTCTTTTTCTCTTTCATTATTAATTTTAAAAAAAATAAGAAGCTGTACATAAAATGTAACCTGTCAATATATATTAGGCACCTTGGTGCCACATTACTGTACTTCTAATAAAATTAAAATAAAAAAAATAAAAAAGTAGACGAGGCATAGAAGGATACAGACCTAATGTATGCAAGTTAGATTAGTGTAGATGGACAATAGGTTCAGCATGGACATGGTGGACTGAAGGGCCATTTCAATGTTGTATAACTCCAAGACTCTATTACGCTATGACAATCTTCCTTGATCCTTTGATACATTATCAAAGAACTCACCCTCAACAGTTCTCAGTCAGTGACAACTAGTCACCATTTATTTTTTATTGTTCTTCTTACCAGTAGTTCTCCAAGTGAAAATAAAATTTGTTTCTAATTTTGTTTTGGGAAAGAACCAGGTTGCCACTCAGCTTTTAAATCTCCTCCCTCTCACCTTAAACTGACGCCCTCCAGTTTTAGACTCTCCTCCCCAAGGAAAAGACTATTCACCTTGTCTATACCCCACATGATTTTATAAACCTCTATAGAGTCACCCCTCAGCCTCCTATACTCCAGGGGAAAAAAGACCCATCCTATCCAGGCTCTCCTAATAATGCAAAGCCTCCAGATCCAGAAACATCTTTCTTGCACCATTTCCAGATATTCTTCATATAGCAGGCTGACCAGAATTGTATACAATACTGCACACACAGCCTTCCAAATGTCTTATTCAGCTGTCACATTATGTCTCATCTTCCATACTCAATACCCTGAACAATGAAGACCTTCACCAACAGGTCTACCTGTGTTTCCACCTTCATGGAATTACGTACCTGGACACCAATATCATTCTGTTATGAATTACTTACCAAGGCCCTACAATTTATGGTGTAAGTCCCGCCCTGGTTTGTCACATTGCAATTATCTAAATGTAATTCTATCTACCATACCTTGGCCCATTGACCCAATTGATAAGCTTCTTCCCTTTCCACTATACTGCCAAGTTTCCAGTCATCCACAAATTCTACTGATCACGCCACCTACATTCAATGATGTAAACAATAATACCAATCTAATAATAATTATAGAAACATATAAAATTCTTACAGGATTGGACAGGGTAGATGCAGGAAAAATGTTCCCGATGTTGGGGGAGTCCAGAACCAGGGGTCACAGTTTAAGAATAAGCGGTAGGCCATTTAGGATTGAGATGAGGAAAACCTTTTCACCCAGGGAGTTGTGAATCTGTGGAATTCTCTACCACAGAAGGCAGTGCAGGCCAATTCACTGGATGTGTTCAAGAGAGAGCTAGATTTAGCTCTTAGGGCTAAGGGAATCAAGGGATATGGGAAAAAAGCCGGAACGGGGTACTGATTTTAGATGATCAGCCATGATCATATTGAATGGCGGTGCTGGCTTGGAGGGCTGAATGGCCTACTCCTGCACCTATTTTCTATGTTTCCATGTATCTAATACAACCCAAATCAATAATATAAATAAAGACCAAGAGTGGGCAGAGCATCAATCCTTGTGGTACACCACTTGTTACAGGCCTCGAGTTTGATAAACAACCCTTCACCACCACCCTCTGTTTTCAACCTTCAAGTTAATTTTGTATTTAATTGGCAGGCTTGCCCTGGATCCAGTGTGATCTCAACTTCCATACCAGTCTACCATGTGGTATCTAGTCAAAATACTTGCTAAAGTCCATGTAGACAGCCTCTATTGCACTGCCAATATCAATCTTCTTGGTCACTGTAGATGGTTTATGCATGCAACCAATCACATAGCTACCTCACCACTACTAACCCCGCCTTAAGTATCATTTATAATAACGCCTGCTTCTCCTTCTGCGCAGTACAGTAGCAGACTGGAGTCAGTGACTACTCATGTATTGTTTAACTCTGTATACTTATTAAAAGACTATTATAATGTCACACGTGTGTAATGACTATTTACATGGTGTCAGACAGTGACTACTCGCGCCTCCTGTTTATCGTTTTTTATTTCTTTTGCTAAGTTTTTATTTTCATTTTGACAATGGCTTCCTCTTGCCGAAAGCCTGCTCAGCTCGTCTTCGATTTGGACATCGCGGAGCGCTGGGCTACTATCGAACTGGACTACCGCCACTACATGACTATTGCTCATCGGAACGAGACCGATGATGTCAAAGCCTCGCTTCTTCTCAACCTTGCCGGCCCCGACGCCATGAGAAGAGCCAGGACCTTCAATTATGCCCCAGCGGTCCTGGGTGCCAACAATCAGGTACTGGTACCCATGGAAACTGCGGAAGACCCGCATGTCCTGCTACGCAAGTTCGGGGAGATTTGTGACCTGCCCTCTAATCGTATTTTAGAAAGGGCGCGATTCTTTACTCACAAGCAGTTGCCTGGTGAGCCTGTTGAGCGCTTCATCGCTGATTTACGTTACCTAGCCCAGAGGTGCAGGTTCGAAGCTATGACAGACCAGCTAACTAGAGACATTTTGGTGACAGGGATGCTCGATCAGAAACTGAGATCAGAGCTCCTCCGCAGACCCGATCTCACTTTAAATGAAGCCATGCACGCCTGCAGAATGGCTGAGGCCATTGACCCGCCAGACAGTCAGCGTGATTCGGACACTAAATCTATCAACCTGACTGGGTTCAATAGACCGCAACCTCGATCTGATAACATGTATGGTTCTCTGTCCTTGCTCGATGCTGCCCACGCTGACGATCCAATTATTTCGCAAGGGGAGGCGAGTGTGCATTCACTCCTTCACGCACCTGGCCGATTACCCGATCCAACTGTTCTGATAACTGTCAACAATTCCAGCTTTCACGCTAAGCTCGACACTGGGGCAAAAGTGAATGTAATGTCAATAAGCCTTTTTAAGAAGATAAGGAATAATGAGCTAATGATTGCAGACCGTTCCACTCTGCACGCCTATGGAGGTGAGGTGCTGAGACTGCTGGGAAAAGCTACTTTCACTTGTGTGCTGAAAAAGACAATGAGTGCCTTGACTTTTTATGTTTTGAACTCTGACTGTATGACTCTGTTGGGCAACCAGGCATGCCAGGATCTGGGCCTGGTGTCGTTTGACAGAACGGTCCACAAGGTGATGATATCGGTAGACCCGGTAAAGGAATACCCAGACCTGTTTAATGATGAACTGGGCAAGCTGCCTATTACCTACAAAATTGCTACTGATCCAAAGGTGCCAAGAGCTTCCAGACCTTCTGACCTCCCTCACGTCCGAGATGGTCATCCGTAAGCTGAGGAAACATTTTTCCACTTTCGGCTCGCCTGTCCGTCTGCAGACCGACAACGGCAGGCAGTTTACCAGCCACGAGTTCAAGAACTTTGCCAACAAGTGGAACTTCCTCCACTTCACGAGCAGCCCTGAGTACCCGCAGAGTAACAGGCTTGCTGAGCGGGCTGTCCGGAGTGCCAAACTACTAATGGAGCAAGCGCGCCTGGCAAATTCCAACTTTTACCTCGACCTCCTGAACCTAAGGAACTTTTCCAGGGACGCAAACCTGGGCTCACCTGCTCAGCAGCTGATGTCCAGAACGACAAGACCACCGATTCCGATTGCTCAACACAAGCTGCTGCCTCGAGTGCTGGAGCCTGCCTCCGTCCAGACGCGCATTCAGGCTAAGCATGACATCCAAAGATGGTCACATGATAGATCGTGCAAGCCTCTCAAGCCTCTGCTGCCTGGACAGGCTGTTCGTCTACATACTGCTAGCGGATATTCCCGTCTGGCCACTGTGGTTGGCATTGCCAATGCGCCTCGTTCGTACCTTGTGGACTTTGAAGGGACTGTCTACCGCAGGAGTCGTCAGCACCTGCTTGCTGTACAGGAGCCGCTCCCGCAGGCAGCCGGACCTTACGCTCTGCCGCTGCAGTTCCAGCCATCCGCTGCTGATCCCGTTGCCGGCCCCTGCATGCCTCAGTCCCCTCACGTGTTTTGTTCACCTCCGCGTGGGTCGCCCATTGCTAACCGCTTTCCTAGCCCTCCTGCACGTTTGTCCCCCTTGCCGCTTTCTGTTTCCCCACCGGCTTCGTCGCCTCCGGGTTTGGGTCTTTCTGGTGAGGGGGGGGGGGGGGGGAAAGGTTGGTCCGTACACGCTCGGGCCGTGTCAGCAAGCCGCCTGTTCGGTATGGTGATTTTGTTTAAGTCGTTGCCATAGTTATCCACCATGTTTAATCATGTGTTCATGTTTAATCTTCTAAGGGGAAGGATGTAGATGGTTTATGCATGCAACCAATCACATAGCTACCTCACCACTACTAAACCCGCCTTAAGTATCATTTATAATAACGCCTGCTTCTCCTTCTGCGCAGTACAGTAGCAGACTGGAATCAGTGACAACTCATGTATTGTTTAACTCTGTATACTTATTAAAAGACTATTATAATGTCACACGTGTGTAATGACTATTTACAGTCACCTTTAAAATTGTGCCTCAGCACGGTCAAATTGCTGAGGCACTATTTTCCACACACAAATCCATGTTGACTACCCATAACAGAGCGATACAGCGTGGAAACAGGCCCTTCAGCCCAACTTGTCCACACCGGCCAACATGTCCTAGCTACACTTGTCCCACCTGCCCGAGTTTGGCCCATATCCCTCTAAAAGTGGCCTATCCATGTCCTTGCCTCTCCAAATGCTTGTAGATCCTGTCTCTCAGTATCCCCATCCAGTAGCTCTCCCACCATTGATTTAAGGCTCACCAGTCTGTAGTTTCCAGGCTTCAATTTGCAGCCTTTCTTAAATAAGTGACCAACATTAGCCACCCTCCAGTCTTCCAATACCTCACCCGCGGCTGTTCATGATAGAAGTATCGCTGCCAGTGGCCTTGCAATTCTTCCCTCACTTCCCACAATATCCTAGGGCACACTTGATCAGGTCCCAGGGATTTATCTATCTTAATATGTTTTAAGACTGCTGGCACCACCTCTTCTCTAATATTGGCTCCTTTTTTAAGAGTCTCTTCAAGACTCATTTCACATCCTTCACCCAATCTTACTCTACCATACCAGCCTCTATTTCTATATTCTATTTAATAAACTGGGACACCACTATCAAATTCTGATTTTACTTCGGAGTCACGTGAGTGACTACGTGAAGAACCCCACCAGTGCGCCTGCGCGTCATTTTACGTCAGACGCCTTGACGCAAACGGACGTGAGCTCTAGTGAATTTGTAGTTTATCAACTACAAGGTAAGTAGAAACTTTTTTCATGTTTTCCAGGTCCGTTTACTGTGAGTCTGTGGGGATTTTTTCCACAGACGCCATGGGAAAAAACGGGCAGGGGGAAGAGGCGAGCGACTCAGCCGACAGAAAGTCGGGAGTCTACGGTTAGCGACCAACCGCCTCTAAACCCCGGTACAGTCGCCAGCGGTGAGCATAGCGACTGTGGACCTGGGGCAGTCAGCACCTGTCGGGCGAAAGGCCAAATTTAAATCTACACGGCCCACGGAGGAGAAGTCCCAGGCAATGGAAATAGCTCCAGGGATTGATACTGCTTTTGAGCGTATTGCCCAAATGGAAAGCCTTCTACATAGGCTGTTGGAGCGAAGCACACTCAGGGAAGAGTGTACTGAAATCCAAGCTGCTGGAAGCAGCTCAACAGCTCCTGGTACAGGGCTGATGGAATGCACCCTCAGGTATGAGGAACGTGCTACGGGTCATGAGATTTCAGACCCCGACTCTGACGGTGAGGCTGTATAAGGCGAAGAACGGCAGCTGGCAGATATTCCACCACTGGCAGTACGATTCGCTGCCCCGTCAGGGTCAGGAGAGCCATTAGGAGAAGAATTGGCCTCCCTAATAAATTACTTGGTTTCCCATCAGCTGGAACAGCAGGAGATGGATGAGACTGCAAGAAAGCTTGAGACCCCAAGTAACTGGGTGTTGCAGTGAATCAAATTATCTGGAATCAGTTGCGTATGACTATGAGAAACTCAAGAATTGAAATTGCAGAGAATATTAAAGCTGCTGGGTTCTGGAATAACTGCTTTTGCCAGAATAGCGGATAAAAGCCAAGAGATGACGGAGTTGCATCAGGAAGCACTGGGGTTGCTATGCAGCACCCACTTCGAGATCAATTATTTGAGGAAAGGTGCTATACGGCCTACTATAAATCCGAAATTCGCAGCACTCTGCAAACCAAGTAATATACAATTACCCAACTTACTCTTTGGAGAGGATCTCGGGAGACGTATTAAAGAGTTGGAAGATGGAGCGAAAACAGGATTGATGAAAATATCAATGGTTGTAAAGTCTGTAAAGAAGATATCCTTTCAGACGTCATACGGATCCTGGACCAGGACCAAGTCGCTCATCAACGCAGGGACGTAGCTGGCGGCCTGCAGCGGGAGCAAGAACCAGTGGGGGTGCTTCCGGGAGAATCCAGGGATCTCAGGGTACTCAAATGACTCAAGAGGTAGGTGGACCTGGTTCTCATGGGAACATACTAACCGGATTAAGTCCAAAAGTTGGAGGCAGATTACGTCTCTTCTATAACAATTAGAAGAAGATTACTTCAGATGTGGTAATTCTGAATAGTATACAAGGATTTCGAATTGAATTCAATCCAAATTATGATTTGCCTGTCCAGCATGTTCCTAGCAGAACTCTCCACTTTGCACAAAAAGAAGTGATGGAGGTTCAAGCTGTACTTGAAACCCTATATATAAAAGGTGTTATTGAAGAATCAGTCTACCAAAATCACCAATTTGTGTCAAATATATTCCCTCGATCAAAAAAGGATAGAGGATGTAGGATTATTCTAGACTTGACAAGTCTGAATCTTTTTGTTCAATTTAGACATTTTAAAATGGAGACAGTTGTGACTGCCAAACAACTTATCTCAGAAGCATGTTATATGGATTTAAAAGATGCATATTACATTTAAAAGATGCATATTATTCAGTCACTTGGAAGATAGGAAGTATCTTAAATTTACATGGATAAACCAGTTATGGCTATGCCTAATGGGTTAACGTCCACTCCCGGATTATTCACAAAATTGTTAAAACCAATTCTGGGGTTGCTAAGAAGCCAGGGGCATGTACTAATGGCATACTTGGATGATGTCCTGATTATAGGAAGGACAAAACAGTCAACAGAAGCATCTGTTGCAGTTGTGAAATCAACTTGAAAATTTGGGGTTTTCTAATTCATCCAAAGAAATCAAGGTTAACAACATGTACCTCGATTGATTATTTGGGGTTCACAATTGATTCAGCCCAAATGAAAATTACTTTGCCCAGGGAAAAAAGGGTGGAGTTGATTAAAGGTTGCAGTAATCTGTTAAACGAGCAAAAACCCTCAATCAGACAGGTGGCTCGAGTACTGGGAAAATTAGTAGCAGCATTCCCAGCAGTCCAATACGGACCATTACATTATCAACAGCTGCAGAGAGTTAAAGAACAGGCACTGAGAATGAATGCTGGTCGTTTTGATAGAACCATGCAACTAACAACAAATGCTGTTTCTGATCTGCAGTGGTGGATTCTACATGTCTCAAGCAGTTCCGGCAAAGTGCTGATTGAACAACCTTCCATGATATTACAAACTGATGCCAGTGCACTAGAATGGGGTGCAACTGACTTAGCATCTAGCTGCGGAGGCAGATGGAATCATGAAGAGTCATTGTTACTGCAGACATGGGGAATTAACTATTTGGAGCTTTTAGGATGTTTCTATGGACTCCAAGCTTATTGTTCTAACACAACTAAAAGGCATGTTCAATTTCAAATTGATAACACAACAGCAGTTGCCTATATTAATGATATGGGTGGAATCAAGTCGGTGTCATGTGACAAAATGGCTAATCAATTTTGGTCTTGGTGTGTTGAAAAGAACATTTGTATTTCAGCTATCTAGCTACCAGGTAGAATGAACACGATAGCAGACACCAGGTCACGAAAGTTCCATGATAATAAACAATGGCTGTTGAATCGAGAGGTATTCAATGATATAGTAATCAGATTTGGAATGCCCGACATCGACTTGTTCACATCTAGACTGAATCATCAGCTATCGAGATATGTCTCATGGGAACCAGATCCAGGAGCAGTGGCGATTGATGCTTTCTCGCTATATTGGGGTGGTATGTTTTCATATATATTTCCACCTTTCTGCCTCATAAGCCAATGTTTGCTTAAAATCAGGCAAGATGCTGCTTCAGGGGTATTGATAGTACCAGATTGGCCTACACAGCCATGGTATCTGTTGATATTAGAATTAACACCACAAATGTTGATGAAAGTCCCAAAAAGGAGTAATTTATTGCTGCACCCTGTATCAGGGGAACAACATCCATTATATGATTGTTTGGATTTGTTGATTTGCAGGTTTTAAGAAGGCCTTTTCTGGGGCAAGGACTGTCTGAGCGTACTGTGGACATGCTTACGGCAGCCTGGAGGAAGAGCACTTAAAAAACAGTACTTTTCTTATATTAAGAAATGGGAAGAGTTCTGTGTACAAAAGAATGTGGAATATAGTACTGCAGATATTTCAAATGTTTAGAATTTCTGTCAAAACTTTATTATGATGAAGGTCTGAGTTGTAGTGCAATTAATTCAGCCAGAAGTGCATTGTCCTCATATTTGGTTCTGGATTCAGAAAGAAACTCAATTGGGTCACACCCGCTTGTTTCCAGACTAATGAAAGGAATCTTTAATTCCAAACCACCAAAACCTAGGTACATGACAATCTGGGATGTAAGTGTGGTACTGAAACTACTTCGTGAATGGTCACCAAGTGTGTCTTTACTTTTGGCCAAGCTCAGTATGAAAATAGTCATGCTTATGGCATTAGTGACAGCACAACGAGTGCAAACACTTGGAAAATTACAAATAGACAGGATGGAAGTAACTGAAGACAAGGTTACATTCTATATCTATGACCTACTAAAGCAAAGTAGGCCAGGTGTGACAGGATTTAAAATTGTGCTAGCAGCATATCCAAATGATCCTTGTCTCTGTGTTAAGACATATTTGTTACAATACATGGAGGTCACAAAGAATTTGAGAAATACGGAAACTGGGTTGTTGATCACACACAAGAAACCACACAAGAGAGTTTCAGTACAGACTATTTCCAGATGGATAAAATAAGTCTTAACAGCTGCTGGTATTAACACTGATGTTTTACGACTCACTTGCCTAGGGCAGCAGAAACGTCGGCGGCCAGGGCGAAAGACGTCCCTGTCGACCATATCCTCGCAGCCGCCGGGTGGTCCAATGAGTTGATGTTTCAACATTTTTACCATCGGCCTATTGTTAATGCGGGATTGTTTGCAGAAACAATTTTATGTTCTGTGTAAATTCCTCTGGTTTAAAGGGGATCTGATTAATTTCATTATTGAAATGAATTACTGCATTTGTGGTACAAATGTTATTATGAATGCATGATTGATTATTCTCGTTCCGAGTCAATCAATGCAGTGAGAAGCCGGGATTGATCTACGGCATGAAATCACAAAGCTTTAAAATCTTCACGTAGTCACTCACGTGACTCCGAAGTAAAATAGTACGATTAAACGAGAACTTACCTAAGTTTGAAGTTTGATCTTTATTTTATGAGGAGTTACGTAGGTGATTACGTGCCCACCACGACCCTACCCTCTATCATAAAGGTCAGATGGAAGTTCTTGTATTACTCATTTTATTATGAGACTATATTACTTCGGTTGTTGTTTTTTGTGATTTCACACCGCTGCTTTGAAGATTGACGCGCAGGCGCACTGGCGGGGTTCTTCACGTAATCACCTACGTAACTCCTCATAAAATAAAGATGAAACTTCAAACTTAGGTAAGTTCTCGTTTAATCTTACTATTAATGTCCACTGGTAATGAAGTTCAAGCAATTGAAACCTGGATGTTTAAAATAGAATTTGATATTGTTATGCCCTCATTTCAAATAACTAACAAGTGAAGTTTAAACTCTAAATGTAAATTAACACAGAATTATCCACATCTATTTCATAATGCACACCTCCAGATTCAGGGAGTTTCTTCCCAACAGGCAATTGAACCATCCTATCACCATCTAGAGAGCAGTCCCGACCTACCTCATTGGAGACCATCAGACTAGCTTGTATCGGGCTTTACTGTACTTTATCTTGCACAAGATATTATTCCCTTATTCTCTATCTTTACACTGTGGCATGCAGCAAAAAAAGCTTTACAATGTACCTCGGTATACTTGACAATAATAAACTAAACTGAACTAATTCTATTTGATTTTGTTAAAAACATCTTAATGCCTCTATCATACATACAGTACATAGCACACACACATATATATATATATATTAGCAATGTTACAAAATTTTGAGATTTTAAAAATAAAGTCTGCAATTTATCCCATCAGATAAAGCATAAAAAGAAGTTTAATTTGACACCTAATTCACTTTCATATCTTCAGTATTAAAGAAGTTATGGCCATTTTCATACTCGGAAATTAGCATCTTGTTCCCTATTGCTTTTCCATTGACTTAACACAAAAGCTGTGATCGAGGACAGTTAAAAGCCCATAACTTTCTTAATAATTAAGATAACTGAAAGAAATTTTCAGTTATTATAGATTGAAGCGTTCTGAAACAAATATGAAACAATCTTACTTAGAAGACATGAAAGTAAAGCATATAATAAGTTAGTTACCTAATTGTAGCTAATTACAAAATTCAATTACTAGATCTAAACATCTATCAATTTCTTAAGAATAGATTAACATTTTTAAATAGCCTAAGTGTCCAAATAACATTCACACAATAATTCACAATAATACATAATTTTTAAATCTCATTTTCATGAATTTACAGGCCAAATGGAAGGAATTGAATGTTTAATACCTGTAAATTAATGGGCATTTAAATCATCTTGTGAGTGAGGATTTCTGGAACGTGATCTTTTGGAACGTTCATTTGCGGTGAATTTAACCCCGTATTGGCATGAAAAATACTGCCGTTAGTTCGGGGAATAAAATCACCGTTTCGCATGAAAAATTGTGAATTAAAGGCTTCTTAAGAAGCACTTTTATACATTTAAAGAAACCACTTTCGTTTACCTGTCCCGTGTGTGAAATCCGTCCCCGTTATCGGCGTTGACGCTTCAGGAGCTGCTTTTAAAATTACTCCAGCGCTGACATTGACAATTTAATAAAAATTAAAAAATTCACAAAACGCCCCTAGGAACGATTTTTCAGCCAACGCTTGTACTCCAACGAAATATAATTCAGGACAAGGGAGGAGAAACCGCATTTTAACCCCGCCCCCCCCCTTAAAGGCGCCAAAATCGTGCACACGGCCAGTGGCAGAATTACAGCGCGACTGAAGGTAAGTTTTGTAACATACCTATATATACATATACATATACATATACATATACATATACATATACATAATACAGCACAGGAACAGGTCATTTGGTCTCCCCATATCCTTGTTGAACATGATTTCCTGGAGTGTCAACATGATTTTCTGACGTACTCAATGCCCTGACCGTTGAAGGCAAGCAGTTGCTTTTTATTTGACAATTTCCATCCTCATCATCCGCATTAATTCCTTTGAGATAGTGATGATTTAGGGCCTCTTTATAAACTGTGTCTGGTCTTCCACCCAGTACTCACATTGGATGCCCTATCAATGCCATACCAATGGCATCCTATCCTGGAGTTTGTGTCGGATGAATTACAAAGAAAGCATTAACTGCTGACAATTTATTTCACCTAATCTTCAACATCTCTTTTGAGGACACGTTACTTTCTTGAAATTACTCTACAGCTTGTATGACTGTTCCATAGAGCACCACCAGGCAGTATGCATTCATTTTAGTTCCACTTCATTAGTAGCTAATTAGCTCATGGGAGATGGTTTATTTTGCTGCTCATAGTGTAACTTGTGTTGCATTCCACATTGACAAATATGTACATATTCTCAGTACAAATCCTGATTGGTTGACTGCCAAAGTATTTACTCAAGCTTGTTTATATTTGCAATTAGTCAATTAAGTTATTCTCCTTATTAAAATGTAAGAACATTCCAACCCTTATGCCTGCTAGGCATTCAGTAAAGCCAAAGCTGAACTTGTACCGGAGTGTTCCAGGTCTAGTCAATGCTTCTTGATTCCTTAAATGCCCAAAAATCAATTGGTCTTGCTCAATACACTCAGTGACTGAGCCTCCACTGTCCTCTTTGGGTAAAAAAAATTCCACAAATTCGCCAACGACTGTGTGAAAACTTTTTCTCACTTCCGTCTTGAAGGGCTGATGCCTCATTTTGATACTATGAGCCCTTGTTCTTGATACCTCCAACCAGGGGATATATCAACCCTGCATGAACACTAGCAATGTCCTTAAGAATACACCTCTCACTCTTCTAAACTCAAGATCAGCTCTTTTTCATCCGCACTCTTCCAACTCTAACTGAATCATCCTATCAACAACTAGAGAGCAGTCCTGAACTACTATCCAGCTCATTGGAGACATTTAGACTATCTTTACTTAGACTTTACTGGACTTTATCTTGCACTAAACGCTATTCACTTTATCATGTGTTCCTTTATCATGTGTTCCCTTTACACTGTGGGTGGCTCGAATGTAATCATGCACAGTCTTTCCGCTGACTGGTTAGCACGCAGCAAAAGCTTTTCACTGTACCTCGCTACATTTGACAATAAACTAAATTAAACTAAACTTAGCTAAACTAAACTAAACTAAACCAAACATGACAAACCCTGTAGCTCAGTAAACAATCTGGTGGACCTTTGTTGCATTCCCTCGAGTCCAAGTGTATTTGTTCATAGGTAAGAACGTTTTCTTCGCTATACACCCTTTAACAACTCTTCAGCTAAAATATAATTAAATTTAATACATCAAATCTTGTCATTGTAAATACTCCAGTAAGCTAAAAAACTTTTCAACCTCATGCCCACAGATCCTACTGAACCACTCCTAAGCAGGAAGAGAGATGCATGGAACTGCAGATGCTGGTTTACAAAAAAAGACACAAAGTGCTGGAGTAACTCAGTAGATCATGCAGCATCTCTGGAGAACATAGATAGGTGCGGTTTCAGGTAGGGTCCCAAATGAAGAAAGGTCCCAATCCAAAACGTCACCTATCCATGTTCTCCAGAGATGTTGCCTGACCCGCTGAATTACTCCAGCACTTTGTGTCCTAACTGGGCAGGTTTGACCTGGAAACATAGAAACATTGAAAATAGGTGCAGGAGTAGGCCATTCGGCCCTTCGAACGAGTTCATTCAATATGATCATGGCTGATCGTCCTAAATCAGTACCCCATTCTGGCTTTTTCCCCATATCCCTTGATTCCCTTAGCCCTAAGAGCTATATCAAACTCTCTCTTGAAAACATCCAATGAATTGGCCTCCACTGCCTTCTGTGGCGGAGAATTCCACAGATTTACAACTCTCTGGGTGAAAACGTTTTTCCTCATCTCAGTCCTAAAGCTAACATACCATTGGATTGTTGGCTCCGGCCATCTGCATTGCACTTGGGTGGGAGCTATTTTGGCAATCATTATTTTACAATAATGTTACGTTTCATCTGCTGGAAGGTCAGTCCTTGGCTCCCTGTATCAGCCTTTGTAGTTCCTGCCAAGCCTTTGTTCATTTTTTTTTGTGTTTTTCCCTTGGACGTTTTGGTATATTTAACATTTAAATAAGCTGATGTATCACCATCTTGAAATTTGACAGTTCAAAACATACAGTAGCAAAATGATTTTCCAGTATTATGTCTCCTGAGTGGTGTTGAACCAGAATAGGAAATATTAAATTTTTTTTCATTGTTTTTAAAGTTCGACCAAAGTTTACAGGCTTCTCTCAGGTCACAAAACAATGGGACACATTACGTATATCAGATTACATGCTACTTTCAAATACATATGCTGACAACTTAGCTAGTGACCAGACAGACCTTTCCTAAACCCCCTTAATTTGACCTCAGCCCCTGGCAGGGATTAACCCTGGCGTTGTCAACTAGGAAATATTCAATCGATAAAATTTAGCACTTGCTCCAAAGTTTATGTTAGCATGATCCTAGCCAAAACTTCCACCCAAGACTCTTTCTTCTAAGCTAGTGATTCTTTCCCCTTTAATTAAAATATATATTTTTCTGCCTTCAGCACTACACCAGAAGCTCTATTTCTGTTTGTTTTCTTTGGCTTTATAACCTGCCATTTAATTTTAATTTACAGCCAACACAAGCAAACAGGTAGCAATTCTTGGACTGTGCTCTGTGGCTGCTGCTGAAATAATTTTCTCTGGGATTTTCCCTCTTGAACGTTACATGAAATGTACTTATAGAAAGTTTGAAATACACCAAGGCACATTGGTAGATTATAGGCAAATTGCTCATCTTTTCACTTCAATTTTTAGCATGCCTTGCATAAATTTTATCTTTTCTGAGAGAGTAGTGTAGTCATTCTGCTAAATATATTTTATATATATATATATATACATATATATATATATATATATATGCTTTTCAAACGCAGTATTATACATTCTCAGAAAGTAAGAACATTGTTGAAAAATGGGCCTTTTATCTCTGCGCAACTTTAATTCGAACCAGAAGATGGCAATATTGTTGCATGTTTCAGAAATTGGACCGATCAGCTCATCAGCTCAAGAATCATACAATAGGAAGAATGCTGCACACAAAAGATTTTGATAAAGGTTTGACATTTAATTTAGTTTAGTTTAGTTTAGAGATACAGTGCAGAAAAAGACCCTTCAGCCCACCAAGTCCACGCTGACCAGCGACAAACTAACACCATCCTACATGCACTAGGGACAATTTACAATTTTACCCAAGCCATTTAGTCTACAAAGCTGTACGTGTTTGGAGTGTGGGAGGAAACCGGAGCACCCGGAGAAAACTCATGGGGAGAATGTACAAACTCCGTACAGACAGCACCCGTAGTCAGGATCGAACCTGGGTCTCTGGCGCTGTGAGGCAGCAGCTCTACCGCTGCGTCACTGTGCCGCACTAATCTTTCCAACTATTTTTATCTGAAGATATATGACATAGTTAATCACAATCATTTTCTAGGGTGGTATTGAAGGTTGTTGTGGATGGTGAAGATCGATGGCAGTAAGGGGGATTGGGGGCTGACTGCTGAAAATGGTACCGGGGGGGGGGGGGGTGGTCATGATCAGTTGATGTAAATTGGAAGAAACTCATTAAATGTAGGGTTTCAATTGATGTTACATCAACCAGTCAGGAAGATTCCCAGTATAATCTATTATCATCATAAATACTTTGGGCAATTTAAGCCTTAGCTGACAGTAGAAACATTCTGTTTTCAATTTAACATTGTATTTATTCAAGTAATACTGACTAATCTAAAACCGTTTAAACTGTCAGAAAATTAGGAATTTTCTAAAAGGTTATCTAAATGCAAACTTTGCTGCATGTTATTGAAGAATAAAAAAAAGGAACAAATTTAATATTGCTGTGTAAAATGTTAATATTATTTACAATTATCTCTGCTTCCATTTTGTTTTAGGGACTTACTGCATCATATGATATAAAACGGAAAACATTTCAGTCTGTCTGTGTTTAGTTTGTAGTCAGTGGTAGATGTATATTGCTGTATTGTATGTGTTTGCGTATTAAGTGTGTGTGTCTTATGTGTGTGTGTGTATTATGTGTATATTATGTGTGTGTGTCTATACATTTTAACTGCACTTGACTTCCTCTACGAATGATTTTAAATAAAATGCAGTTTGAATATTTCATTGATTTGCTGTCTATGCTTTCACAGGGATGCTTTATTTAAACTGTTTTGTGTATACATTGGGTCAAACCCTGCTCACTCGGCAGGCAATTCCAAGCAGAACAACCAACATTCAGCCATTTAAGCTGAAGTTCCGGACTTCCGCGCGTGAGCTGTTAAACACAGAAGGTCAGGACTTACTGAGAGATTCAGACAGCCAAGTCTGTAGGTTCTGGGATTTCTCATGGAAAATTGGGAAATTTGGGAAATTGCCACAAGGATCCTTTACAGGATCAAAATTTCCTTTTGATTTCAGGAAGGATTATGGAGCAAAAGGAAAATTAAGCTAATTTGCTTCAGGTTAATATTTTCAATTATCTCCAAATCTTTTAAATATATTTTTGTTTTACTATTATTTTAAATTTCAATTATTTTATCTTTATTTTTTCTTTATTTTGATTCAGATTGTTTTAAAATATCTCTGAATATCAGATGAATGAAGAAACCCATGAAATCAATGGCAAATTTCCACACTGGCAAACCTTCACTCCATCCTCGTTTGCCAGCTGTCAAAAGTTGTGAGGGGTGTTTTGTGGTGGGGTCTTTGCAATATACTGTATCACCCTCTAACCTCTACCCTGAAGTCAAGCAGAGTGCACACACACATTGTACACACACACACACATCGCACACACACACACACACACACACACACACACACACACACACACACACACACACACACACACACACACACACACACATCGTACACACACACACACACATCGTACACACACACTCACACACTCACACACTCACACACTCACACTCACACTCACACTCACACTCACACTCACACTCACACTCACACTCACACTCACACACACACACTCAAATGCGTATTGGGGATTGGAGAGAGTTGGTACCCATAACTATGCCTGCTCCACATCTTCACCCACTCCACCTCCTGGATGGGATTAGAATTCAATGTAGGGGCTCATCGAAGCCTGGTTTAGGATGTGTTGGTGGCAATGTATGCCAGAACTGTGCAAGCCTAACTTAATCCACAGGATGCAGAGAAACAGCTTGATAAATCTTCCACATCTCGCACAGGTAAATGCTGGTATTTAGCTTGGGGGCAGAAATTGGACTTTAGTGTCGACCGTTAAACAGAATGAAGAGTAAAACATATGAATATTGTGGAGAATAAAAATTGAGAAAGCAACAACTATCTTTTATTTGGAAGAGAAAAAAGGACTTGAATTTCTATAATACCTATCAAGGCATCACATTATTCCAGTGCCTATATGGCATAAGTATTTTTAATAAAGTATTATTTAAGCATAGTCATTATTGTAATGTAGCAAATATAACAATCGATTTGTGCACAGCAAGCACCATGAACAGCAATGTGACATTGAACATACAGTCTTGTTTTAAGTTCTTTACTTTACTTTATAGATACTGTGCAGAAACAGGTCCATTGGCCCACAGAGGCCCCAGTGAGCAGCGATAACCCAGTACGCTAGCACTAACCTACACAATAGGGACAATTTACAATTAACAGATGCCAAAATAACCTACAAACCTGTACGTCTTTAGAGTGTAGGAGTAAACAGGAGCACTTGGAGAAAATCTACGGTCACAAGGAGAACGTACAAACTCCGTACAGACAGCACACATAGTCAGGATCGAACATGGGTCTCTGGCGCTGTAAGGCAACAACTCTAGCGCTACGTCACCATGGGACCCATGACTGAGGAATAAATATTGGCAAGAATACAAGGATTAACTCCTGTGTCATTTTCAGAATAATATTCTGGAACCTATATGAGAGAGAAGAGTGCCAGCGTTAAGATCATACTGAAGTTTTCTTTTTGCTCATTTCATTAACACAACCTGGACACATCTGGTGAGGTCACCATTTTGTTGTCCATCTCTTGTTACCCCTTGGACTGAATAGCTTTCCAGCCATTTCAGAGGGCAATGAACAGTCATCATGTTTTTGGGCCTGGCATCACATGGTAAGGATTGTAGATAAAATGGATAGGAAGGAACTGCAGATGCTGATTTACACCGTAGACACAAAATGCTGGAGTAACTCAGTGGGTCAGGTAGCATCTCTGGAGAAACATAGAAACATAAACAATAGGTGTAGGAGTGGGCCATTTGGCCCTTCGAGCCAGCACCGGAATTTGATATGATCATGGCTGATCATCCACAATCAGTACCCCGTTCCTGCTTTCTCCCCATATCCCTTGATTCCATTAGCCCTAAGAGTTATATCTAACTCTCCCTTGAATACAAAAGGAATAGGTGATATTTCGAGTCGAGACCTTACCTCAGACTTATAGATTTCTTTCATGAAAGTAGATTCCTGAATCTCGTTTATTTATTACCAGGGAACACTACCGTACATTAACCCACTAACAGCAGAATGAACTAAATTTATCATCAGTAATGCCCATAAAGTAATGTAGCACCAAATATGAAGAGCGATGGTGAAGTAAAGATAATTTGGAAGTTAATACAGGATGGCACCAAGCCCAGGTTCTTTAAATACTGTAGACAGTGGGTGGAAAGACTTTGGGAGATAGGAAGTTCCACAGCTTGAAGCATCAGGAAAGAATGAGTAAAGGACAGACAATTGTGCAGTACCAAAGGGAGGAAGGATATCCTGGATAGCATACAATTTTATACTTTGAAGGAACAAGACAGGAAAGTTCAGAGGAACAATGACCAAAGTAATAAATGAAGTCATGACAAATATGAAGGGTTGTAATAGAGGAAGAATGCAGGTTAAAAAATAAAAGACTAAAGCAGGTTCCCCCCCAACCGCCTATAGGTATGAGAAGAATGTCTGAACACACTCCACAGGTGTGGGAGCAGGAGTTGGCAAAGAATTTAAGTCTGAGTATTTCTACAGAGATGTCTTGACTATACACACATTTGCATACACACACGTGCACACAGTCTAACGCTAACTGGGGATTGGAAAGAGTGGGTACACATATCTATGCTTGCCCCCACCTCTTTACCCACTCAGAGAAACATAGAAAATAGGTGCCATTCGGCCCTTCGAGCCAGCACCGCCAATCCATATGATCATGGCTGATCATCCAAAATCAGTACCCCGTTCCTGCATTCTCCCTAAATCCCTTGAATCCGTTAACTCTCTCTTGCAAATATCCAGTGAATTGGCCTCCACTGCCTTCTGTGGCAGACAATTCCACAGATTCACAACTCTCAGTGAGAAAGTGTTTCCTCATCTCAGTCCTAAATGGCCTACATCTTATTCTTAAATCATTCCACCTCCAGGATGGGGAATTAGAATTCAGTGTAGGAGCTCATCAGCTCTTGGTTTAGGGTATGTGGGTGGCAATGTAGGCCAGAATGATGCAGTGTAACCTGTTCCACAATTAAGTCTTAGGCCTCCTCTGAACAATTTGGAGGAGATGATGGTCACAACACCAATGCCAAATAAAATTAGGGTTGCGATCTCACCAGAAGAAATGCTATGGCAAGTCCCAGGAGAGGGATGTATTAAGAGAATTACCTTGATAATATCTGACTATAATTTGTTCCGAATTGGGCCCCACTCCACCCTTCCTTCAAGGAATAGTTCAGTAATTTTCTGACATGCTTGTGACTAACGTCCAGAGTAACAAATCTGTCAGAATGAAGGTTTCTGTCTTTTTACCACATGATAACCAGAAAGTCATAGTCATACAGTATGGAAACAGGCCCTTCGTCCTACTTCCCCACACTAACCAACATGTCCCATCTTTACTAGTCACACTGGTCTGTGTTTGGCCCATGTCCCTCTATACCTTTCCTAAATGTTTCTTAAATGTTGTGATTGTACCTGCCTCAACTATCCCCTCTGGCAGCTCATTCCACCACCCTTAATGTGAATAAGTTACTCCTCAGGTTTCTATTAAAATCTTTCCCCCAGGTTCTTAAAGATAGTGGAGTCAAGGGATATGGGGAGAAGGCAGGAACGGGGTACTGTTGTGGATGATCAGCCAAATGGCCTACTCCTGCACCTATTATCTATTGTCGCCTTAAACCTATGTCCTCTGGTTCTCGATTCCTCGGCTCTGGGCAAGAGACTGCATTTACCCAATCTATTCCTCTCATTATTTTGTTCACCTCTATAAGATCACCCCTCATCCTCTGATATATTTTTGTTCATTACCTGTAGGATACCAAGGTTAACTCATGGCTTTATGCTGTTTAGTTAAATTTAGTTTAGAGTTACAGCATGGAAACAGGTCCTTCGGTCCATCGATTCCAAATCAACCATCAACACAGATTCACACTAGTTTTATGTTCTTGCACTTCCTCAACCACTCCTTACACATACGGGGACAATTTACAGAGGCCAATTAACCTACAAACCCGCACATCATTTTGGTGTGGGATGAAACTGGGGCCGCTGGATGAAACCCATTTCATCACTGGGAGAACGCGCAAACTCCAATCTGACTGCACCCAAGTTCAGGATCAAACCCAGGTCTCTAGTGCTGTGAGGCAGCAATCCTACTGGCTGCGCCACTGTGCCGATCTGTTTAGATAGTCCTGTTTAGTTCTTAAACAAAATAGTTTACTGATGAGACTGCAGATGCTAGCATCTTGAGCAAAAGGTAAACTGCTGGAGGTACTAGGTTCTCGACCTGAAAAGCTATCTGTCTGTTTCCCCCTACAGATGCTGCCTGACCTGCTGAGTCCTCCAACACTTTGTTTTTTTTACCGTTCACTGGTAAGTCTGACAGCTGTGTAGCTCTCACCCAAAGAGGGCTTTCCATTTGACAGCTGCCTCGCAGTGCTTTATTCCATTTGTTTCTCTATTTTCACAGCCTTTCAGTTAGCTGTCAACCCAAATAGTACACATGTACATTTACTGCAGATAAGTTTTGGTATATTGGATCAGTAGAATTTTAGAGATTTGAGAGATTATTTTACCTTGGTGTTTCTATTACATCTTCAGAAATCACATAACCATCTCCCCTCACCCCCTTCTCACCATCGCTACATCGAGCCTATATCTATTGTCCATTAAATTTGATGGGGGAAACTTAAAGGCAAATGGCTCAATTGCAGAAAAGCACACATTGCTGGCATATGCCAGAATCAATGTGGAAGCATATTGTCATGTTTCCACATGGTTTCAAGTAATTATTTTTCAACATTATAAAATATAGAGTTAAAAATGTTGTTCTCAATTAAACATTTTCAAAGCACGACATTTTTAAGAATGGTTTATTTTAATATAGGGTGTCATTGATTGAGGAACTTTCAAATCACAGCTCCTAATAATAATAGTTTATCGGGTCCTAATTAAGTTACTGGGTACAAGCAAAGGGCTGATTCAATGTCAGGCATGAAAAACAATACTTTTCAGCACCTTAGGGTCTTACAATGTGCAAAGGACTTTTCAGAGTATGTGGAATGAGCTGCCAGAGGAGGTAATTGAGGCAGGTACTATAATAATATTTAAAATACATTAGGACAGGTGCTTGAATAGGAAACGTTTAGCGGCATATGGACCAAAGATTAAACTAGATGAAGTGTTTTATGAGATGATGATTAGATTAGGCATCTTGGACAGCATGGGCAAATAGGGCCGAAGGGCCTGTTTCCACGTCATATGACTCTACCTTTGATTTGCAGCATAAATAGCCTTAAACTCATTTCAGCTGTCTGCATTTTTCGCCATTTGTATATTTAGAAGAATATGGCATTGGAAGCGCCTTAGACGCTGAAGAGTGAACAATGTGCTCCTCGCTGTATCCTCCCCACCCTTGATATTCAGTTCCAGTCTGCTCACACAGGTGATGTGAGTTGGGTTTTATCATGCCCATTCCATTTCACCCCATGTCCAACAACAACATCTACTCTCATTATTTAAACACCTTTAACGTAGCAATATGTCCAAAGGTGCTCCAGAGAATCATTATCATGCAAGTAATTGACACTGTGTGGCACTGAGAGAGATTGGTGCTCTCATGACCAGAAGTAAAATCAAAATGTATATGAATGATACGTTACAAATAAAACATAATTGAACCATTGAACTGTTGATAGGTAGACACTGGAAATATTTAGGGAGGAAATTTCAGAGATTAGTGCCTTGTTAGCTGAATAGCCATCAATGATTTTAGACAATGCACAACCATCAAGTGCAGGATGGTCGTCAAGTCTAGGCTGGTCGAGAGATAATCCAGTTACAGCTAAAGTTTCAGTTGAGTTTTTAAATGACTGAGCAAAATGTACTGTGGGCCAAAAGTTCTGTTTATATACTATTATTCAAACTC
Source organism: Malacoraja senta (assembly GCA_038087875.1). Lineage (NCBI taxonomy): Eukaryota > Metazoa > Chordata > Chondrichthyes > Rajiformes > Rajidae > Malacoraja > Malacoraja senta. The sequence continues at coordinate 169,317,255 of CM075978.1, read as the reverse complement.
TTTGATCCGTTCATATTTTTGGCATATTTGTATGAAATTTGTGGCAATGTGTCCCTCTGAATGTAGTTTGCTACTATATAGGGATTTACCAACACAAGAAATCTCTTGTGCAGTACAATTATGTTTACTTATGAAAAATATTTCAGCCAATTTTGCCAATTAATTCTGTGGAATTAATTTCATTGCAGAGAACAGCCCAATGAATTTGTTTACATATTTGGCTGATAAAGTTTCTGGTTGACCAGGCAAGTTAAAGCGTTTTCCCAATTCCCGTTGGTCGTTTCCACAGGATGTAAATAAAGGAGCTTGCTCTGAAAGCATTATTTGATTCCTACTTTGTTTTAAGATACAAGCTGCCACTCCTGATCATGGATGAGTGCAGTGGCATTTATTGTTCAATTGTTCATTTCATCCATCCAGTCACCCTTGGTTTTCCTTCGACCTTTCCTATACATCAGTTAGTCTTTCCACACAACATCTGGGATAGGGAATTCCAATATCCATGTGGTCCTCCATCGTTATGCATAAACCATTTCAAAGAATTTCCAATGAAAGGGAACACTACCTATCTATAGATAGAAACAAAACGCTGGAGTAACTCAGTGGGTCAGGCAGCATCTCTGGAGAAAAAGAATAGGTGATGTTTTGGTTTGAGACCCTTCTTCAGACGCTACCTATCGAGAACTACATACCACAACCATCACTGTGCCATTGTGCACACTGCACTGCTAATTGTATCCATGTACAATATTATCTGATTTGATTGAATAGCATGCAAATAAAACTTTCCACTGTATCATGATACATGTGACAATAATAAACCTGTCTAAACCTCTATTTTTACACTGTTGCACTTATCATATAATTTCAGCGTCATTTTGTAAAATTCAGATTTGTTGCGTTTGTTCATTGCCTTTTGGTTTTCTGCGAAATTCTGAACAATTACCATTAATAAATGTAACCGACCAATTAGAATTACAAGACAACCTGTTTCTGGATCGCTGTCTGGGCGAATGCCTGAATATCTGCAGAGCTGCACACTCTTTTAGATATGTAACTGTAAGCTGAACATTCACCTGAGGATGACCACTGTTTCATCTTTCACTCAAAATATATCACTTTTGAAATACTGTACTCCCTCATCATGAGAACAGCAGCCTTAATTGAGTTCACAAATCTCTGAAGTGCAGTTTAAGCATACGTGCTTTTAATTCACTGACTGAATCCACCACCGCTTGTGGATAAAGTAAGATTACTGTATAAACCATGTAAAAATTTGACAAGAGAAAATCTGTAGTAAATATTGAACTGTATAAAGCAATAAAGTTAAGGGTATGTCTTTCACCAGTTTTATAACAACTATGATCTCAGTCAGTCTAGTAAATAATTTAAGATGTTCAATGTAGAGCACTATGTGTCTTGTTTTGTATATATGACCCAGCATCTGCAGTTCTTTGTTACTGCATTTTCTCCCAGACAATTTAAATTAATTTTAGAATCAAAGTAATCCTGATGCTAGAAATATGAATTAGGATTGTCATTCCATTACCTTCAGGATTGATGATAGGTATTAACCTGAACAGTTAACTCCGCAAATGCTGCCTGGCCTGTTAAATATTCATGGTGTTTTCTCTTTAATTACCTGTTTCTATCCTGATTAAAATTAAAAAAAAATGTAAAGCTGGCCATTCAATAAATTACTTGGAGACTATCTAGGAGGAGTTCTGAACTTGATGATTTGATGGAACAATATGTTGTAAATGCAGTTGAAATATATACTTTCCCTAAAGTATCCCTAATTCAAGATGTACTTCCTTAGGACATAGACATAGGCCATTTTTGTCCATGAAATCCATGCCGGTTCACAGAGAAAACCCACCCCAATCTGGCTAATTTGTCATCTATTCCCCTCACATTCCCATCAACTCCCCCAGATTCTACAAGTCATGGCACACTAGTGACAATTCACAGGAGCCAATTAAGCTCCCAAATCCCAAGTCTTTGTGATCGGGTGGAAACCAGAATACCCATAGAAAATCTATACAGTAAGAGGAAGAAAGTGCAAGCTCCATTCTATGAGCTACAGCACTCTGTTAATTCACTCTCATCTTAGTGTCAAGAGATCCGTGGAAAGCTGGATCCAGATTGGAATAAAATGATTTGGTGTGGACGGAGTAGCCCACAACAAATTTTGCTAATTTTTGGCATTTTCGTATGAGGATTTTCTACTTTGGCACTGGCCGGCTCCACATTTTCAAACCAATAATTTGAAGGGATGCCTGGTAAAAGCAGCTAAATGGGATAAATTGAATCCTCCTTTCTAAACACCAGCAGGGGCATTTGGGCAAAATGGCTTTCTCCCTTGCTTAATTTAGTTTAGTTTAATTTAGTCTTGTTTATTTCGGTTGAGTTTAGCTTGCCATAGTTTAACTTAGCTTGGTTTAGTTTAGTTTAGTTTAACTTAGTTTAATTTAGTTTAGATATACAGCACGGAATCAAGCCCTTCAGCCCACGGAGTATGCGTCGACCAGCGATCCTTGTGCACTAGCACTATCTTACACACACTAGGGATAATTTACCAAAGCCAATTAACCTACAAACTTGTACATCTTTGAATACCACAACCTAGTTGAATTATTGGCTTGGAGCAGTTGTGAGCAAATAATTTCCCCATCACATTATCACCGTAAAAATCAGAATTTAAGAGGAACTTAACATAAGAAAAATATTAATTAATAATTATTCTGCATCTTGCTGGGTGGACATCTTAATGATGATGGGTGGAGATCTGAATGAATCGCTGGGATAATTCTTGTAAACCTCCAGTGAACCCTCTCCAATGCCAGCACATCCCTCCTCAGATATGGGGCACCATATCTGAGGAAGGATGTGCTGGCCCTGCAGAGGGTCCAGAGGAGGTTTAAAAGAATGATCCTAGGAATGAGTTGGTTAACATATGATGAGCATTTGACAGCACTGGGCCTGTACTGGCTGGACTTTAGAAGATTAATGGGGACCTCATTGAAACATACTGAATAGTGAAAGGTTTGGATTGAGTTGATGTGGAGAGGATGTTTCCACTAGAGGGAGAGTCTAAGACTAGAGGTCATAGCCTCAGAATTAGAGGACATTCCTTTAGGAAGGACATGAGGAGGAATTTCTTTAGTCAGAGAGTCGTGAATCTGTGGAATTCTTTGCCACAGAAGGCTGTGGAGGCCAAGTCAACGGATATTTTTAAGGCAGAGATAGATAGGGGTTATGGGGAGTAGGGGTTATGGGGAGTAGGCAGTAGAATGGGGTTAGCGGGGAAAGATAGATCGGCCATGATTGAATGGCGGAGTAGACTTGATGGGCCAAATGGCCTACTTGTGCTTCTATCACATGACCTTATGACCTAAAACTGCTCACAATACTCCAAATGCAGTCTGACCAGTTCTTTATGAAGCCTCGGCATTATATTCCTGCTTTTATATTCCTGTTCTCTCGAAATGAATGCTAACATTGCATTTGCCTAACTCTAACATTTACATTGATGTAACATTTCTGTGCAGTATCTAGGGTTGCTTCCCCTTTAAAGGCACCGCAAACAAGAGCATGAGTACCCGTCCTTAGCTATATTTGAAAAAACGCAAGAAGTATTTTCCAGAGGTATCCTGGTTGCAGCAGTTGAAATGGCTATTCAAGGTAGTGCCATGCGATGGCGCTGCAGAACGGGTTTTCTCCACCGATACACATCGCCTCCTTTCACTGAAGCACTTTCCCTCAATCCACAAGACTCCATGGTTCGCCCGTTGTGACCAACCAAAATTGTAAAGAGGGAGACAAATGTGCGCGTTGTTTCAAGTTATTATTGTCCGGGAGATTTCTGTACATTTTTAAACATTTTGTCTCTCAGATGTAAGTCATTTTAGAATTTTAATATCCATATATACAGCTTACAGTTCTGCTCACAAGATCAACAATTGTACGGATAATAATGTAGATATAGAGTCAAATGTGATGTCAGCAACGTAGAACAAATGATGAATAATCCGTTTATAATTTTAACAAACAATTTACATCAGTAAAACTTTTTACACTGTTTAAAATAATCAATACTTAAAATACCGTCAGCGCTGATATGGAATATCTAATCGGCGCTGCAGGAAAATGGGGGTGAATACTCAACAAAAGTTAAAGAAATGATGACAATTCACATCGAAGCAGAACTGATTACAATAGTCTTAAGTTTAATACAACTACATCCACATTCTTTGGAAAATATACTTTATAAATGACACAATTGTTTAAAATAAAGCATAAACTACAGCTACAGGGAGGTTCTGAAATGTACTAATCATTCGCTACAAGTCTGTGATACCGTCCATGTGACCATAGACCTCTGAGTTATTTCAGCGTTATGGAATAATACATATTCATATTAGAATAATTTGGATGTGATTGACAATGGTGCTTCGCCTATATTTCGCACATACAGAATTAGCAAAAACAGTCTGGGTCGGAAATTCATTTGCTTGTTTATCTTCTTGTGTTTGAAATTGGTGTGTTAAATTTTACAATTGTACCCCGTTTAAAAATGCTCGGAAATTTCCATTTGCAAAACGTTGCTTTTGATTTCGCTGTTTATGTACATGACAATTATAGAGTTAAATAACACTGATAATCGGAGAGGAACAGGCTTTCAAATAAATTACACCCCGTGTCTGAAATGTCAAGTTTGAAGCTCCGCAGTTTCAGATCCCGAGCGGACTGTGGTGGGTCTCTACACACCCCTCACGCTGTTAACTACAATATTCATTTCAGGCTACGGAAACTGCGTGCCAGCTTTACTTTTATTTTACAGAATTATACAATATGGTGTAGACTAGACGCAGAATAAAAGAGCACGTCCTTTTCGCCATCTACTAAAGCATACAAACCACCTCCTCTAAAAATCCACGTGAATTACATTGCATACAGTGCGCAAGATTAGGTTAAAAAACGTGTCACAATACTGCTTTCAAATCTTTCCAAATAGCAACAAAAAAACACAAAATATGTATTTTCCTCAATACACATTCAAATCAAAAAGGAAAGGGTGCTCTTTAAAAAAAAATTAGAATCGCGTTATGTTTGATTTCTATTAAAAGACACGTTCATACAAGGCAAATATTGCCAGCAGAGTTCATGGTTTTGGAGTCTATGCAGTGTCCTGTATGAAGGTTAGCTAAAATTTAGAATAAATAGTAACTATTTAGATTGAGCTTCGCTGAAAGTGCCTTCACAGATCGTATCTTTCTCTAGCAATAATCCTGGACCCACTTATTTCTTTAAATAAGGATCAACATAATGTTTCTACAGACCGGAGCGCACTGCAGATGCAGGTGAAAACCATTACAGTGCAAGGCAAGGGAGAACATATTCCACTCGGTTCTCTATATGGTATCACATTACACATGGTTTGATATCTTGGTAAGTCACTTGCTGATGATAGTAAGATCCATTCGTTGATGGATGCATTGAAGGAGATGTCATGGCGTTGAAAGAGAAGACAAATTCTTTCCTGTCGCACATGCTGGGAGACTGCGAATGATATCGCGGGATTCCTGCTAAAAAAAAACGAGGCAAACACACCGATTAGGAAATATTGCTACAATGCATCTGTTAATATAATACGTTTTTTTTACATTGACAACGAAGTGATACAGTTAACTAATACATCCAAAGAAAATAAATATGTTAAGTATTGAATTAGAAATGAACCAACTTGGTCAACCAAATTGACCAAAATGGTAGCAAAGTATGAAATACTTCACGTTTTTTATAAGTGTCCGCTTTAGTGTCTGTAAATAGCTGGTTAATGCGTCCACTCCACTGGGCGCAGTAATGGTTGACAAATTCACCACTCGATTTTCATCGTTAATTATTTCATAAATGCTTGTCCACAATGCACGTACTATGTGTAGGAATGAACTACAGATGCTGGTTTAAACCGAAGATAGACACAAAAAGCTGGAGTAACTCGGCCGGCCAGGCGGCATCTTGAGTGAAATAGGTGACGTTTCGGGTCGACACCATTCTTCAGAAGCAGGGTCTCATCCCGAAACGTCACGTATTCTTTAGAAGGTACACAAAAAAGCTGGAGAAACTCAGCGGGTGCAGCAGCATCTATGGAGCGAAGGAAATAGGTGCTTTAGATGCTGCCTGACCCGCTGAGTTACTGCAACATTTTGTGTCTATGCACGTACCATTATACTGACTATTCAGTAGTACTTAACACACTGCACATTGGTCAGCATTGGAAAGACACACTTGAAGTCCTTGTTTTATACTAATGCTAATTTTGCAACAGAACCCAACCTCTCTCAAGTATTTAAGAAAACCTGTTGCTATCACAGTTACAGAGACGATGAACTGATTGTGGATTGTTACACTGTTTTGGCGAACCTCGAAATCATGTTAAATTTCATAGAATATTCCGAATATATTACCAAGAATTCTGTGGCCCCCAAACTTGCATCATCGCGAGTTGGCATGTGTGCAAGATTTTTGGCCTAGTTTTGAGCAAAGAGCCATTTAAATTTATATTAAAATTAATCACTGACAAACATTTAGAAATGCATCCCGCGTTTGAAAGCTTAACGGGCGCATATGCTCATAATCCCTATTCTATTTAGAAGTTGCATTCGCGTTGCATTCCGCATACTCTCTTATTTTAAGGTAACTGTGTCATTTGAACTTAAGTTGATCATTTGGTTGTAATGTGACATTGTATACCATGACCCCGATCATCAGTGTTACACACGCAAGCTACATACATTTTACAAAGGATTCCTAGATTTAATTTCTCCTCTGTATCTATCAGCTGCTACATTGATTCACTGAACAGGCCCAGTTGGTAAATTTATCTACAACTGAAATCAGAAACTGACCAGGGATTACCGGGAAACGCTGTCTCTGTAGTACATGGTGTCTATCACGGACAAGGGAACCGATTTAGCAAAATATCTTTCGGTTAGATTTTCAAGTTGCAACTAACTAGCTTTTTAGGAGAGCGAGAGCGAGAGAGGAGCTGAGATGTGTTTATTTGCTCTCAGGCCCTTTTGCAATTTCAAATCCACCGCAGAAATAATATTTTTTTGAAAATAAAATCTGTTCTGGGGTTGATTGGGAATGGGATATTGTGCAACTGCAAAAGTAGCTTCCCCCCCCCGCACCCGCACCACCCCCATCCGCCCACGTATCCGCAGATTCACACAGTTCATCGCGCTTTTGGCAGGCGGGCTACCAATCCCCAGAAGACGGTTTCTGCGGCAGGGAGTCCGCTCTCCACATTCTAATGTTGTTATTGCCGTCGAGTTGGCACCGCAGTAAACACTGTCTCCACGGGGATGGCATCGAGATGTTTTCTTTGACCAAGTTTTGGAATTTGTTGTAAAAACAAAGGGCGGTTTATTCTTTCGGTTTGTTATTTATTCCAACCAATAACCAATTATGTGCGGGGAGAGGAAGCAAAAACAACTCACTTCCTTAACTTAATGACACTTTTGAAACTCTTCTGCAAGAAAACAGCTCCATCCCAGCCTCTATCATTTCCCTAATTAATCTTACTGGCGAACAGCCAAATAACAATGCATCGGAGTGAGTTTGAGTTCGAAAACATTTTATTTTTGTGCTTTACAGGCGTTGACTTTCAAGCTTATCAGTGTGACCAAATCAAATTAAATTTCACTCAGCATCATCTTATTTCAAGACAGTCGGGAAAATCTTTTTAATTTTGGAACTACCATCCGCAGAAGCAAATGTAAATCTTTCAGTAACTATCGCACTTTAAACGATGCAGAGATGCGCTAACAGTTATTCGCATTTTGATCTAACCGTCTCTCCCTACACCAACAATATATATGCTTGTTATTCCTTCATATTTCGGCCTAAAACCTCCCTCATTTGTACTTTGGCCTCAAATTACAGCTTGTGGGGAATTTTTAAATGAATAATCAGGAAACGATGCCTTCTGATAAATATCATGTATTTAGGTTAACCCGTCCCATCCAATATGTTCTCTTTCACAATGGTGATCGGATTAAACACATATATGGGCATTCTTAAATGTGTCATTCAAATTAGAGACAAAGCATCATCTTTCCAACACATTATCTTTACAGTTCGTAATATAGTTACATTGCTAGTGTTTTAATCTATAGTAACCCCTGAACCCCTGAACCATAAAATCGTTCACACATTGGCCATTGTGTAAAGTAATACCAGGGATGTGTACCTTGTATATCTGCAGCGTTGTGGCTATTCTGATGTAAATAGGACTGGTCTAGAGAGTGCGCCTGCAGGTTTGAAGTTAGATTCGCCGACGGGTTGCAAGGTGAGAGGGGCTGCTGTTTGATATAAGAAGGTCCGTTGTTGAGCGCGGATGCTGAAGGAGCCCAGGCTGATGCCGCGGTAGTGTACATGGAGTGCGTGTCCATCACTCCGCCGCCGGGCAGCAAAGGAGACGCGGACACTGAGCTGTCGGCGTGGTTGGGGTAGTCTCCCACGGAAGATCCCGTACAACTTCCCATATAATGACCATTGTTGGAGGAGAGGTGGGAGACAGAATGTCCCGATAAACTCATCCCGTCCACGTTGCTTGGCAAATGTCCATTCATCATGCTAATACTACCATCTAGCGAGAGTCCGTTTGGAGCACACGAGATGGGTCCTCTAGACCCCTGGAAGTTGTACGTCTCTGGGATGTGGTTGAACCCCAATCCGTTCACCATGCTGTACATGGGTTTCAGAGCTTGGCACTTCCTGCGAAAGCCCCTCGGTCTCCGCCTGAAAGAGCCCTCCTCAAACATGAACTCGCTGGCAGGGTCAATGGTCCAGTAATGCCCTTTGCCCGGTCTGCCTAGACCCTTGGGCAGTTTGATGAAGCACTCATTCAAGGAGAGGTTGTGACGCACCGAGTTCTTCCAGCCTTGGTAGGAGCCTCGGAAAAAAGGGAATCTGCTTTGCAGGAACTGATAGATTTCGCTCAGCGTCAACCGCTTGGTCGGTGCGCTCTGAATGGCCATAACAATCAGGGCAATGTACGAGTACGGAGGCTTCTCCGGGCGCCGTATGCCAGCGTTTGTTTTCTTAGTTTTGGTGGTGGAGGTGGCTGATTCCATCACAGAGCTCTGATTGTTGGGCTTCTCGATCCCCGTAGACATGGAACTGCTCTGGGCCGCGCTGTGAGCCGGCGGCTGCTGAACCTCGGCCGTCATTTAAGAACAATTCTCAGCAAGGAAGTCACTTGAAACCGAAATCCGCCAAAAAGTCTCGTCTCCGCCAAGTTATTTCCAAACCTTCAAGCTTTTTTTCTCTCCCCTTAAATAAAACTTTCCTTTTGCTCGGAAAATAATCCTGATTCCCCCACACCCAAAAAAAAAGAAAAAAAGAAAAGTAATATCGAGGCAGTTGTTAACAGCGCGAAGGAGGGAGCCCTTCTCCGGGCAGAGTTATTTCTTTGGTTCTGAAGCCCTTTGCAAAGGTCGCCGAGATGTGGAGTAGCTTTTCATCGCAGTTGTTCTGGGATCTGCCACGCCAAAGGGATCGCGTTCACTTATCTCTTGTCATCAGCGTTTCGAACCTCTCGGCTGTCAAGACGTAAGGAACCAGAAACTCCCCGCCCCGACCCCCCTCCCACCTCGGTCAGGACTGGTGGGCTGTTAAAGTGAATGAACAACCCGCCTTCATTAACTATTTGATGTGGTATCTGAACTTTTCTACGTAGTCCGAACCAGCTTTTTATTGGGGGTGGGTGGGGTGAGGGAAGAAATCAATCTGTTAGGCTGACCGTCCCCCTCTCTTTTCCTCTCTGAGCAAGGGAGAGAGGGAGGGAGGGAGGGAGGGAGGGAGAGAGAGAGAGCGAGAGAGATGGATAGACGAATATAAATGAAATGCAGCTAATTCATCAAGAAAATAGAATAAAATCCATTTGCACCGCGTGATCAAGATCTCAAATTAAAATTACCCACATCATTATACAAATTATTTTTTAAACACTTTTTAAAAATTACCTCATTAAAAAATCTCGGAATAAAAGTGGACGTTGGAGAATGTAGCAAAGTAAGGATACAGAAAAAAACGATGACAAAAATGTACATGTATGTATAATTATTTGTGCTTACTTGCAAAATTATGTTTGTCCTTTTGGAATACAGTTATCTTTTATGAGAAATCGTTCATGACATATTGGTGTTGGAATTTCTAATACTGAAAATGGGAATTAGAAAAGCTCTCTCCTTATGAAAGCTGGAGTTTAATAGACAGGAACATGTACAGGATGTTTATACAAAAACAATGTAAACATCTGCAATCTGCTCCTTTAAAGAAAATTGAGTGAAATCCCATCTAATACTGTTTCCTTTCTGTAACTTATAAAATGTTCTTTGTAGCTTCACGCCTGACTGTTTAGATATTCTCTTTATGTATGTATTTATATATAAATAAGTCAGTACATGCTGGGTTGTGCCAAGTGCTGGCCTTGCAGTGTGCCACACACACACACACGTACTGTCACTGCAAAAGACAGAAAAAAACACAGCGACACGAACGAGCAGCCTCGGCGCCTGGCATCGTTTGCAATAATGTGTCGCATCCCCTCTAACATTATCCAAGGTAAGGGACATCACAAATATTTTGTTTGCAAGCCTTTCAAGTGAAAATGAAAGCGTTTACACGATTAGAAGGCAAGTGTGAGAAACCCGTGCTTTGATTTGATTTAGAAAGTGCCATTCTTATCGTTAGTTAGTTGCCATGTTTTATAAAGATGAACTACAAAAGCATTCGGTAAACGCAGACGGCGCCTGTTTCTCTGAAAAATACTCCCTTCGGTAAGATCGTGGGATTTTTGCTCAATTTATATGTATGTCAAATGTATTTATACCAAAGATGATTTTCCTTGGAGAAGTTGGATTCTGCAATCTATTTATTTTGTTTTGTTTCCAGTGAGGATAGGTTTTGTCGAAGTGTCAGAGACTTGATATTTACACAATCGAAACATGTTTGCAAACAGCTAGACTGTTAAAGGTCGGATACGAGGACATGGAACGTAGCAAATGTGTGAACATTTATATTCCTAACGTTTTAATCAGAGTTATGGGGCAGTTTGGAGAATGCACGTTAAAAGTAATACTATTGGAATTTTAAAACATGACAATGCAGGCCAGTTGTCGAGTCCCGATTAGACGAGAGCAACCAATAACATCGTTGTGAGTATCAACTTGTCGTATGTATCAACTTACGCCAGTAAACTTTAGTCAAAAATAACTTTGATAAAAATTAAACACAACGTGGCGAACAGTTTTCGTGCCTATTTCAAAGCCGACCACGAACACTTAAAACAATAACAGCAATAAACCCATTGTTTTGCACCCAATGGTGGTCAGAATATGAGGCTAGGAATCTTGTGGGACTCTTCAATAATCTAAAAGTGGATCAAGCTCATAAACTCAGAGCTGTGCTTCAAGTGAATAAGACAAATTGGAACGTTATAAATATAGGTGCATTCGAGTGGCATATTTGCCTAAACAATTTACAAATGTTTTTGTTAATACTTAAGGCAAATTATTGAATGAGGTATTGCCAGGGAGTCTTGCGGTGTATTCTAGTTTTAAATTTAATTTCATTGTTATGATAGAGTGTATACCAGCGCATTCTTCTACCCACGTCCTTAAATGCTTTTTTTCCTTGGTAATATTCGCACGCTTGATCCACCTGCCCGCAGCCAAGGACTATATTAGCAACATTGCTAAAAGTAATTTCTTACCCGTAAACGAGGAACGAACACCAGACAAGTAAACTGGTAAGGTTTTATTGCCCGTACTGATGGCAAAGTGCACTTCCAGTCCATAGATATCATTAAATTAAAATATAAACGCAAAATACAATAATGTAATTATATGTTTCAATAAATCAAATGCTGAAGACAGATATAGCATAAGTGAATGGTTGAACAAAAGAACGACGCATTGGTGTAGGAATAAACTGCAGATGCTGGTTTAAAGCAAAGATAGACACAAAAAGACACAAAGTACTGAAGGAACTCAGCGTGCCAGGCAGCATCACTGGAAAAAAGGAATAGGCGAAGTTTCGGGTCGAGACCCTTTAGCGTATTGGTATGACTGTCAATTTCTCTCATATTTATATTGAATAAGGTTTTGTCCTGTCGCTATGCTTCGCAAGAATCTTTTTTTATGTGTTTCGCGATATAATACATCCGATTAGTTATTGCGCACAACCTTTCTGAGATCGATTACAATAAAACAGATTGGATATATAAAACAAAACAATGTATTTTTACTCTGCTGGGGAATAAAGCGGAAACTAACTCGAACCGTAATATTTTGTGAGCACGGTGACGGGGATTAGATTAATCTTCACAACCCAGTTCTAAGTAAGTTGAAGTGAAAAGATTCAGTGACATTGGTTGGTACCAAACACAAAAATGAAAAAATTAAACTAAGATTAAAAAAGGACTATTGATTATAAATCAAATAATTGTAACAAGAAAGAATCAATTTTATGTGCAAAATCTCAATGGCTGTGTTAATTATCGTGGCAATGAAATGTACATCAATGATATCCTTCAAATAATTTCTTATGCTATATAATTTAGTTTAGTTTAGTTTATTGCCACGTGTATGTGTGTGTACCTATATGTGCATTACATGATATACATATATATCTAACGCATATATACACGCGTACACACACACATATGCACAAATACACACACATATATATAATATATGTATATACACACACATACACACACGTGTGTGTGTCTGCATGCAAACACACAGTATGTATTCCGCGTAACCTCCCTACTAATAAGCAGCTTTAAAATAACAGATCAAAATCAGATTCGACAGAGTGGTGTGGATTGTATGCGAGGTACAAATAAGATTAATAAAAGAGGAATGATGCCGCACGTAGCCCAGGTTTGGGGTTAAGTTATTGTAAACAGGCTGTGCAATCAGTGACCCTGTTCGCCGGCGTTCGGTATTTATCAGCGCTCTGGGCTGAGGTGGGACGCAAGCCGAGACCACCCACGCCTGGAGTTAAGGCAAGCGTGTGCCCCGTCCACTCCCTTCATTTAATTAACACCAGCCGCCCCCAAGCACCCCCTCAACCGCCCACGCCACCACCACCCCCCAACGCCCAATCGCTTTTAACTTTTGGAAGCGTTCTTGAGCCTTTTTATAAAAGACGTTCAATTATTTCAACAACATTTCTGGATAACCACTGCAATTAGTCACAGTCCGAGGGGGTAGTAGAGGAGTAAATTAATCGGCTGTTAATAAAATACACCCTCCCTCCCTCCCTTACCCTAAGGTGGTGACAGAGTAATATAGTGTCTACTTAAATGGCCACACAATGACAGTTCAACCTGAGAAAAATTGACATCAAATGCTGGAATGTAGAGTTGATTCAGTTTTCCCACGAATCCCCGCTTTATACACCTGAATAAACTAAGCGAAATATTATCTATATATGTATATAAAGCGGGATTCGTGGGCGCGGGAAAAACTGAATATATATATATATATATAAATTATTTAGTTTATTCCCGTGTATGTATGTGCGTGTGTATACATATATGTGCATATATGTATACACACACACACACACACACACACACACACACACACACACACACACACACACACACACACACACACACACACACACATATATATATATATATAAATAGATATTATTTAGTTCCGTTTAATCCCGTGTATGTGTGTGCGTGTGTATACATGTATGTGTGTATATATGTACACACACACACACACACACACACACACACACACACACACATGTGTGTTTGTGTGTGTGTGTGTGTGTGTGTGTGTGTGTGTGTTTGTGTGTGTGTGTGTGTGTGTGTGTGTGTGTGTGTGTGTGTGTGTGTGTGTGTGTGTGTGTGTGTACACATCCATATACACACACTCACACAAATATATATATATGGTATTCCTTTGTTTTATCCATCTCTAAATCCCACTGATGTATGAGCAATATAGTAAGGAAAGAGATCCATAAAGCAGAAGACAAAACTTGCTCCGGGCCTTACTATAAATACCAACGCATAACGACTCCCTTTATTGTTGTGCAAATGTTACGAACAATTCAGCATTGAATAACTATTGGAAGAGCATAGTAAACTTACAATTTAGCCAGTGTAGAATGTAGTTATAGAATAACACCAGAGGATTGTCGAAATGAATTCGGATGCTGGATGGAAATCCTGATGCCATTTGATATTCCCTTAACTGGAATTTATGACACGAGAGAGTCAAGGTTTAAGTTGGCGTGGAGCAAAGCAACTACATCTTTGTTTACGAAAAGTAATATCAAGGATGTGTTGAGGGGGGGTAACGTACTTAAACACTAACATAATTTAAAATTATGCTACAATATTTGTTAGAAGGGATATTATTATTATACTTAGTGCAGGGGTTTGAAAAGGCTCATACTTGAAGAACGCTACCAATACTGCCTTTTTAAATTATAGTCTAATCTGGGCCAGAGGGCCTAAAAACTCCACATCAAACTTTAAAAAGCGGATGCATCCGGTTACTTAAACTGCAGGGATTAAAAAACAAAATGCTTCGAAATGAACTAGATGGCAATAAAATGAGTGGGTTTTGCCAAGGAATGTTTATAACAAACTCGAGTCTCATCGAGTACCCTTTCATTGCAGATGAACACTGAATTGTAATATGCTACATTGTCTTCGGTTTTGTGGCTTGAATGAGAATTCAGTAACATGGAGCCCTGGACAGAACCTTAACTTCATGAGAGAAGCCAACTTTTTTTTACACAAGCTCCAATTAGAAAAGCAGGGGTGTAATTTTTCAATGTAAATACTTTAACAGAGCCCAATATTTATTAAAGTGATAAATCTTTTTTGAACCAGAAGATATCAATTATTTTCGTGGCGTCCCTATCTCGATCCATTTCGGCTGGCTCTTAACTAAAGGCACAGATTTTCCATGACGTTATTCCAGTGAAATATGTGACAACGATATAGTAGAGGAAATTTATAGCCTTCTCCACAGTTCAATTATGTATTTTTAATACTTGCATCGTTAGTTTTTAAACAGAATGTCCAATTCGAGTCTGATTTAAAGCAAACAAGGGCACGTTACTCAAGATAAAACCGTGTGTAGTTTTTTTGTATCAGAAATGCAAATTGCATCGAACGGTAGTTGCGACAATATCATTGCTTAAAGGTTCCAGCCATCCTTTGTTATAAGACGGGCACTTTGATTGGTATTAGTTGACACCTTTTCAGTGACAAATAAACACGGAAAATGCGCAAATTACTGTTATAGCATTTGAAAAATCTCAACCGTGGAGGCTTGCTGTGTGTGCAGTGTGTAAGAGAATGTACACTGCCCTCGTTTATACTCTATTGGGCCCATGTTCCATCTTCTATATTTATTTAATATGTTCTTCTATATTTACATATAGAAAACATATTTAATATTTTATATATTTTATATATTTTATGGTCCATATTTGCTTGGTCGATACAGCCTAATGATTGGAAATTGCAATTCTGCAATTAAATTAACCTGCGTGTACATACCGATCCCAGGATACTTGCGCCTGTCTCGGCGGTAACACAAGCAAACAGATTCAAATAACATTTCTGATCTAATTCGATTAAATCAGATCTATAGTAGATGAAAATATGTTCTAATTTTCTCTTAATCAAAAGGTTATTACGGGTGAACATGATCCACCAGGTCACTTTCTGTCAAATATTTTGTTACCTGCAAGTAAATATAAATCAATAATATTTAATATTATTAATCATTATTAATTATATTTTAGATGGGAGCATTATGTTACAGACACCTATTTGGAAATATTATTAGAACTCACATCCTTAACCATGCCGAGGTGGTTTTGGTAACACAAGATAGGAATATCTCTCCAGTGTTCTGACCGTTTAGCTGAATGCATACCTAATATTATGAAATACTACATCGTATACTGCAGCAAAATAGATTATTTTTCACATATTAAGTGAAGTATGATAGTCTTGGGCGATCTCTGCGCGGTTTATCTATACCACAGGCCGTTTTTCAAGTCTAAAATTCAAGACAATTGTATTTTTTTTTTCAAATCAATATTTCTTGAAACGAAGAGGTTTAGTAAATTGAAGTCCGGTGATCAACATAATGCGTATTGTTCTTAAACTTAAGATTACGATAATTCCCTGTAATTTAATGATTAAGGGTTGGAGATACTGTACTGTAGGGATCAGCACTACTGGCTGCTCTAATTCTTACAGTATAAGAATTGACCGACGAACATTCTTAAGGCAACTGTTGTAAATTGGAGTTAAGCAAAATAGGCGTTTGGCAGAAACTAAATCCGGCAAAAATAATTCAGATGCGCACATGTAATTACAAATACAGTTGAAACCACATGTAGATGTGATGTAAACAATTTTCGGTTATAAGCATCTTGATATTAAGTGGTAATTTAATTTTGAATTGCAAAACTGGCAAAGTTGCCACTTGCCTTATAAACAAGCTCGACCAGTATCAATATATTCCAGTGGTTCACATAAAATAAACGAAGTAGCAATGTGCCTTTCTACATTCTTATGAATTATTGGCCACTCATGTTTGACGTTTCCCCCAAACCAGTTTATTCATATATCAAAATGTAGCCTCCCTGTTCATATTTCGCAGGGTAACGATATAGGGGTCGGTGATTTGGAGAAGGGGTTCTGGAGCTGTTGGGGAGATTTCAGGGGATGTGCCGAATATAAATCGCCGTGGCTCATTTGAAGCTGCATTTAACTAGTAAAACAGTTTCTATATGGCTCTATACCATGTCGCTGTGTGTTTTGTGTACATTGTGTGCAGGTAATGTGGGGGATGGGATTGCGTTAAATCCGCGTAATCCTGTCAAACAGCACTAGAGGGCTCACTACCAGGTCCTTCATTGGTTGAAATGTGCACTGACATAACCGAACTTGGCTTCAAGTAAACACATCTGATAAGGTACTATCACTGCTAAGTGAATATAATTAGAAACAAATGTATATCTGCATCTAATTCGACGATGGTGGTTTGCCCAGGTCAAAAATCAGTTTCCGTCCTGCCTCACAACGATGGATACAATCGGGTGAAAATTAAGAGAACCACGCTTTATCATTAAATAAAAACACTGGAAAAATAGAAAAAATGAAGCTAAAGAATGTTAATCACCTCAATATATCGTTAACATTTGCTTAGCTACCAAGAACAAACGGTATTTACAAAGAAGAAATTTTCATCTCTTCAAACCTTTCCATATGGCCTATCTCACTGATTTTCTGCGGTATATGTCATTAGATTCTGATCTCCTGCCCATCCCTGATTGTACTGGCTCCACCGTTGACCACCGTATCTTCAGCTGCTAACATTCTCTTGTAATCCCTTTTCTCTCCCCTACCCCACCTCCCCAGCCTCTCCCCCCTTTAAATCGTTTTGAAAACTTGCCTTTTTTTACCAACGCTTTCAACATTTGTGGCATTTTTTCTACGACAGAGCTTTTACCAAATGCTTTTGGTGCGTTACAGACATATATAATTTTAACTGTTAGAAATTTGAAACAGATGCCCCACATGTTCAGCGGATCGATCAGCACTCAGCATAGAATGATAGATTAATTTGGATTTCCCCATCATCCGAATGGATTAGCTTCTCCATGTGTCTTTATCCAGAAAATATATCATACCATATAGTAGAGCAGATAAAATGTGTAGGAAGGAACTGCAGATGCTGATTTATTATGAAGATAGACACAAAAATGCTGGAGTAGCTCAGCGGACCAGGCAGCATTTTTAGGGAGAAAAGGAATAGGTGACGTTTCAGACTGATGAAGGGTTCCGACCCGAAATGACTTCAGCGGGTCAGTCTACTAGACAAAACATGATAAGAACATGAAAATTAATTGGCACTAACAGAAAAAAATCCAATAATAGGATCAAAGAGACAAAATGTCAAGTTCAATATTAGCATTTAACACAAACCCAATGGTGAACATACAGTAAACCGAACTCATTGCGATATGTGGAAATTAAATTGGACAAGCTCGAATTGGGATAATTTCGAAATTATCCGAATTGCAATATTGAATTGGCGTTTAGGAATCCGTATAAAGGAACACATACTTTGCAACGTCGACATTGTGTACTTTAACAATGAATCCATTTATCGATAGAAAATAAAACCCTCCCGGGAACCAGTAAGAAAGTGTTTGTCAAATATAGTATTCCCAACCCCATTTACGTGAACCTAATGTAAGCGGACTCCTGACAACGTTTTAATACATACATAATGTCCCAAACTAGCAATTGTGTTTCCAACATAGTCAGTAATTAGAGTTGTCAATGTTGGTATTTGTAAATTATGTGCAATCCTCTAAGTCTCCCTCACTTGACACACGAATCAGGTTTGCAATGCACGATATCGGATTTTTCAGGTGTGATCGTGAACAAGCACTTTTATGCATTGGTGTGGGCATCTGACAAACACCAATCTAATGTTAGTGATTAGATACACTGGAACAAATGCTACCGGAGGCCAAAGATTAAAATATATAGGAGTTTGATGATGTAGGATGTACTGGACAGTTTATTATCTTGTAATCGTATGCAGCGCCGTGTGTGTGGCATGGATGATATTTCTGGATCATTAATTCCTCGATTCTGCAAAACGATTGGGTAAAGTTATTAAGATTTGGACAATCACAATGGAACAAAATGATTATTGATCCCATCCATCATTCGAGTTTCAAATTAGTTTTCAGACCTCTTCCTTTAGTTATATTGGAGGAAAGTTTAGGATTTTTTAAATTACAAAACATTTCCGGCAGTTTCTATTTTATATATTTTAAACGTTTTAATTTGTTAACAGCGATTTGCTTTTGTGAAAATAATTAGCTTTGGATTTCCGTTTTCTACTGATTCATCGTATCCCCCCCCCCTCCCGCCCTCCCCTTCCCCCTAGAACATGTCCCTCTTGTCATTTTTCGGGTATAATTTAGTGATACGCTATGCCTCCATGCACCAATAACGCGCATTTTCTACCTTTTTGAGCTAGTTTTAACTAGATTAGCACAAAGCGCTGGAGTAACTCAGCGGGTCAGCCTGCTTGGTAGTGGTGTGGGCGAGGGCGGAGGGATATGACGGTGTCTGAGCATATGCACGTCTCTCAAACACAGTTCAACAGCAGTCTAAGATCACTGGCTGAAATTGGAGGAATTGCTCAATGGTTCCAAATTATAGCAGAAAAAATAATCGAAATAAGCTAAGAACTCAACTATTGATTCGACTGATCTTACATTTTGTTTACTGAGAGATTATAATTAAGGCATGTAGAGCGCAGTTCTTATTGTTTCAGACCTTAGGGGAAAACTATCTAACTTCCATATATTTCGCACGAATTGGCAGCACAGTTCATGAAAGTGACGCTCATTGCGTGTTGCCTGGTAGTCAAATAGTGAACAATTAAAGGGTGGTATTTTCAACTGGTTGTGTTTTCCGATTTGAACGGTACATATTTTACATACAAGGGGTTTCATCTTTTGACTTGTATATTTATATTTATATATTTATTAACTCGAGAATGTTTCTTCAACCAATAAAAGTAAATTGGTAATAATTGGTTATTCTTAATATTCCCATTGAATACGCACACAATAATATACAATTTGGAAGCTTATTTTGTATGGCTAAGACTTGAAATGTAATTATTCGTTTTGATTGTCACGCGTTATTTGTCTGTAATACATGTGAATATATTACTCCGTTATTACAATATTCGCATTTGTATCTTCGTTTTAAAGCAGTCTTTCCAGATATTTCAAACATTTATATAAATCAGGCAATCTCCGCTTGTTTGCATGTTCGTTGTAGACTGGTACAATCCCCGTGGTAACGCGGCGGATTGAGTATAAATAGGAATAGTGATTGTAAACTGCTTTTGCTATATTGCCATCTCTCGGTTCCCTTGTCTTGCCTAGCTAGGTTGAGTTCTAGGCTCATATTATATGTTATGGGGGTAAGGAAACAGACCCATCTATGACCCACCCCGGGTTAACCACGAAGCACGAAAGGACTTCCATCCTCCGGAAAATGTTTCTGCATAAATGTGGCTTAAAATTTCCTTAATACGCAGAGCGCAGAGAGGAAATCCTTCCCGAGGTTGAACATTTTCCATTGGATTCTTGAGTGCGCGGTATTTATACTTATTCATGAACGTCATCATGATAAAATATTACAATTCGTTATTCATCAGACAAAAGATCCAAACTATCCTCAGCAGTTCGAGATTCAGTCTTCAAAATCTAATCACGCAATTGACTTAAGTAATAAGCTGAGGGAGGATCAGTTCCTTCAAGCAAAGCAAAAACAACACTGAATGAATCATTTGTTCATGAACTTTTATTGTATTAGAGTAAGAAGACTAAAAGTCAACAAGGTCTGCCACAAGATAAATAATTCTTTAGACTTTAGAGATACAGCGCAGAAGCAGGCCCTTTGGCCCACCGAACCCGCGCCGATACACCAGCGCTCTCCAACACACTAGAGACAATGTACAATTTTATCGAAGGCCATTAACCTACAAACCTCCACATCTTTGGAATGTGGGAGGAAACCGAAACACCCGGAGAAAACCCACGCGGTCTCAAGGAGAATGTACAAATTCCGTACAGAAAACACTGGTAATCAGGATCGAACCCGGGCCTCCAACGCTGTAAGACAGCAACTTTATCGCAACGCCATTGGGCTGCCTTAAAATAGCAGACCTATAGAAACATTGTATTTTCATTTTGGCGGTGCTTACAAATGAAAGCTAGAAAGCGTCTCAGAGTATGGGCTCTAAAGATTTGGCTGGTTCCAGTATAATTTCTCAAGGGAAATTAATATATTCTGGACGTTCACAAAAGACAATCTCCTAATCTTCAAGCACCTTAGATGCACCAGGTTAGGTAATATTAATTCAGAAGATTGTCATGGCTTGGTAGACACTGCGATGTGATATGTGTGGGAAGGAACTGCAGATGCTGGTTTCAACCGAAGCTAGACACATAATGCTGGAGTATCTCAGCGGGACAGGCAGCATCTTTGGAGAGATGGAATGGGTGACGTTTCGGGTCGAGACCCTTCTTCAGACTAGTCGGGGGAGAGGTAAACGGGCATTTGGGGATATGGTACGTTCAGCTACTCGCAATGATAATGTAGACACAAAATGCTGGAGTAACTCAGCGGGTCAGGCAGCATAACTGGAGAGAAGGAATGGGCGACCTTTCGGGTCGAGACCCTTCTTCAGGTCGTCGCACATTCCTTCTCTCCAGAGATGCTGCCTGATCCGTTGAGTTACTCCAGCATTTTGTGTCTACCTTCGATTTAAACCGGCATCTGCAGTTCTTTCTTACTCAATGATAATGTCTTACATTGGTTTGTTTTTCTACAACTTAATCAATAAAATATTCACGTCCTCATTGCCCTGGAAAAATATAACAATTTTTCCGACGACTTTGAAGAAAGACAAATGGAAGAGATTCATCTGCGTCCTACAAACTGAAGGTCATCAGACCCTAGACTTTAACCTATTAATAGAATTCGGGCACATCACTGGACTTCAAATTGCTTTCATGCAATAAAAACATTTTTTGCTTCTCTGTAATGTTTGGCGGCATGAGGTTATTTTTCTCAGTGATTTTTTTAAAGAGTAAATAACAAACGGCGGCTGTGAGTTGTTCAGCAAATGAAGGCTCATAAAGTTTAACATCGTTCATTATTTCCAAACTCATGCTGCTGAAAGTTAAATAAGCCAATCACTTTCTCGATGGGTGGTATCTTTGCGATTCAACATAACTATTCTAAATTCCCGCTTTGATAAATCGGCGCTGTGGTCAAAAAGGGCATCAATCATAAAATATACATTCCATTAATCATGATCAATCTTGTCAGCAGACACGGCTAGTAATTTGGCTTAGGTTCAACTTCTGCATTTGTTGAACTAAATTAATCTCAAAAACGTAGTATGGGGGTGGGGGGCGGTGGAGGTTTATAGGGGAGCGAGTCACTTTTCCGAGCCAACTTTTCTTCGCATACCTTTTTTCAGTCACTTGGGTGTTTTCTCCGGTAGAACACATTTCAAATATCAGGTATTGTGAATAGAAACCCGCATTGTGTGTTTGTAACACACAGGTGGTAATCCATTAAAATGAACGCAATCACGGGCTCTGAAATGATCCATATCATTCGATATAGATGCAATTTTCTTTGGGGCCACATGGTCAACACCAAAGGATGGAGTTGTTCTGTGGAACAACTGGGATTTTTTGGGGGAGTTTCTTTCCTATTAGTTGACCGAACATAATAGTTACCAATGCCGGATTGCCGAACCTTGGTTTCGGCCCGAAACGTTACCTATTTCCTTCGCTCCATAGATGCTGCTGCAGCCGCTGAGTTTCTCCAGCATTTTTGCGTACCCTTAACTCCGTCAATCCGCTCTTGGTACAGACATCGAAACAATTGATTTGCACGTTGTATCAAGCCAATACAGACTGGCGTGCACTCGTCCTTTAAGTACGAAAAATAACTTTTATTTGCTGAATCTTTACGAACTATAACCCGGTTATGTTTTGAAGGCTCAAAAAAATTGGCGTCCAACGCCGCAGGGCGCATGGTGATGCGCTTGGATTGAAAGTATAATAATACATTGCCGCCTCGCTTACGTCCCGGCCCCAGTAGCATCTGTAAAGCCATTCCCAAAGTAATCGTAAGAGCACTTGATGGTGATTGTGTTTGTGGTTTAAGACCAAACACGATCGATAGTTTAAAACTAGGAAGAGTGGACCATAAGGGCAGGGTTAGAATTATTGTTGAAATCTCTTTGACGGTGAATATATAGTATTCATAGCAACGAACGGTCATTGCAAGAGTACGAACATGTTGCAAACGTGTCTTGCATGGGATGACATACAAAAAACTAGAAATCCCGTTTGAATTGTATTATTTTAAAACACGACTAGTTCTGGAAGATGCATTTAATTCCTCTGGTATCTTACACATTGAATAAAACAAGTTACGTTTTGTTTTTACTTATTTTTTTATCGTTTAGGTTATAACCCCTTGCAAAGCTACAACAAAACAATTGTTCCTGTTCATATTCGAATCATATGACAAAACAAAATCCGAAACACACGTACACTCTATTAATATTAATACGTACGTAATTTGCCTTCGTTTTAAATATTTGGTTCAATAGTTTTAGAGCAAAGTTTTAAATGAAGACAATAAGCATTAAAAACATAGTTGGTGGATGCCTTAAGAGCACCCACGAATATGCAGCGCCGTGTCCATTTAGTTTCTTTTGCGCAAGATTCACGTTACATCAGATAGTATTCAGAAGTTAATGTAGGCTGTCGTTTTCGTTTCATCAGGAACAACGTCGGTACTAATATGATTAAATAATAATTTTCGAATATATGTCCAACCTGACATCTGATGTAAGTGATATGACACAGCGTGGAAATAGCCGCATATACTGTATATTGGGTCGATTTCAACCACTGGATGTAACCTAAAACCTGACCAAAATCTAAAACATTCTGTTTGATCCAACAATCATGGAAGTGCAGTTAAGGTGAAGATTAACACGTTTACATTAATGGGGCACAACTCCGTTTTATTGGCCACTTTTCAAAAGATATTCAATATTTCTCTGCAAGGATGCATGCTCACGGTAACGGATCCAGTATCTGATTAAATTTGGAGATTTCCTATCCCCTAGACTTCCAACATATTTATTTTACAGTCGACATATAAACTGAAAAAAGTGTTTACATTTCAGTAAGCTTGACATTCCTGGACATGTGCACGGATTATTGCTCGAAACAGGTCAATACAATTGGAGATACGTTGATATATTTGAAATCTTGATACACAATCTCTCAAACTTTTTCCAAGTTATACTGTTTATATGCAGCTTGGTATTACTTAACATCATGATAACTGTAGGATTAAAATTCATATCTTGGGGTTATTATATATGAGTGATTCATTGTGGAATTCATCCTTAACAGGTATGTACTATCATCTGCTGAGTTTGGTTCAATTTTACATTGCACAAACTGCAATACTATGCACATTTTAAATGATTATAGAAAGACATCTAACAGATATTGTGTTCCCTCACAGTCCTTTCACTTCATGTAATCCAAAAATTAAGTTCACATGTATATCTTTTGTAACTGCTGATGTATAGAAATGGGATAAAAGAGCACCTAAGATTACAAAAGTTAGATTAGCTTTTTTGCTCAACGTATGTGATAATTTCAGAGATTTTACAAAACTGTAAACTTAGAAAATGTGCTAGTATGAAGAAATGGAGGTTTTGTGATCTGGTAAAAGTTACATGTTAGACAGTAATTCAGTGTTGGGCTATATTTCAATGGAACTTCAGTCTGTTTCTTAACCAGTCACATTGATAACAAATGACCAAGTTCTTCCTAAAATCATGGAATGATTAGAATATTAGCAGATTATAAATATTATAATTAAAATCCCTAAACAAGTTATATATAGTCAGTAGGAATACATAAACTCTAAAATGTACTGTTTCTTTTGAAATTCTCCTTGCTCTGGATTGAATCTCGACGCCATGAGTACAGGATTTAGATGTTTACAGGTGGTGTAGCATCTTACAACTAGGCCATCGAGAAGATCACTATGTCAAAAAACATGCAATATGTTTCCCAGAGATTTCTAACTCAACTTACAGTTATTAGGTACATAAAGTACAGGACAATCTGGTCTGCATTTGATTTGAATGTGATGCATGAAACCATGGATAGTAAAAAGTAATATAAATATATATATATATCCATATATTTTTGTTTAGCCAGTTTTAGCAATAAATGATTATGTACCTTCTGAATGGTATAATGAAGTTTCTATTCTTCACATACCTGCAGAATGACGATTTCACCATGTCGATCGGTAAAATCTTTGTCAATGCAAACCATATTTGTTTGGGTTCTTAAACACTGCAGTATAACATTGATGATTATTCCTCAACAATGATTGATATTGTGGTTCAGCACGCAAAAATTCAAAAGGCATCAAAAGTAACAATGCTCCACCATAACTTTTAATCAACATTAATTTTAAATTAATAAACATTCTCTTTAATTTTACAGTCAAAATTTGTTTAAGTTTGCATTGTTTGTGCCATCAGTCCTGTTATAAGTTCAGAGTTATAATGCCTAATTTTCATCTCCTTCCATTCTCCAAAATGATGACTTGTACATGCAAGGTCATACTCATGTATAGCCCCAGCTGTTTCTGCTTACATTTATAAACAGCTCCAAAATGCAATAGACTGTCTAAGTTAAATTTTAAGCTTATTGGACTTGCATTTGCACAGGTCCAAGTGATGTGCGATACCACCCTGCCACCTCACTCTCCCCCAACCAGCCGGTTAGACTCTCGTAGATTAGCTTTCATGAGCTCTGGAGATAGATAATGAACAGAGTGAAGAATTGTTTTGCCACTTTTACTTTGGCTTAAATGAGGAATTGCGTAGCAGTTGCAAAAAAAGTGATGTTAGCTGCACCACTTTTTCAATAATTCTTCATTATTATTATTATTGAATCTGGACAAGAATGCAATGTAAAATTATTTTTTATCTACTTTGGAGTATATGTCGTTATATACTTGAGGGTAAAAAATGCCATTCAAACTTAAGCTCTAGCTGTAATCTCTACTTGGGATGCTGGGAGGCATTCCAATGATACCCTTGGTTTAAGTAGCCAGTGTGGAAAGCAATATTCTGGATACTTGCACTGGGAACTCAAACAATTAACATCATAGACATCAGTATGCATTGATTGTAAGAAGTAATAATACTTTTTTAATGGAAACCAGATCTTTTTAAAAATATGGAGGGCATTAGCTTCGACACAGTGTTGTGATATTTTAAATGACAATGAAATATTCCAGTGGAGTGGAAATAACGTATTGTTGCTCACATTCTCAGGATGTTACAGAACGATCCTGTTTTGATGGTCTCTGCTTTCCTTTCTCGGTATTAAATGATGGGTGCAATGGGTGCACAGCCCATATAACATTGTCATAATGGGCACTGTTGTCGGAGGAGGTATATTGTTATCTCAAAGAGAACCCTCTGCTCCCCTTTAAATAGTGCCAATGGAACCTTTATGTATTTAACCAAGCCCTTTGCTTTAAGTTCATTTAGCAAAAAATAAAGACTTTAGGTGCTTGCAATCCTAAGAGCATCTGATTAATTCTAAATTTATAAACTACGTGGGTCAAAGATACCTTTCTTTTGGCAGGGAATCATGGGAGAGTTGCTTCTCATGGACCAATGTAGAGAACAGAATGCAAGGTCAGATGCTAGTTTGCTAGTATGTCTGATTGTCACCTGCACTTCGCTTGGGAGAGAGGCACGGATATGCTGAGCTGAAGAACTGAATGCACTTTGTATCTGGCCCCTCACATTACTGATTGGAATATCAAATGCAGGCCCATTCATTTGAATGTTGTTAGCCTGGTTGGAAAAGGAAAGGAAGGTGCATATCAGTGATATTTATTATTAATGTTTAAAATTAACTGAGATAAGTTGAATATTTTAGAATAAATTTATTTAGTTAAGGTTTTAATCTACTTTACTTTTGAGAGCACAAGGATATAGGAGCAGATTTAGGTCATCACGCCCTGCAAGCCCTCCCTGCCATTCAAAATGATCATGACTCCTCTTCTATGCCATTTCTCCCTTTCCCTCTGTGCCTTGATCAAACAAACATCTATCCACTCTATTTGACATACTTCCGCCGATCCTGTTCCATCACCTACCAGAGTAGCGAATTCCAGAGATTAACTACCCTCTGTCATAGAATGATAGGGCCATATAGTGTGGAAACAGGCCCTTCGGCCCATCGTGCCCACACCGACTAACATGCCCCACCCCTGCTTGCGTTTGACCCATATCCTTGTAAACCTGTCCTATACATGTACTTGTCTAAATGTTTCTTAAATGCGGTGATAGTCCCTTCCTCAACAATCCCCTCTTGCAGCTCATTCCATACATCCACCACCCTTTGTGTAAAAGAGTCACCCATCAGCTTCCTACTAAATTTTTCCCTCCCTCAGCTTCCCACTCTGTGAGAAGAAATTTTAATGTACCTCATTTTTAAATGACCATCCCATTATCATTGCAGTTATGCCTGTCTCAGTGGGTCAGACAGCATCTCTGGAGAACATTAATAGGTGACGTTTAGTGTCGGGACCATCCTTCGGACTCCTTTGACTTCAAACACTATTGAGTGCCTCAGTTTTTCCTTCTGAGACTGGGTAGCTGCATATGGACTGCACTACTTGGCCAGGCAGCCAAAGCAGTGCGGCCACCAACTTGATAAAACCCAGAGATCAAAAGGCAAGAGTTTGCAAAGAGCATGAATGCAAAACAGAGACTGGGTCAATCTCCAATGCTTTTTTCATCGTCTATATCTCTAGTTTCCCTTATCCCTAACCAGTCTGAAAAACCACAGCACCACATTTTACACAAGAGTGTGAACTTAACATCTTGTAAACACAATTTGAATACCATATAATTTTCCCGTGACAAAGATTTAGATCATGATTGCAATACCTCAATAGAAACTACAGCAGACAAATCTTTCTTGTCCAAAGTTTAAATACCAGGAAATGAAGAGTTGAGGAAATGAAAATTACAAATTATTATTTTGTTACTCTGTTGATGGGTTAATTATTCTAACAGTAGAAATAGAATCAAATCAGTTCTAAGTAAAAATCAGACATTTTAAAGTAGTTTCTGCCACCTCTTCTATCTTGATTTTTGCAATTTTTACTGAATTCTTTATTTTTGCTTAAATCTCAAAAACAGATATGTTTACCGATTTTCCATTTAAGCTCTGTGCTTGAATTGGAAATAGTATTAGATGAACGGTGAATGGAGAGGGATTTGAACCATTAGATTTGTGCATGGATTGATGGTTCAGCTAATTCAGACAGTAAATAGCTGAGACCACAAAGGTGTCAGGTTCAATTACCAGTCTGTGCAATGTCAATTGATCCTATTCAAAGTAGCACAAGGGAGGTTAGATTTAGCCTCTCAGTCACAAGAGTAGAATGTCTGCTGCAGAAACTGCACCCAAAATATGTTTGTCATTGCCAGGGAAACTTGGTCTTCATGATTCTGCTAAAATTAATTTGAATAATGACAATGACAAGAATCTAGAATCTATGACCAATCAAAGGAGACTTTAGACAAGGGCATGATTTTTTTAATTTTTGTTTTTTTCATTAAAACACTTTCTTGATATATGTAAAGTGTCGAAACCTGGAACAGTTTTATTAGTATTGCTCAAAATAGATTTACCATTTATCAAAATGATTATCTTTAATATGAGTGACACGTCTTCCACCAATGATTTTGCTTGCTGCAAAATTACCAGAAATAATAATCATATAAACAGCTGAACGTTGTTTATTGCTTTGATATATATCAGATATTATCTTATAATATTGTATATTTTTGATATAAAAATAATATTTTGAATTTCCAATGCAGTTAAGAATATGAGAATAAATTCAAGAATATTCATGAATATTTATGAACACAAATGCATAATTTTGTTGCTGGACTTGTTTCTGGAACATTAAACCTTGAACAATTATGAAAGATTATGGAACATGCATGCACAATTTGTATAGGATGTGACTTATATGTTTGAACATTTCCCCAATATTTTCCTCAAATTTCCCCAATATCGTCACGGCCACCAGCATAATTAGGGACGAGACTTCATCCCAGTCACTCCCTCTTCTCCCCTCTCCCACCAGGCAAGAGAGACAGAAGTATGAAAACGCACATCTCCAGATTCAGAAACGGTTTCTTCCCAGCTGTCATCAGGCAGATGAACCATTCTACCAACAACTAGAGAGTTACTAACTACCTCATTGAAGACCCTTGGACTATCTTTAATCTGGACTTTATCTTGCACTAACATTATTCCCTTTATCATGTATGTGCACACTGTGCACGGCTCGATTATAATAATCTAGAGTCCGCTGACTGGTGAGCACATAACAAAAAAGCTTTTCACTGTACCTTGGTACATATGGCCATAAACTAAACTAAACTAAACTAAACTAAGCAATGTTTAATATTCATTGAACTAATTCCACTTGGGTTGTAACCTGAGCTGACAAAACAAAGTGGAACAAGTGGAAATTAAAGGCAGATTAGTTAATGAAGGGAACATTAACAAAGTATTTCCACTCCCATCTAGTGAACTGCTGGACGTGTTGCATTAGGTAAGTTTAGACTGACATGGTTATGAACTCTTATGGTGAAGAAGCCATCGGTCGCTGTTTCGAAACACAGATATAAACAATGGCCATTTAGTAAGAGAGTGCACCAATGCCTGTGTGACCACATTATAATAACATCATCTGTAAGGAAGGACAAACTGATAGAAATGACAAAAAATGTATACCTCAAAGTGCTTAGCAGCGGTGAAGTGGTTTTGAAGTCTATGACTCCATGACTCCAAGTCAGAAACATGACGGCCAACTTGCTATTATCATAGTAATATGATAATATTGAAAGCATGAAGGAAATAAAAATAAAATGATCTGCTTTTGTCTGTTTTATGATCTGTCCTTTTTGTTTAATCGTTTGTCAAAGTATAATCAATTCTTCAGTTGCAATGTGCTTTTTCTCTCTACCGATAAAAATGTAATACCAGTATAATTCATCTGTACTCTTTCGAAATGGAGCCGTGGGAACTTTTATGTGTAACTGGGCCCTAGTTTAACATACCATCCAAACGATGGCCATTCTAATGGTGGAGGAATCCCTGAGTACTGTATGGAAATGGCAACCTTGATCTTAAGCTTCTGTAGTGGCCCCGAAATTGGAACCATCTGCAAAGAGTGAGATATATTTTTAAATGAAGGGAAAAAAAACATGGAACATCTGCGTTTGTTGATGTTTTATGATCTGTCCTCTTCACCAAAGAACAGTCAATTCTCCAGTTGCAATGTGCGTTCTCTCCTTACCAGTAACAAATCGACTTTCATGAAGGAATCAGGAAAACATTAGTTGTTTTCGATTTTCCAAATGACTAATGTATTCATTTTATGAAAACTGAACTGATATGTATATTAAAACATGTTTAATCATATGAAATCTTGTGTTTCAATAACCATGTAATCAATAATCATCCACCTAGCTAAATTATCCTCTTGCATTTTATTTGCAGAATATGAATCGCTCTCCGTGGGATCCTTGATTGAACGTTGTTTCATTTTCACCGGATTTAGGTGAATTCAGATTATTATTATTTGAAATGTAATATTAATGATTTTGAAACATTTTGATGTAACTTGAAAAACATTTTGAAGTGAGTTATACACAGCATTGTACACAGGACCAATTTGAAGATCTTCTTCAGGGCAAAACGTTACCCAAGATTATA
This sequence comes from Malacoraja senta, assembly GCA_038087875.1. Taxonomy (NCBI): domain Eukaryota; kingdom Metazoa; phylum Chordata; class Chondrichthyes; order Rajiformes; family Rajidae; genus Malacoraja; species Malacoraja senta. The sequence goes on along the minus strand of CM075978.1, from coordinate 169,286,685 downwards.
GGCAAAAAGATGTTTACACGTTTGGTTTATTAATCAGCTTTTATAAAAAAAGAAGATATTGGCTCCCAGACTCCTGAGAAAAAAATTCTAACTCAACCGCCCTTCCCATATAATTCAAGCCGTCAAGTCCTGCAAATTTTGGAAGTGCTGGAAATATTTGGATTTTCAGTTTTTCATAATGAATAAATAAACCTACAAGTAATTGTTATCATATTTTATTTAACAGTATTGAATTTGTTTCTGTGCCTGGAATTCTATTCCAACATCTAATCAATAATGTTGGAGAAATAAAACTATTTAAACAATATGAAATCATTTATCTTTTCTTAGCCTTTGTAAAAAAACGACCCATACAAAATATTTACTGAGCTGCTAAAGCTCAATTTTATGGCCGATAGTTTTGCAAAATTGGTGACAGTGAAAATTGCTGTGTTATATTTATGTATAAATACCTAAGTTTAGTTTATTAAGTTGTGGCATATTTTCATTATTGGACCACCTAAAGTTTAACTTTAGTTCTCTCGCTTCTACATTGAGAACAAAACAAATTGCATTGGCTTGGTTTAAGTTAACAGGAAAGCTACTGGATTGTGTGATAAGTAGTTAACAAATTATTGCCAAAAATAGGTGAAACATATCACCTAATTTGGCTCTTAAATCAGACCCAAAATTGTAATTTAGAATGCAAAATTAGATCATATACTGTATTTAGCCCAACTAACTCCTTTGTGATTGGTTTGTTTTTGTTTCTATGTCAATGTATCTGGCTCTGTATCATTCTGCCACTGTAAAAGGATATCATATTTAATAAAAACTAATTCAAAATGAGCTAAGGTTGTAATCAACTCATGAAGTTTAAACAATATCATCTACTACTGCGAAAACTCCAAGCAATTCATGGATGTCATCAAAAACCTCAGACTGCATTACAACTGTTATTCTCCACACATTCATAAACTGAGGAATTTTTTTTAGAAGTTATTTTTTCCAGATAGTACATGCTAGGCATTGAGGTTGTGAAGTTTTCTCAACATGGTGCAAGAGAAATATCGGAGTTGATCAGGTCAACATGAAAACTCAGCAACATAGGATAAGCTCTTTATTCAGCTGAGTCTTCACTGTCAAAAAACGTTGTATTAAATATCGGCTCTGGGTTTAATTCATATTGTATGATTGTAACTCATTAACACATGGACATAAAATTTCTCTGTTGAATGAAAGGCAAGACGTTGGGCTTAAAATACAGCGTGATTTCTCCTTACTATTGTTGAAATTCTAAATTTTCTCTGCCACATGAAAATAAACACATGAACACACAGAATAGGGAATTCAAGAACCAGTCGACATATGTTTAAGGTGGGATGGAAACAAATTGATCGGAACCTGAGGGGTAACTTTTTCCACACAGAGGATGGTGGGTATATGGAACGAGCTGCCATAGGAGGTAGTTGAGGCAAGTACTAGATAACATTTTAAAGACATTTGGACAGATACAAGATTTAGGGGGATATGAACCAGATGTAGGCAAATAGAACTGGCATAATTGGGGCATCTTGGTTAGCATGGTCAAGTTGTGCTGAAGGACTTGTTTTCACATTGTATTACTTTATGACAATGACATTGCAATTGTCCAAAGGCACACAAATAGCTGGGGGGTTTTAAAACAATAATGGAAACTTGTTGTAAATATTTTTCCACATATTCAGCTCTTATTCAACCAAAAATATAGGTTTAGGGTCAGGAGGCACCAGTTGGCTTATTATATCAAATTCTTTAAACAGCAATTTGAAACAGATATTACTCAATCAAGACTACAAAGAGTACTGAAGAATCCTGAGTAAATATGTCAAGGATGTCGTTTCTCCATAATAAAGTAACAAAGCTCCAAGAAGTGAGAAAATATTTGCACATATAGTAACTACAATGGTACAAAACACTCATCTACTGCATTCTACAAGCAAATTGTGAAGAATTGGTTTAACATTACAAGTAAAGTATGATCAATTCCATTCAACATATTTGTTTTTTCAAATTCAGACCTGGATAACGTTATAACGTCATTTTCCTAATTTATATTTTACAATGCTACTCTGATTCAAAACAGGTTGATATATTAAATTTGTTGTTCAATAAAATGTAGAATCTGCCCATTTCTATCTGTAGTTTTAGAGTGCTATTTCATTAATAGCAAAAGAAAGCAATTACATAACACCCACAAAAATCCCCCTTTAGTACTCATGATTATCCAAAGACGGTTTACATGCCTTTCAAAGAAAATAGTTGAAAGAAATCCAAGGAAGATAAATAGGTAAATACAAGCAGATTTTCTGGTGAGGATAGATTACAAAGTTGAAATGGACTTAATAAACAGCAATATGTTGCCAAAATAACCAAGTAAGAGGAAGTTTAGGATAGCCCACCACCGATTTTCCAGCACCCTTGGTTCCAGAGTCTTTTTGGATTAGCCGTATTGCAAGACCAACAGAGGCCATGGCCTCTGAGAGGAGTCCAACAGCATTAGAACGGTCCTCCTAGGCCATCCAGGGGCCAAGATACCAACTTGTAAAGTCGGCTTCGGAAGACTGATCTGCCGGCTCCGGCCGGACCAGAGATCCAGAACATGGCTGCAGGGGGCAAATTCGACCCTCCGATTGGTGTGGAAATCCCTATTAGGTCAAGATTGGCCCCCTCCAGGGGGACCTCCAGTGCGGATTTCAAGTGCGCACTCGTAATTTTGTCTGGATTAAAGGAGGTGCCGAACCACCAGTTGCCAGAAAATCGGTGGACCTGTACAAGTTTAGTTTAGTTTAGAGATACAACGTGGAAACAGGCCCTTCGGCCCACTGAGTCCGCGTAGACCAGCGAACCCCGCACATTAACACTTTCCTACACATACTAGGGATAATTTACTCTTATACCAAGTATACAAACCCAAGCCAATTAACCTACAAACCTGTATGCCTTTGGAGTGTGGGAGGAAACCGAAGATCTCTGAGAAAACCCACGTGGTCACGGGGAGAACATACAAACACCATACAGACAGCACCCGTAGTCGGGATCGAACCCACGTCTCTGGCACTGCAAATGCTGTATGGCAACAAGTCTACCTCTGCACCACTGTGCCACCCATGAAGAGGTTATATGAAGAATGTCAAGGTAAGCAATTAATACCACTGTAATACCACTTCAGTATACAGTGTTATAGATTTAGTGGTAAAAATAAACTGAAAGATACGCGTAAATGAGGCAGCAATAAATTGGTAGATTTTGCACATTATACATGTGATGGAACATATACTGTACAGTGGGAAAGATCTTCAATGAATCAGATCAGCTTATCTCATTCATTGAACAGAACAGTACAGCACAGGAAGAGCCTCACTAGTCTTATGGCCAAAGCAAACTAATAAAGGTTTACTCTTTCAGTTTTCAGAGAGTGTAAGACTACTAATTTTAAATACATAAGTGTTATTTTTGAAATAATTCTGACTGATGTTGGAAGTAGGTAAGCTACATGCGAACAAACAGCAATGTTACCACAGTGCTGAGATTACACTGAAGTCCCAGATTGAAGAAGCAATAATAACTATGCTTAGTGTATTTAAATTGTATCTGCTGAGCAATAATAATTGCAATTAGGTAATTTGTATTAATTTATCATGTTCTGAAAATATGTTAATAAAGTCTGAACATAATATGGCTATATTAAATGGCTGTATTTTACTAAAGTATGCTAAATATGTAAAAATCTATCTTTAGGTTCGTTCTCAAGTGTAACATATAAATGAATTTAAAAATTATTTTAAATGTAGTCCTTATTGTGGATGGCACGGTGGCGTAGTGGCAGAGCTACTGTTTTACAGCACCAGAGACCCAGGTTCGATCTGTCTGTGGGTTCGATCCTGACACGTGACTTGCGTGGGTTTTCTTCGAGATCTTCGGTTTCCTCCCACACTCCAAAGACGTACAGGTTTGTAGGTTAATTGGCTTGGTGTAAATGTAAAATTGTCCTTAATTTGTGTAGCATAGTGTTATTGGTCAGTGCGAACTCGGTGGGCCGAAGGGCCTGTTTCCACCCTGCGTCTCCAAACTAAACTAAACATATCAGGCAGCACCTTTTTCCTGCTTTATCCAAGACTGCAAGAAATTGCAGAGAATTGTGGACGCATCCCAGACCATCACACAAACCAGCCTCCCTTCTATTGACTCCATCTACTCTTCACCGGCATCGGCAAAGCCACCAGCATAGTCAAGGATGAGTCTCATCCCGATCACTCCCTCTTCTCACCTCCCATCAGGCAAGAGGTACAGAAGTGTAACATAGAAACATAGAAACATAGAAAATCGGTGCAGGAGTAGGCCATTCGGCCCTTCGAGCCTGCACCGCCATTCAATATGATCATGACACAAACCTCCAGATTGTAAAAACACAAACCTCCAGATTCAGGGACAGTTTCTTCTTAGCTGTCATCAGGCAACTGAACAATCTTACTAACAACTAGATAGTGGTTCTGAGCTACCACCTACCTCATCGGAGACCCTCGGACTATCTTTAATTGGACTTTATCTTGCACTATACGTAATTCCCTTGATCCTGGATCTGTACACTGTGGATGCCTCGATTGTAATCAAGTATAATCTTTCCGCTGACTGGATAACACACAAAAAAGCTTTTCACTCTACCTCGGTACAATAATCAAAACTGAACAAAATTAAATTATGAAGAGTAATTCATTCTTTTGTTCTCGCACTGCAAGAACGCTGGTGATATTGCTGCAATCAAGCAAAATTGCCTTCTGCTTGCCTTATTTTAGCATTTAAGTTTCTACGGCCATTTTTCATATTATTAGCAGAATGCTATTAGTCTATTCAGAATATTTGGGATTTATATAAACATAGGAATGTAGAGGACTTGACAAGACCATTACAAATGTTTATATAATTGAACATAAATTACGTAAAGAACCCAAAGCTTAATATATTTTAAAAAATCACATCTTTAGATCAGTGATATGATAGATTAAATCAATGTGACATGATCTGTCCCAATACCAGTACTTGAAGTATCAAACCTGGAAGTGTTGAATTTAAAAGATAGCCATATAATTTAAAATTGGACTGGACAATGGTTTCCTTAACATATCTTTAGAAGTCACGATTAATCTCTTTTGCCAATCTGTCGACACTTAGCCTGACCTAAACAAATAAGCAACAGGTGCTTTATGCTTCTGTCACTCATAATTCCTGTAATCAGTCTGCCCGTGTGATTTGGCAATAAGTATTACATCAATCAGCTGAGTCTTTTAATGCTGCTGCAACCATTAAAAACCTTTACAGAGGCACCCCGATCCTCTATCTGCATATCCCAGTGGGACGTCATGCTTGGGTCAGGCAATGCATGGATACACAACTTGCAAGACTGTGTGGAATTTCTGGTAAGAATAAATAGGACAAAAGACACAAGCTTCTTCCCGGTTGTTATAAATGATGTGATGTGCCTTTGTGTAACTCCATACATCACTATCATTACTTGACTTGGATGTAATCAAACGGCAAATGGCAATAAACATTAGAGCACTGATTTAACTCAGTCATGGATGTAGTTATAATAATTGCCCTCATAAATATTCAGAAACATATGCTTTTGATTCTCCAAACTTAATCTATGCAGCTCCAATGGCCTACTTCCATCCCTGCTTTCTCATCTTGTCCAAAAAGCTTGTGTTTTCGGACAGGAAATGTACCAGCTTGTGTTGCTCATAGGAACTTAAAAGCTGTAGAAATCCTTTAACCTTCACAATTTTTCTTTCTTCTTTAACTGTCTTTTAATAGTCAGTCTTGATGGTCCTCCCAGTTAATCCATTTGACTTTCAATATCTCCTTTTCAATTCTTCTCACTGTGCCATTTTGGAAATATGGACACTCACCCCAGTAATTGCCTGGAATGCTTTTTATTAGCTCTGCATATGTATCATTACACAATTTGCTGCAATCACTTTTAACAGAGCTCTCAGGCTCTTTGATTCCTTTGAAGACAATTCCATTTGAATAATTCTTGGATATTTTCAATGTCAAGGAGTAGCTGGCTGAACTTTCACTGCTTGGATATTTTGCAGGATATGATTTAATGTACCCTGTGCAACTGAAAGCACTATTTGCAGGTAATCTTTTACTGTTCCAAATCCCCATTCCATGAATCCTTGGGGAAGAGAAGGATGCTGTGGGCTAGATGCCAGACAACCCTGATTACCCAGTTTTGCTCTGGATACCTATTGTTATTGGAACTTCTGATTCACCCAAAGTCATCATCGACAAAATTGAACATGGAATAACTTAATACTTTCCATAAGTTCCAAATCTGCTCTTCCAGCCCACACTCACATCCCGACTTGTTGATTATCTCCAGCATTTGCTGCTTTTATGTCAGGTTTCCAACCTTGCATTTTACTTTTTGAAGGAATATCTTACATCTATCAGTGATAGTAGAAAGCAATTTGTCCAGAAACCTTTCTGTTCTCACAGACTTGGTGTATACAATGGTGGGGGGGAATAGATAGGGTGAATACACAGAGCTTTTATTCCCCCCAGTGTAGGAGAATCAAGAGTGAGAGGACATGGGTTTAAGGTGATAGGGAAAAGATGTCGATAGGAACCAAAGAGGCACATTTTTCACACAGAATGTGGTAGGTTTTAGGAATGAGCTGATAGAGGAAGTACTTGATGCAGGTACAATAATAATATGTAATAGGCATTTGGACAGGTAGAGCTGCTGCCTTACAGCACCAGAAACATGGGTTCAATCCTTACCTCGGGTCTGTCTGTACGAAGTCTGTACTTTCTCCCTGTAACCGTGTGGGTTTTCGATGGGTGCTCTGGTTTCCTCTCATATTCCAAAGATGGCAGGCCACATTGGCGCAACGATGGAGTTGCTGCTTTACAGAGCCAGAGACACGGGTCTTCTCTCCAGAGATGCTACCTGTCCCACGACGTTACTCCAGCATTTTGTGTCCATCTTCGGTGTAAATCAGTATCTGCAGTTCCTTCCTAAATAAAGGGAATAACATTTAAAGCAAGATAAAGTGCAATGAAATCCAATTAAAGAGAGTCTGAGGGTCTCCAATGAGGTTTAAGCCTTCCCTCTTGAATATGTGCCGAAATTATCATTCCACCCACCAAATTAAAATAGATTTACATGCTACACTTGCAGTACACAGTGGGAACATCATACAGTGATTGTGGGTTTTCTTTAACCATTTTTTTGTCATTTGTTTATACTCTTTATGATGTTCCTGAAATAATATCTTTCATACTACCGTAATATGTATTTCATCAGATGAACCCGACTATTTGCAGATTACATTTCTGCAATCCACAAAAATGTTTTAAACCAGTCAGCCACAAGAGTAAATGATCAAACAGTGTGGAGTTCAAAAAACCTCAGTTTGAAGCAGGAATCAGATTTTCTTCTGCCAGAGGACACCAAACATTGAATATTTTTGAACCCTCATGGTGTATTTCAAAAAATGTTATTTTTCATTTAAAAGAAATCATTTTATATTAAGACACGACCAAAAAAAAACAAAGTGCTGGAGAAATTCAACAGGCCAGGCAGCATCTGTGGAGTGAAAAGGACAGATGATGCCCTGAGTCTACTCTCACCTTAAAACTATGCCCTCCAGTATTGGATTTTTTCATCCTTGGTAGAAACATAGAAACATAGAAAATAGGTGCAGGAGTAGGCCATTCGGCCCTTCGAGCCTGCACCACCATTCAATATGATCATGGATGATCATCCAACTCAGTATCCTGTACCTGCTTTCTCTCCATACCCCCTGATCCCTTCAGCCACAAGGGCCACATCTAACTCCCTCTTAAATATAGCCAATGAACTGGCCTCAACTACATTCTGTGGCAGAGAATTCCAGAGATTCACCACTCTCTGCGTAAAAAATGTTTTTCTCATCTCAGTCCTAAAAGATTTCCCCTTTATCCTTAAACTGTGACCCCTTGTTCTGGACTTCCCCAACATCGGGAACAATCTTCCTGCATCTAGCCTGTCCAACCCCTTAAGAATTTTGTACGTTTCTATAAGATCCCCCCTCAATCTTCTAAATTGCAGCGAGTACAAGCCGAGTCTATCCAGTCTTTCCTCATATGAAAGTCCTGACATCCCAGGAATCAGTCTGGTGAACCTTCTCTGTATTCCCTCTATGGCAAGAATGTCCTTCCTCAGATTAGGAGACCAAAACTGTACTCAATACTCCAGGTGTGGTCTCACCAAGACCCTGTACAACTGCAGTAGAACCTCCCTGCTCCCTGGTAAAAGGCTCTTAAATTACCATATGTTTTTTTACACATTGCCATATTGTTGTCCATTCTTTTTGCTTGTCTATGTCCCCTTGAAGCCTCTTGGCATCCTCTTCATGACTCACATTCAGAATTAATTTCATGTCATCAAAGTGTTTGAAATGTTTTATTTGATTCCCTCAGGCTACTTGTTGGTAATGATTATGTATGGTTGGGGCCCAAGCATAAATCCTCATTGTATCTCATTCACTGTGGATCACCAGAAGCCATTTTCCCCATTCTTTGTCTTCTATGTGTAACCATCTTACAATCTGGTAACACTAGTATGTTACTCCCAAATTCCACATACTGGAAGCTTGTTCACCAATCCTCTAAAAACTCTGAATTATTAGTCAAACATGATCCCTTTCATAAATCCATGCTGTTTCAACGCAATCACATTATTATTTTCTAAGTCTCATGATATCATACCTATATGTATTAGATTCCAGCATCTTCCACAACTAAGAGGCTGATAATAGTCTGTATTTTCTTTTCCCCCTTTCTTAGATGGGTCATCCATCAGGAGCCATTTCCGATCTCTGGAATTTTGAAAGCTGGAAAACAGACCATCCACTTTCTCTATAACTATCTCCTTCAAAACTGTAGTTCATCAAATGCTGGACATTTATTCATTTCAGGCTATATTAATTCCGTTTTGTAATGGACCCTTGGTTCTCAAGTATTTGCGAGTGTATTTTTCTGTGCAGCCAGATATAAAATATTTGTATATTTCCTCCCATTTTCTTTTTCTGCATGATAACTGTGGGAGATGAAACACTGGAACTTTTGCTCTTTCATTCCTAGAGGTACAAATGCACCTTTCAGATGAGACAATGATTAATTTACTCCTTTGGCATTTCATGTACTGCACTTGGTGTTCTTGTTTCTGTAATAACATAATTTTTCACCTTAAAAGCTGTCGGTGGCCAGTTCCAACATTCTCTTTATTACTGATTGCCTTCATCTACAATGTTACAAGGCAGAAACTACAAGGCACAGTGGCACAATGAGAGAGTTACTGCCACAGCACCAGAGACCCGGGTTTGATCCTGACGATGGGTGCTCTCTGTACGGAGTTTGTATGTTCTAGCCCTGACTGCGTAGGTTTTCCCTAGGTCCTCCAGTTTCACCTACACTCCAAAGACGTACAGGTTTGTAGGTTCATCGGTGTCGGTAAGAATTGTAAATGGACCCTAATGTGTAGGAGAGTGCTAGTGTACAGGGATCGCTAGTCGACGCAGACTCGGTGGGCCGAAGGGCCTGTTTCCACGCTGTATCTCTAAACTAAACTAAACAATGAATTGTATTTCACAAAGTTATCCTTCTCTCCTCATACACTTACTTCAGACAGGTAAGCTCTGTAAAACAAGCCTATACTGCCATCAATCAACTGGCACCAATACCATCAGTGTCCACCTCATCACATATGTCTCCTCTGTCTCTCCACCTCTACTTCTTCTGTGCAAGTAAACTCAACATTTATTTGTTTTCTATGTTTTCTAAAGAAAGTGGCAATGAAAGATCACTGAAATGTTAACTTGTTCCTCTCTGGCTAGCTGCTGCCTGATGTGTCAATTATTTACACCATTGTTTTTATTTCAAAACAATGTTGTTTCAAAGACTAAAAATTGCTTGGAGTGATGTAAAAGGAACCTTAATGTTATGTGTTTCATCACGTGGAGTCATCCTAAAATGGACTTTTGCTCTAAGTTTGGTTCAACTATAAGTTAAGCTGGTCAACTATATATTTTTGGACACAAAAAGTTGGAGTAACTCAGCGGGACAGGCAGCATCTCTGGAGAAAAGGAATGGGTGACGTTTCGGGTCAAGACCCTTTTTCAGACCCGAACCGAAATGTCACCCATTCCTTCTCTTCAGAGATGCTGCCTGACCCACTGACTTACTACTCCAGCTCTCTGTGTCTATCTTCGGTTTATACCAGCATCTGCAATTCCTTCCTATATATTTTTGGAGATACTATTAATACTGTGTGACTTCAGATCTTTATAAAGATTGAATGTGAATGAAGATTCAAAAAACACAAGACACAAGAAAATAGGAGCAGGAGTAGATCACTCAGTCCCTCAAGCCTGCCCCCACCATTCTATATGGGGACACAAGGAACTGCAGATGCTGGAATCTTGAATAAAACCCAAAGTGCTGGAGTAACTCAGCAGGTCAGGAAGTATCTCTGGAGGGAATATAATGGACTGGCGACGTCTGAATAAGGGTCCCAACCCGAAACGTTGCCTGTCTGGTCCCTCCAGAGATGCTGTCTGGCTCGCTGAGTTACTCCAGCACTTCATGTTTTACACATCATGGTTAATCTATGCTAGCTTCAACTCCTCGTCTATGCCAGTTCCCTATAACGTTATGTTGGTTTCATTTGACTTGAGCTAACAGATGCACTGCCAGTCACACTAAGAGAAAAAATATCTTATCCTTTCAGTTTTTTTTCTGGCATTACCAAAATACTTTCAGGCTAAGCTAAATATGTTGTAAACAGTTTGCTGTGCTGTAGCTTACAAATGATTTACTGGTGTGAGGCAGAGAAATGTACTCTCTTAGGATTCCATGGCTCTGACTTCAGTACATTTGGAGGTCAGTATTTGCACGTTTACAGTTTGGAGACACCATGCCCAATGCAGTCTGAAAATAACAAATGCAGCAGAGCAATTAAAACTTTGTATGAACTCACATCACAAGAGAGAACAGAGACTTCAAGATCACACATATAATGAGCATCAAGCATTGGGTTCCATAAATACACTAATGCACACTTCACTGGACAAATGTCTTCTGTTGGAACAACCTAACTGGTGTTGGAAAATAAACCCACTGATGATTTTCCTCAAAACAAAACATGCACATGGTCACACAATGCTAAGTTAGTTCAGCTGCAGCCATCTCTTCTTATGTGTTTTCAATGATACAAATGTAAAAGGCAATTGCTGAGGATCATCTTCTCAAGTTACCTGGCCAAGTTTGATGTACGCCAGAATTATGTATAGCTGCTTTAATTCAAAGTTGAAAGTTTCATGTTAAGATAAATAGAATAGCATAACTTAATGTCCTCTTCAGGGCATCTCAGGACATTTGATAAATACTCATGATGTGCAATTACTGTGGAAATGTGACAACCAATTTGTGCACAGCAAATTTCGACAGACATATCAAAGATGACATTATCAGTATTTTAGTGATTGGATAAATACTATTTTGTGAATGGATAAATACAAGAGCACAGATGATCTATTCCTGCTCATGTTCCCCATGAAATTGGGTTATGGGAACTTTTAAATCCACTTGGCAAGACAGATTTGGGTACAAATATCACATGATAGGCAACATTTCATCCAATATGCAATTCCCCCAGTACATCATCCTGGTTACCTATTTGTTGATCATGGATTTCCCACAGTTTTAATACTTTTTATTTTCCCTTTGTTTGTTAATATTGCTATTATTGCTCCTTTCTCTACTTCTCTTCTCAAGATCTCCTGCATGCCATGCATCTTTTTTCTCGTTGTCTATGGAACCTTTTTGTACAGCATACTTGCACAGCAGTATTATAAGACCGATCCTCTGATTATTCCACCACCCCAGTGGTATCACTTGTCTTCATTAAGCCTTGGACTTAGCGGTTACACTACTGTCAGAGATAATATATTTTTAATGGTGGCTGTTTTCACAAATGGATGGAAGTGATTGAATGTCACTACTTTAAAAAAAATTAGAGAGTTTTCCTCAGTATTTTGGCCAAATTCCCCAAGCCTTGATTCTTTAGAAAGAATATTTCTTTTAGGCCCACTGAGTCCGTGCCGACCAGTGCACACCACGAACACTAGCGCTTATCCAACACACGAGGGAGAATTTACAATTTTACCGAAGCCCATTAACCTACAAACCTCCACATCTTTGAATTGTGGGAGGAAACCAGAGCACCCAGAGAAAACCCATGAGGTCACATGGTTAACTTACAAATTCCATACAGACAGCACCTGTAGTCAGGATCGAACGCGAGTCTCTGGTGCTGTAAGGCAGTAACTCAACCGCTGTGCCACTGTGCCGCCACTTGCCCTAACATACCTGTCTTAATCATTTCACTATATAAATTAAGTTTATTCACCAAATATATAACTACATTATTGCTGTTACATCAGCAAAGTCCCTTATTCGCCAACATCCAGATTCCATGGTCACTCCACTCAATAGGCACTGAACATGATGTTTTAGCAGAAGCCACAGATATGCCCAAGTACCACAAATTCTGAGTCAGCTCTCTTCAGTTAATTAATTCTGGCTCCTTGCATAATCACCTAACAAGTCACAGCCTACTTGCTTACCAATTTATTTTATTTATTTACCACTGCAAATGCAAATCCAATAGTAAAACTAAATTAAATAACATACTGCTTAATATGAACCCCCCCCCCCCCCCTTTACTCACTAAAGCTCACAAACTCCATAGACAGTGCACTGCGTGGGCGTTGGATGCTGGTCTGCAACTCCCTGTGGCTTAGCTTTTCGAATGACTTAAGACCATGAAAGATTTCTCTGTGAGACAAATACTACTTTTAGTAAAAGGTTCAGTTTTGGTTTTAGAGTTATCTTCAGTTCATTGAATCATTGGGTGGCACAGTAATGCAGCTGGTAGAGATGCTGCCTCATGCCACCAGAGACCCTGGGTTCAATCCTGACCTCGGGTGCTGTCTGTGCGGAGTTTGCACATTCTTCTGCATTAATCTCCTCTGTTTGCTCCGGTTTCCTCACACATCCCAAGGACGTGCGGGTTAGTAGGTGAATTGGCCTCTGTAAGTTTGTCCGAGTGTGTGATGTATGGATGCACGTGGGATAACATCGAACTGGAGTGAATGGGTGATTGATGGTCCACATGGACTCAGTGGGCCGAAGAGCCTATGTCCATGTTGTATCTTTCAATCAATCATAATTTCACCTATGTGATTATGAAAAAGAGTTTGCGGAAAATATTGAACCGTTACCTCCCTCAAGAAAATGTACTCAATTTCAGGCTTAATTTGTGCCAGGTTGCTGTCTGCACACAAAACAGAAAATTAACCAGGTTGAACAGGTGTATATATTACACCCATAATAACAGTTTTTAAACTGATTTACAACTCACTCCAATTCATTTTAAATGAGATTTGCATTGAGCATAAATTTCAGATCTATCCCACAGACTTAATGGGCTAAAGTTGTCAAAGTGCTGGTTCGTTGCTATTTTACCCAAAGCATGAACCCATACACCAAACGTCACAATTCTGTGAAGGGGAATATTTAAATACACATTATGGACAGAGATAACAAATAGTTTTAAGTCAAGTCGAGTTAATTTTCATAAGCACATGTACAATGAGGTCCAAGTACCATGGAAACCTCCAACCCCAAGCTTGCTACCTCAGTTTACGGATAAAAATAGTTTCATCTTTATTGATTTCATTATATAAGTATACATAAAATAGAAGCTATAATAATGGATAATTCAACAGCTCAGAAGATAGACACAAAATGCTGGAGTAACTCAGCAGGACAGGCAGATCTCTGGATAGAAGGAATGGGTGATGTTTGGGTCAAGACCCTTCATTCTTATTTCTGCTCTGCCACCAATATGATGTTTCAAATCAAGTCAAGTTGAGTTTATTGTCATATACACACATACAGCTATGGTGAGGCACTTCAATTGTACCTCAGTGTCACTCTCATCCACATATGCCTTGATTCTCTTAATATCTCTGCCTGAAGAAAGTGTTCCTCAGCTCCATCCTGTCCGTCCAACCACATATTTTGAGACTGACCAAATATCGTTCTGAGCACTGTAGCCAGGGAAAACATAGACTTCCCTCCTACCCTTTCAAAAACCTATATAAACGTACCTTTATGAGATCACCTCTCATTCCTTTGAAATCAAAAGAATAATGTCTCAATCTGCTTAATTTCTCCTCACATACAATAAATCTGATATTGCAAGAATCAATCTGGTGAACCTTTGCTGAACTCTCTCAATTGCAAATATATTCTTCCGCAAGATTGAAGAACAACCTTGTATGTGATACTCCAAATCTGGTCTGTCTGGGCTACTGTATGTTATCGGATGACGATGTCCCCACACTTGTAATCAAATCCTCTAACAATAAAGGCCAACACAATGTTTCCTTTCTTAATTTTATTTGCTGAAAATGTATATTAATTTCCAGTGATCCCTGAACCATGACCATTTATCAACTTGGATATGCAGGGAATGGAGGGATGTGGATCACTTACAGACAGAGAAGATTAGTTTTACTTGGTTTCATGTTCAGCAAGGACATTGTGGGCTGAAGGTTCTGTCCCTGTCTGTACTGTTCTATGTTCTATGTTCTTTAACCAATATTGTTGAATATACATGGGACTCAGAAAAGTGTTCGTATCTACATGAGGCGCCGCCTCGAGAGGGCAACATCTATTATCAACGATTCCCAAACTCTGGGGGCTGAGGACGCAACCCTGAGGGGATCCTATGTTCAGGGTGAGGGGGTAGGAGGTATATCTCCCCATCTTGACCACCTGGGGCCTGGCGGTGAGAAAGTCCAGGACCCAGGCACACAGGGGAATGTTCAGCCCCAGTTCCAGCAGCTTCTCAGCAAGTCTGGTGGGGATTATGGTGTTGAAAACGGAATTGAAATCAATGAACAGCATCCTCACATAGCCCCCCTTCTGGCTGTCAAGGTGAGAGAGAGTGGTGTGCAGATCCTGGGAGACCGCATCATCCGTGGATCTGTTCGGACAGTATGCGAACTGCAGCGGGTCCATGGTGCGAGGGAGGAAGGCGCAGATGTAGTTCTTGATCAGCCTCTCGAAGCATTTCATGACCACTGAGGTGAGGGCCACCGGTCGGTGCACACATTCTCGGTGTCCGAGCACGACGTGAGGAGGGTAGTCATTCAAGCAGGCTGGAGAGGCATTCTTAGGCACTGGTACAATGGTGGATCTTTTGAAGCAAGAAGGGACCACGGACTTGGCCAGGGAGAGGTTGAATATTGTGGTAAGCACTGGAGCAAGCTGATTAGCACAAGACTTTAGTACTCGCCCAGATATACCATCTGGGCCTACAGCTTTCCTCGTGTTTACACGCATTAGAGCACTCCTCACATCATGCTCAGACACCGGGAATGTGTGCACATCCCGAGCGGTGAACCTCCCTCCAGCCTCGCTAGCCAGCGCGCTGGCGGTGCTGTTAGCTTGCGAACTAGGGGTGATGTTGCCCATCTCGAATTGTGCGTAAAGGGAGTTCAGGTCATCAGCTAAGGAGGTGCCGGCACTCCCAGTTGAAGGGGGGTTGCTTTGGTAGTTAGTTATAGTCGGTTGCCCCTGCCAAAGGCATCTGGTGTCCTACTGCTCCATCTGCGATGTACTCCCTGTACACACATGACTGTGTGGCCAGGTTCAGCAACTCCATCATCAAGTTTGCTGATGACACTGGGGTGGTGAGCCTGATCTCCGATAACGATGAGAAAGCCTACCTGGAGGAGGTGGCTGACCTGGCACTCTGGTGTCAGGACAACAGCCTCCTCTTAAATGTCACTAAAACTAAGGAGCTGATTGTTGACTTTAGAAGGGCTCTACAACCTATGATGTACATGCCACTGGAGATACAGTAAATGGGACTACTGTGGATAGAGGGTGTGACATGGACAACACACACTGCCGCACTGGTGAGGAAGGCAAGGCAGCGCCTTTACCACCTCATACAGCTGCGGAAATTCAGAGTCTCTCTGAGAATCGTTCAGTCCTACTCGGGGGCTGTAGAAAGCATCTTGTTCGGTAACATCACAATCTGGTTTGGGAACAGCTCTGCCCAGGACAGGAAGGCTCTGCAGAGAGTAGTGTGTTCGGCCGAACGCACAATGGGACTACACTCACCCCCCTGCAGGACCTATACACCAGGAGGTGCAGATCCAGCCAGCAAGAAAATGAAGGACCCCTACCACCCCAGCAACGGACTGTTCCAGCTGCTATGGTCAGGCAAGTGCCTCTGCTGTCACGTTGCGAAAACAGAGAGGATGAGACAGAGTTTCTTCCCACAGGCCATTAGGACTGTAAACTCTGATCTCACCAGGGACTCATTTACTGTTGTGTCTTTTTTGTTTTCTAAAATGTAAATACTGGTTCTGTTCTGTTGTGTTCTGTTCTGTTGTTTTTGCACAATCCGCAGGCATTGCCACTTTCATTTCACTGTACATTTTGTATGTGTATGTGACAAATAAAGTTGACTTGACTTGAATTGATCTGTATTCTCACTGCCAGCATTGAGCAGGAGACAGCGAGAAGCCAGACGTCCCACAACAGCAGGTTCAGGAGCAGCTATTTTCCAACAATTATATTTTTGAACAGGACTGCTCAACCCTAATCCCACTTCAGCAGTGGAACGCTACAGTCCACCTCTTGCATTACCACAGACTTGTTTTCTATTTGTCTATCTATGTTTACACGAGTATCTTGATTTTTGCACAGTCTCTTTCTTTTCACGGTCTTGTACAATTTGGGTGTAAATTATATATAATTTAAGTATAAATTAATTTTCCGAGTGTTGTCTGTATCTACATGTCCATGTCTGTGATGTTTCTGCAAGCAAATTTTCATTGTACCTGTAACTCAACATTCAACAATAAATTCAACTGGACTTGAAGTATGGTTTATTCAACAACTGTTCACATACTGGCTATGAAACTCTACGAAGCTTTGTTGCAGCCAGTGAGCATTTTGCTCCTCTGTTCGACATGCAGAGTGGAGGATTAGACCTGCTGAGATTTCACACTGCTCTGTTGTGGATTCTCTTCACTGAGAGTCACAGAGTTATACAGCATGGATTCAGGCCCGTCAGTCTACCAAGTCCCCACTCATCATCAACCCCTCACTTAATCCCATTTTTTAATCAATCCATATTCTGATCAACTTCTGCACTCCCCTATTACTAGGGTCAACTTGCAATGGCCGATCTACCACCCTGCACGTCTTTGGGATGTGGGAGGAAACTGGAGGACCCGGAGAAAGCCCACGCCGTCACAAGAGGAATGTGCAAACTCCACATAGACAGCACCCAAAGTCAGGATTGAAGGCAGGTTGCTGGAATTATGATGCAGCAGTTTTGCTAGCTGTCTCCTCTGTCACCCTGGCCACTTATCAGGTCAGGTCTGGTGCAGATGGTACACCCTTTGATTTTAATGGGCAGTACAGGGCACAGATTTAGGAAGCAAGGGGCAAGATAATTTATTTTTTCTCCTTAATATTATTTTACTTTAATTATTTTTGGATGTTTTTATTAAGTTAACTTTTCTCATTTAAAAAATAAGTTTTAATTTACCTGGGACCCAAAATATAGCACAGGAACAGCCCCATCAGCCCACAATGTTTGCCCCACATGGCGTCAAGATAATCTGATCTCATCTGCCTGCACATGATCCATATCCCTCCATATACTGCATATTGTGTGCATCTAAAAGCAACTTAAACACCACCATTGTGAGTGCCTCCAGGCACCCACAACCCTTTGTGTAAATAACTTGTCCTGCATATCTCCTTTAGACTTTGCCCCTCTCATCTTAAAGCTATGCCCGCCAGTCTTTGACACTTCCACCCTGGGAAAATGTTTCTGACTCGGTACTCTATCCACGCCTCTCATCACTTTATATATTTCTAGCAGGTCCCCCTTCAGCCTCTGGTACTCCAGAAAAAACAATCAAAGTCTTTAGACTTTAGACTTTAGAGATACAGTGTGGAAACAGGCCCTACAGCCCACCGAGTCTGGGCCGACCAGTGATCACCTGGTACACTAGCATGATTCCACACACTAGGGACAATTTACAATTTATAGAAGCCAATTAACCTACAAACCTGTACATCTTTGCAGTGTGGGAGGTAAAACATAGCAACTGGAGATAACCCACGTGGTCACAGGGAGAAAGAACAAACTCCGTACCAACAGCACCTGAAGTCAGGATCTAACCCGAGTCTCTGGCGCTGTAAAGCCAGCAACTCTACCGCTGCACCACCCTGTCTCTCTTTGCAGCTAATACCCCCTAATGCATGCAGCATACTTCTATTTTAGTGGATGATCAGAGAATACCAGAGACATATAAACACAATTAAAATCACTTAATATTTTTACAATCAACAAAGATTCCACTTACTTCCTCCATCTTTGCTGTTTGTCAGAGGCTGTCAGGAAAGAGGGGTCTTCTATGTGCTGCCCAATACCCTATTGTCTGCAATGCTAGAAGCCTCTGAGATAGGCTGTTCGCATCCGGATCAGGAAATTTTAGGGCGGCACGATGGCACAGCAGTAGAGTTGCTGCCCTACAGTGTCAGACACCCGGGATCAATCCTGACTATGCATGCTTGTCTGTACAGAGTTTGTATGTACTTTCTGTGACCTGTGTGGGTTTACTCCAGGAGCTTTGATTTCCTCCCACACTCGAAAGACATACAGGTTTGTAGGTTAATTGACTTGGTATAATTGTAAATTGTCCCTAGTGTGTGTAGGATAATGCTAGTGTAAGGAGATTGCTGGTCAGCACAGACTCGATGGACTGAAGGGCCTGTTTCCCCGTTGTATCTCTAAACAAAACTAATTGCATGTAGGATTACGATCACCGGGTAAGGAGACTATTGGACCAATATAACCTGTGAACCAGTTGTAAGGTGAGATGGCGTGGTAAAGGAGTGGTCAGTAGCAGAGATACACATCAGTGCTCAGGCTGAGGGAACTCCTGTAATGTGCAGAAACTACAGAAACTTTGTTTGGTCAGCATCCGAGCGGAGAAGATTCAGAGAAGTTTAAATAGGAGTGGTCAGAATTGTAAATGGTTTTGGCAGAGAGTAAAGGGAGAAACTGTTTTCACTGGCAGGGAGGTCAGTGAGCAGATTTCAAGGTTATTGCCAAATAACCAGAAGGAAGATGAGGATTTATTTTTGCAGTACGGATTGTGAGCTACTTTGCCCTGGCTGCTGGTGAGGGGGGAAGCCAATTCAATGGTAACTTTCAAGAAAGGATTTTATGATGCTTGGAGGAGCTAGGCTGTAGTGAGGAGGTACAGACATCATGGATAACTGATGAGGCACAATGGGTTGAATAGGCTTCTCTTGTGATGTATGATTCATGATTCTGTTCTATGCATAAGGAAAGCACTAAGTCTAGAGTTTAAATTACCTGGGAAAATATTTATTTGTTAGAACATATCGGGCAGCATAGTGGTGGAGTGGTGGAGTTGCTGCCATAAAGCGGCAGAGATCTATCCCGACTAGGATCTACGGGTGCTGTCTGTACAGAGTTTGTACGTTCTCCCTGTGACCGTGTGGGTTTTCTCCGGGTGCTCCGGTTTCCTCCAAAGACGTACAGGTTTGTAGGTCAATTGACTTCAGTAAAAATTGTAAATTGCCCATAGTGTGTCGGATAGTGCTAGTGCACGGTGTGATCGCTGGTCGGCGTGGACTCAGTGGGTTGAAGGGCCTGTTCCACGCTTTATTTTTAAAGTCGAAAGTTGAAAGTCTGAACATAGCTCAAAGAACAGTATAGCCCTTCAGCCCATTATTTTCTGAATATGATACCAATATAAATGAATCTCTGCCTGTACATGATCCATATCCCTCCGTCCCCATGCCCATCCCATTGTTATATTGTAGCAATGTAGCACATTCCCCAGAATACGTGGTGGTGGCCCGTCAGTAACGACAATGGCGAGTTGTGCAGTCTCAATTCTGGTGTGTTCTGACATGGCTCACAAGTCAGAGAAGAGGGCTGCACAAAAACCTGTGCGTGAATGTTTAAGGTGGAAAAGCTGTTGCCCTGTAACAACCCCACCCTCTCGGCCGAAGAAGTCAGAGTCCAGTGGTATGAAAAATCATCACGACTGGAGACTTCTTGGCTGCAGTGGATAGCCATGTCGTCTTTAGTGCTCTGACTAGCCCTTCGCATTCCACAGTGCATTGCTGCATCGCCTTTCCAGACATTGGTTCATAAAGATCTCTTCCGCCTGGTCCGCCAAAGCAGACTTTCCATGAAGGATGAGCATGTCCCACAGGTTGAACTGGACTACATGGTACCAGTTGCAAGGCTATGCCTTGGTCTGACAGAATGCACAGATAGAATAACTCCATGCTCTCATGCATACTGTGTATTGATTTACTGGATTCAAGTGGACCTTGAGTTTGCACCATTGCCGCCTGGATCTGTGTCCTATTTCTCATAGAGTCATAGAATTATACAGAATGGAAACAGGCCATTCAGTCCACCATGTCCAGTGGAACCCATCAATTTTAACCCCATCTTCCAGCACGGTCCATAGCCTTCCCTGCCAAGGCGATTTAAGTGCTCCTCTTGATACTTATTAAATTCTGATCGCAATTCGCAATCACCGGGGAGGCCTAGGTTAGGTCCTGATATTCCTGCAATAAATATGTTTACAATGCGTGTGTGGTGATAATCTAGAAATGAGAATCATTAAATGACATTTAGTTACAGAAATACTTCTATGGTTTATATTGTAGTGCTATGTGCTGGTTTATTACAGTGCCTTTTCCTGAGCTTTATGTCAGTTTGACATGCACACAGTGGTGTACACATTGCAACTGAGCAGCTACTACTGTATTATGCATTCGATGCATGCAATTGCACATGGGTTTCTACCCTTATTCCTCCAGTTCAAACTACAAAGTATAATGGAGGGCAGGTTTGCCACAATGATATGATTGATAAGCAGGAAGGACATACAGACTGCTGTCTCAGAAATATATCTGAATACCTTCATTTATTCATTCACCCACTTTCTTTTCAGATGGGTTGTGGAGTAGCATTGGAATTAGCCACTAATTTTGCAGTTGCAATTTAAACATCGGTGTGATTTCTTGAAGCTCTCGTTGACAGAGAAGGGAAGATAGACACAAAATGTTGGAGTAACTCATCAGGTCAGGCAGCACCTCTGGAGAAAAGGAATAGGAAAGGTTTCGGGTCGAGACCTTTCTTCAGACTGAGTCAGAGGAGAGGAAAACTGGAGGCATGTAGAGGCAAAAATAACAAAAGAATGAAAGGTATCAAAGAACAAATCAAGGCCTGCAAGGATAATCAAGGAAAGGTGGAGCCCACAATGGTCCATTGTTGGCCATGGAAAAGGTGATACCGAGGGGGTACGAACAGTGAAACTAAGCAGGACAACAGTGAAACTAGTAGTATGACAAGGGTGGGGGAGGGCCGGAGAGAGACGGAATGCAAGGGTTACTTAAAATGAGAGAAATCATTATTCATACCACTGGGTTGTAAGCTGCCTAAGTGAAACATGAGGTGCTGTTCCTCAGTTTGCATTTGACCTCACTCTGACAGTGGAGGAGTCCCAGGCCAGAAAGGTCACTGTGGGATTGAGAAGGGGAGTTAAAGTGTTCAGCAACTGGCAGATCGCGTAGGCCAAGGCATATGATCAGTAGCATCTAGGCCACCTCGATGCACCACCAATAATCATGAAACACATTAAGATATGCTTGCATGCAAATACATCTGTTTAACATACGCTTACAAATCAAATATAAATTACTATGCATGTCTCTAAACCCTGATATAAAAGGTGGAATTTTAAGGCCCAGGAGTGCATCCGTTTAGGAACAGCTAGAGTGTTAAATTCAGGGAAATGCACAATACATCAGGAATCCACCAATTTCCACTGAATCTTTCATTGTTTGAACTTTTCATCCACATTTCCCCTCAATGATGCAAC
Source organism: Malacoraja senta (assembly GCA_038087875.1). Taxonomy (NCBI): domain Eukaryota; kingdom Metazoa; phylum Chordata; class Chondrichthyes; order Rajiformes; family Rajidae; genus Malacoraja; species Malacoraja senta. Next base: position 169,264,576 of record CM075978.1, on the reverse strand, counting down.
AGTCTTTGGCTCAAATATGTAACAACTTCATAAGACATCTATACTTATGGGTGGATTTTAAGTTCAGGATGAACAAGGGGAGATGGTTGAATAGTACATGGGAGACCAATAAATCAATTTGATATCTTTGATTTTCCTTTTAACCAAGTCACCAGGATATGTTATTATTTCTTTGTTTCCCCTAAAAAATTAACACAAATAGGGTTGATGACCGCCCATGCAATGCAATTTCGAGTCCAAATTTTAAAAGATCACTCCAGCTGTGCAATTTTAAGGGTTGTAATACAGAGATAAAGTGAATGAAATGGAAGAATGGAGTTAAGACTGTCTAACTATGCATCTTTGTCCAGTGATGCCTCTCTAGATATTCACAGAAGTCTGTGAGAATTTGGGGAACACTCTGCTTATTGCGATGGGAGAATAAGATAGAGGGGGCACCAGGAAGGTAAAAGTAGTGAGAGAGATTAATAGCCTCCATCAAAACGATAACAGGCAGCCTTGGAAGCCTAACCTCCTTAGTCAAACCGCACGTCAAAAACCTTGGCGTGATATTTGACTCCGCATTAAAGTTTGACAAGCAAGTCAACTCTGTGGTAAAAGCTAGTTTCTTCCAGCTTCGTACCATAGCTAAAATCAAACTATTCCTCCAATTCAACGACCTTGAAAAAAATCATCCACGCATTCATCTCCTCCCGCCTTGACTACTGCAACTCCCTATACACTGACATCAGCCAATCATCCCTGTCCCGCCTGCAATTGGTTCAAAACGCCGCAGCGAGACATCTGACGGGTACCCGTAAAAGGGACCACATCACCTCCATTCTGGTCTCTCCCCAATGGCTCCCAGTACGGTACAGAATCAACTTCAAGCTCCTCTTATTCGTATACAAAGCCCTTAACTGGCTTCCCCCCCCATATCAAAAATCTTCTAACCCACCATCCTACCTCCAGGTCCCTCAGGTCGGCCGACTTGGGGCTACTGACTATCCCACGGTCTAGGTCTAAGCTCAGGGGTGTCCGCGCATTTGCGGTTGCAGCACCTAGACTGTGGAACAGCATCCCTCTCCTCATCAGAACTGCCCCTCCATCGACTCTTTTAAGTCGAGGCTCAAAACCTATTTCTACTCCCTAGCGTTTTTGAGGCCCTCTGAGGGGGTGCTGTAAACAGTTTATGTATGTATTGTTAGGTCTGTGTACCATTGTATGTAGCACATTAGTACCTGCACTGATGTACAGCACTTTGGTCAACGTGAGTTGTTTTTAAATGTGCCATACAAATAAAATTGATTGATTGATTGAATGATTGAGATGTATGAAGTGTGGTGTCATGTATTTGTTGGAGGCAGAAGACAGGTCAGAACCATGCTGTACTTACCTTTTTTTCTGATCTGCACATAATTTCTACCCTGTGTAGGAAGGAACTACAGATGCTGGTTCTGAAGAAGGGTCTTGATCATAATTTCAACCTCCCTTTATTAACTTGATAACCCTCCTCAAGTGTATCAACATTCACCTTACCTTACACCCATCTTTCTCTGTCCATTGCATCTTCATTAACTCAACATGCCAGGCAGCATCTGTGGAGGGAAATGGACAGACAAGACAAATGGCAGGGAGCAATGGACTTGAATCCCAAGAAATGTCTGTAATTCAATGTTCTTAAGGTTCTTGCCATTGATTTCTTCTTACATTTCACATCCCAAATTGTACCGTTTCACAATTGTCTAGATTAAATACCATCTGCCATATCTCTGCCCATGTTCCAGCTGATCTATATCCTGCTGTTTCCTTTCACAACCTGGTTCACTGTCCACAATTCCACTATTTTTTGTGTTTCCCTGCAAAATTACTGATCCGCCCACCCACGTTTTCATCCAACACATTTGTATATATTATCAACAACAGAGACCCAGCACTGATCCCTGCAGAATCCCACTGGTCACAGACCTCCAGCCAGAATAACACCCTTCCACCATTACTTTTTATCATCAATGGCCAAGCCAAATTTGAATGCAATCTACCAAGGCACCATGTGCCTTGATCCTTTGGATCATCCCACCAGAAGGGAACTTGTCAAATGCTTTACTGAAGTTGGTTAATAAAGAACACGTATTCTAATCTCCCTTTTGATATTTTACTCACAGTAAAATGTGAGTTTATTATTTTAGTTTTTGTGTTCTTTTTACTAATCTGGCCTTCTTTACATTAAAAAAAACTTGGTAAATAGAAGCCAGATATTTTTCCGTTTTTATCTGAGTTTTATTGCTCCATTTTTCTGCACAGGGGCAGGTCATTTGTGGTCATCGATCTGAGCATGTTATGAATATTATGAAATCATGTAACAGCAACTTCATCTCATAGACTCATACAGCTTGGTTATTCTATATTTTCCCTTAGAATTCCAGTTGCCCTGACGACATCTGTTTCTGTGGTTTGCTATGATTCAACTGACTATTTCTCAGTTCGTATAAGGTCATTTGGTATCTAATCTTTCTGAAGAACTAGCTGAAAGTGATGAATGAGGCCAGGCACGTCTAAATTTACTAATTATTACAATCACATGAACTTACCTTGCATGTACACCAATCCTTCTCTGTCCATTGGATCTCCATTAACCCCAAATAGCATTGTGCTGAAGTAATTTTCTTAATATTTAGTTATGAGTTTGGCCGAACTCTTTCAATTGGTCTCTTCAGGAAAAGTATATTGAGATAGGTCTTAAAAAGGTTTAGATCCCAAATGTTGGCATTGTTGGATGTTGATTTAAAAAGTTTGATTTGCCTTACAAACTCAACTGTTCTTCTGAGATTAAAGATAGAGTGGAAAAGATGGAAATAACTGGATTTCCATTTTCAGCAAAAATCCTTCTTCTGTTATTGCTACTAGGATTAATTTCTCAGCATGATGTGTGGAGTGTGGTAACTTCTCTGAAATATCTTATGTCAATGACTAATGTGGTCATGGATTTATACTGTATGGTAAGTATGTATGCACACAATACGCTCTAACAGGGATACAACACTAAGAAACTGGGAGAAGCATTGAAAGCTGTACAGATATGTATATGATGCTCCCAAAGGCCCTTCTATTCATTGTGAAGGTCTTGCCCTGGTTTGACTTCCCAAAATGCAACACCTCACACTTATCTGCATTAAACTCCATTAATCATTCCTCAGCCCACATGCCCAACTGATCAAGATCCTGCTGGATTTCTTGATAACCATCTTCGCTATCCATGATGGCGCCTACTTTAGTGCCATCTGCAAATTTACTAAACATGCCTTCTGTATTCTCATCCAAATTGCTGCTATAAGCCACATATAGCACTGGGCCCACCACCGATCCCTGAGGCATGCCACTAATCACAGGCCTCCAATCCAAAAAACAACCTTCCACCATTATGCTCTGCTTCTTTCCATGAAGCCAATTCTCTTACCAGTCAGCTAGATTTCCCTGGAACCCAAGCAATCCAATCTTCCAGAGCAGCCTACCTACCATGCAGAATCTTATCAAATGCCTTGCTGAAGTCCATATAGATAAGATCTTTGACCTCATCAATTTGTTAGTTACCTCATCAAAAAACTCAATTTCATAAGACATGATCTCCCAATACAATGCCAAGCCGACTTTCCCTAATCAACCCCTGTCTATCCAAATGCACATATATCTTATCCCTTAGAATACTGTCCAGTAACCTGTCTACCACAGATGTTAGGCTCTGTGGTATATAGTTCCTATATGTGGCTTAAAGTTCCCAGGCTTTTTTTCAGCCCTTCTTATATAGAGGTACAACATTAGCCACCCACCAGTCTTCTTGCACCTCACCCGTGTCTAATGATGATGGTGCCCGCAATTTCTTCTCCAAGTTCCCACAGTGTCCTCAGATATACCTTATTAGACCCAGGAGGTTTCTCTACCTTCATACACCTTAGGATGTTCAGCGCCACCTTGACCATAATACAGACTGCCCTCAAGACATTCCCATTCTTTTTCCAAACTTCCCAGTCTTTGTCTTTCTCCATGGTAAAAACCAAGGAGAAATACTCATTGAGGACCTTGCCCATCTCCAGTATACATAGAGATGGTTTCTGAGGGGCCCTATAAAAATCTCTCTCCAAATACCCTCATTCTCTTAATGTACATTACTTCTTTTTGGATTTTCCTTAATATTATCTGCCAGAGCTATCCCTTTATTGTCCTCCTGATTTCCTTCTTAAGTATGGTCCTCAGTTCCCAAAACTCCTCCAGGGATGCACTTTACCCCAGCTGCCTCTGCTACCTTCTTTTTCCTGAAAAGAGCCTCAATTTCTCTCATCATCCAAGCTTCTTTAATCCCACCTACCTTTCCCTTCACTCTATCTGGAACTTGTATGCTCTAGACTCTTGTATCACACTTTTGTAAACATGCCACATTCTGGACATTCCTTTGCCCACAAACAACCTACAATCAAATTGAGCAAGTTCTTAATACCATCAAAATTGGAGTTGCCTCAATTCTGAATTTTAACTCGTGAGCCTGCCCTGTCTTTATCCATAACTATTTAAAAACTGATAGAAGAGTGGTTGCTGGTCCCAAAATGCTTGCCCACATACACTTAGATCACTTGCCATTCCCAATTTCCTAAGTGTAGATCAAGCATTGTCCTCTCCAAAGTTGGGCCCTCTACATATTTCTTTGAAATTGAGACATTTTGATCAATACTAGCTGAATAACTAAAACACTACAGTGATCGAAATATAAAATAACAAAACTAGTAATCCAGTGGCCTGTACTAACATTCTTAAGACAGAGTGCAAATCCTAGCATGGCAAATGGCCAATATAAATTCTGATTCATAATTTTAAATTATATTTTCAAATATAGAGCCCTTCAGCAGAGGAAAACTGTCATCCATATTTGATCAGCAATTACTATGATTGCAAACCCACCAATATAGTCGTTACTAAAATGGTGAATGCAATGTCAATTAAGGAAAGGTAGAAAACGCCTCCATTGTCAGTGATTCCCACTCCTGACAAAGTAGCAAATAATTAAAAAAACATATCCTTTATCACAGTATTGTTTAATTTTTTCAGCTGTTAGATACAGCGCAGAAACAGGCACTTCAGTCCTGCATACTTACACTATCCTACACACACTACGAACAATTTACAATTATACCAAGCCAATTAACCTACAAACCTGTATGTATTTGGACTGATTCCTGGGATGTCAGGACTTTCATATGAAGAAAGACTGGATAGACTCGGCTTGTACTCGCTAGAATTTAGAAGATTGAGGGGGGATCTTATAGTACAAAATTCTTAAGGGGTTGGACAGGCTAGATGCAGGAAGATTGTTCCCGATGTTGGGGAAGTCCAGAACAAGGGGTCACAGTTTAAGGATAAGGGGGAAATCTTTTAGGACCGAGATGAGAAAAACATTTTTCACACAGAGAGTGGTGAATCTCTGGAATTCTCTGCCACAGAAGGTAGTTGAGGCCAGTTCATTGGCTATATTTAAGAGGGAGTTAGATGTGGCCCTTGTGGCTAAAGGGATCAGGGGGTATGGAGAGAAGGCAGGTACAGGATACTGAGTTGGATGATCAGCCATGATCATATTGAATGGCGGTGCAGGCTCAAAGTGCCGAATGGCCTACTCCTGCACCTATTTTCTATGTTTCTATGTTTCTATGACTGTGGGAGGAAACCGGAGATCCTGGAGAAAACCCATGCAGGTCACTGGAAAAACGTGCAAACTCCGTAAAGACAAGAGATCCTGGTCAGGATCAAACCCGGATCTTTGGCGTTGTAAGGCAGCAACTCTATCGCTGCACTACCATGCTGTCCTAAGTTATTGGTCAGAACAGAAGAGATAAAACTGTAGAGAAGTGTTTCTACCTCTCACTATGGCTGGGAGAGTGCAGTCGGTGAAGATGACTGTACTTCCCAGATTTCTTTATTTGTTCCAATGTTTGCCGGTCTTCTTATCCAAGTCATTTTTTAACTCAGTTAACCAATCTATAACCTCCTTTATATGGGGTAACAAGGTTCCAAGGGTCAATAAGTGCACTTTCCAAAGAGGTCGTGAAGTAGGTGGACTGGGCCTTCCTAGCTTTATTCATTATTACTGGGCATCCAATATCCAAAAGATATTATTCTGGCTCCACCAACCAGATACAGACTGGTGTCTGCTTGAGTCACAGTCTTGTTACTCCTCGTCTCTCCCAGCTTTAGTATATTCCTCCCTGCCATTGAAACCCTCTCGATTTACATCCAACCCTGTCGTACTATCCACCATCAAAATTTTCAATCAATTTCGTTGCCATTATAAGTTTACATCAGCTTCAGTTTTGGGTCCCATTCACAGTAACCATTTATTCCCCCCCTCCACACTTGACTCAAACTTTAGACAGTGGGGTTTGAATGGTCTTATGTGCATTAAGGATTTATACACTGACAACATATTTGATAGTTTTGATAACCTACACAAAAAACATGGCCTCCCACATAATAATTTCTTTAAATATCTTCAGGTCCGTCACTTTGCCATGAAAAAATGTCCCTCTTTTCCTGATCTTTCGCCTGTCACAGTGTTGGATAAACTCACGTTACCTTTGCAAATAAAGGACTGATCTCTGTAGTATATTCTCAACTGATGTCTTTAGGAGATCAAAACCTGAACAAAGTTAAAGCTAGGTGGGAGGACGACCTTGGTATGAGGAATGCTGGACAGAAGCACTGAAAAGAGTCCATTCCTCATCATCATGTGCTAGATTGGGGCTCATACAATTTAAAATTTTACACAGGGTTCATTTAAGCAAAGCCAGGCTTGCTGACATATATCCGGGGACAGACGCTGGCTGTGACAGGTGCTCCTTCTCTCCAGCCAATCTAGCTCATGCATTCTGGTCTTGCCCAAAACTTGATAACTACTGGGCAGTGGTTTTTAAAACCATCAGTGAAGTCCTTGGGATGACAGTGAGACCTTGCCCGCTTGTAGCTGTATTTGGTGTAGCAGATAAAACCTTGGGTTTAAATACAACCCAGTCTGATATCATTACATCACTTTTGGCCCGTAGGAGAATCTTGCTGGTCTGGAAATCTACCACTCCTCCATCTGCTGCCGTTTGGCTGGAAGACGTGATATTTTTTTTAAGGCTAGAAAAGATTAAATTCACATTGAGGGGGGCTGTGAAAAAGTTTTATTTGAAATGGGAAACCTTTTTATCATACTTTGAGCGTCTAAAGGAACTACCTATTGACTGAGGGCAGATGTACTGTCATTTTTTTTTCCTCCAATAAAAATAAAATATTTTTTTTTTTTAAGTGTTTCAAGGGCTGCATAAGTGTGACGTTCTCTGAGTTCCCCGCACAGACCAGACTCCCCACCATTGAGAGCATCTATATTTCATGCCACCTTGGGAAAGCAGATAACTGAATCAAAGACTTTTCCAAACGCGGTCATTCCTTCTTCTCCCCACTCCCGTTGGGCAGAAGATACAGAAGTTTGAAAGTGTGCACCAGCAGACACAGCAACAGGTTTTCCCTTCTCTTATCAGGCTTCTGAATGGTCTTTCCACAAGTTAGGGTACTATCCAATTCACCTCTACCACGTTGCATACATTGGACGTTGCCCCTGGAACTGTTGTGCTACAGTGCTGAGAATACTGTATATTCTGCACTCTTTGTATTTTCCTTTGCACTGCCTATTGTAATTAACTGTGGCTTGAATGTATTTTTGTACAGCATTATCTGTTTTAATTGAATAGCATGCAAAACCTTTCTCTGGTTTTTGGTACACATGACAATAATAAACCTAAACCTAATTAATCTTCTCATCTCTATTCAGAATCTCTCCTTTTTTGCCATTGGTGGCATGGGTGAACTCAGAAGATATTTGATTATACGGTGGGCTGCATTGCCTCGAATATTTTAATGGTTATTAATGGAATTTAACAATACATAACTTACGACTCTTTGTTTGGAAAATGTTTTAAAAAGTTACTTGTTTTTCACGATTAAAAGATTCGCCAAACAACATATCAATGGTAATATTCTTTTCAAATTCCTTGTAAAAACAATAGTACCAACATGTGGCAATTTTTTTTGTGTGTTTATGCTTGCTCCAGACTATTGCATGCATCCTATTAAAATTTGGGAAGTGCACATCATTTTGAAATATTTAAAAAAAAATAATAGTTGTCATGCTTCATAAAATGTGGATTTTAGGATTTTATAAAAAGCTTCTTTGTAATTTGGAAATGGTTAACAGTCTGTCTCACTCTACATCTCTCCCACACAGTTTTCTGGATCACTTCCCATGCAGTCAGGAGCTGTGGATAGTGACATGGGAGGTGCGGAGTTAGTGTTGGTCTCTCCAGCTCGAAATTACCAGAAAACCACTCTAAAATTACCATTTTCCTTCACAAGCACGGCGTCCAGCCCCAATGACTGGGCACATGGTTCTCAACTGTTGACGAAAGGAAATCGTTGTGATTTCTGCTTGTTTCTTACTTCAACTACAAAAAAAGCTCTATTCATGTTGGCTAATTATGGATCAAGGAAAAATATCACAAGCATGATCTGACCCAACACACAAGGAGAAGTTTCAATGCTGCCCATCTGCAGAACTTTGTCAGAGAATTTAACAATGTAAAAGCAAGCAGTTTTCTACAATCTGTTCTCAGTAAATCAATGCTTAAATTATAGCTATCCAGTTGGTTCAATACCACTTTTTTTTAAATGGAAGTGTAAATGATCAGTTTCTGTTTATTCTTGCCCTTTTGCATCACTTTATAATCAATTACAATCAACCTCCAAGCAATGTTGCAATTCCTAACTGTTCGTAAAAATAATGTTGACTATCCGATTACCTATTCAAGCTTAAAGTTTAATGTTACTGATGGTTTGGAGGGACATTCGAAAAGTTTGACAATTCAGTTTTTCCACTGGCTGCAGCCAGCTTGAGACTAACTTCCCTGGGTGGTCTTAGTGCATAGGAGCATTTCTGAACCAAAGTGATGTGGCACAGTTATACTAGACTTACGCTGCTGCCTTGCCTCAGTGAAACACAAAATCTATTTCACACCACGATAAAACACACAGCAGAACATCTCCCAGAAGTATTTACAGTCGTTTTGCTCCAATTATATCACAGGCATTTCACACTGCAAATAAGGTCTTCAAAACAACGATAAAGTAAATGGTGGAAAGGGTGCAGAGAAGATTTACGAGGATGTGTTCAGGACTCGACGACTATAGGCAGAAAGCTGGCAGGCTAAGACTTTATTCCTTGGAGCGCAGGAGGATGAGCGGTAACCTTCTGGAGCTTTACAAAATCATGGGAGGAATTGATCAGGTAAATGCAGTCTTTTGCCCAGGGTAGGGAAATTGAGAACCAGAGAACATAGGTTTAAGGTGAGGAGGGAAAGATTTAATAGGAACCTGAGGGACAACTTTATTACACAAAGGGTAGTGGGTGTATGGAACAAGCTGCCAGAGGAAGCAGTTGAGGCAGGTACAATTGTAATATTTGAGAAGCATTTGGATAGGTACATAGATATGATATGTTTGGAAGGATATTGGCCGAAACATGGGCAGGTGGGACTAGTGTGGATGGGGCATGTTGATCGGCATGGGCAGGTTGGGCTGAAGGGCCTGTTTTCATGCTGTATGACTAACTCTATAACTGTTAATTTACGGCTCTATTTCACTCACACTTTAAAGTATGATGGTGCAGTGGTTGAGCAACGATAAATAATCTTGAGATGTTGCCCCACGATCCAAAATCCCATGCACATCAACAGCTGCAGAATCTAAATTCAGTTAATAAATCTGGAATTAGGGTAAACTGGTATTAGTGACAATGAAACTACATGATTGTTGCTAATCACCCACCTGGTTTGTTAATGTCCTGCAGGTAGGAAACGACTGTCATGCTGGCAATATCTCATTGCCAGATATGGATAGCACAGTAGCACGGCTAGTACAGCAAGTGTCTCACAGCTCCAGCACCCTGCATTCTATCTGGACCACTGGTGCCGTCTATGTGGATTTTGCATTACCCACTCCCTCCCCCCCCCTATAAGCCCGTGCACCCAAAGATGTTGGAGGAAAACACCTGGGGGAAATACGTAAAATGTAAAGGAGTCCTAGTGGAAGTGAATGGTGGCAGATTCAGAAGAGATGTTAAAAAAGATGCTTTACAAGGAATGAAGTGGGGGAATTGTACTGATGGAGTAGACTCAATTGTCTCCAATATCACAAGAATATGAGCTCTAGATAACTCCAGCCCTGTAGGAATATAGGTGACTTTTGACTGCTCTCTGAAATTATCTGACTGGTCATTCTGTATTGGCAAGATGATAAATGCTGATCTCCACATTAATGTAAAAATGCCATTAAGGAATTCAATATGATGTACATATGGGAAGAATTGTTCTACAATGGAAGCCTGCCTATTAATTTTGTTTTTTACATTCAACAGCATGCATTTTCTTACATTTCTTCAAATGGAATTTCCGTTAAATGCCATTTGGTTTTAAATTTGGAATTCATGAAAAGAAAATCTATGAAGTGTAACGTGTAACGTTTTTATAAATTGAAGTGTCTGCTCGCTCTGCTCCACAGATTGTCCAGTAACACCTTATTGATTGGACAAAGAGAAGTACAAATATGAGATGAGGAGTCCAAGATGGCGGCGCCTCGCGGCAGCGACCTCTGCAGTCCGTCTGTCTTTTAAAATTTTTTTGTCCTGTTGAGTGTATAGTTTGGTTGTAGTTATATATTGCTTTTAGCTGTGTATATGTGGGGGGGTAGTGGGGAAACTTTTAAATCTCTTCCCTGTACGGGGGACCGACCTTTTCCCTGTCGGCTTCACCGTGGAGCGGCCTCCAACCGGAACGGCCTGGGGGCTCCAGTCGCGGAGCCTGCGGACTCACCATCGTGGAGCTGGCCGGCTTCAGAGCGTGGAGAGCTGTGGTGGCGTGCGGCTGTGACTCGACATCGGAGCTTCGGAGGCTCCAGCCGCAGGCCCGGTGGACGGTGACATCGGGAGCTTGCGGGTCCCTGGTGGGAGACCGCTTTTCGGAGCTCCCACAACGGCAACTTCTCCCGCCCGAATTGCGGGATTGCGGGGTTGAAAACGACCCGGAGCGGGGCCTTACATCGCCTGGCGCGGCTTTAACTGCCGCGGGACTTGCCATTGCCCGCCGGGGGCTCCAACAGCAAGACCCGGAGCAGGGCCTTACATCGCCCCGCGCGGCCTTAACGCCCGTGGGACTTGCTATCGCCCGCCAGGGGCTTTAACATCGGGAGAAGAATGGAAAACAGGGGAGAAACAATGACCTTGCCTTACATCACAGTGAGGAGGAGATTCACTGTGATGGATATTTGTGTAAATTGTGTTATTTGTGTGTCTTGGTTTTTTTTTCTCTCTCTTTTATGACTGCAGAAACCAAATTTCGTTTGAACTTCATTTGAGGTTCAAATGACAATAAACGGTATTGTATTGTAGATAAACAAAACCACCCTTTCAGGAGGGAGGATCCTAACTATTGCTCTAATCGCAGTGACAGATACTAATCATTTAGTTTTCTCGAGATTTAGCATGGAAACAGGCACTTCAACACACGCTGAACATTGATCACCTACTCATATACTATGTTATCCCACTTTCACATTTACTCTCCATGCTCGGGCATTTTACAATTAACCTAAAAACCAACACGTCTTTGGGATGTGGGTGGAAACTGGAGCACCAAGAGGAAACCCATTCGGTCACATGGAGAACATGTAAACTCCACACAGACAGCATTCAAGGTTAGGATCAAATCCGGGTCTCTGGCGATGTGAGGCAGCAGCTCGACCACCTGCACCACTAAGAAATTGAGTTGTTTTCTGTTTCTATTACCCTGGATCCAGGTTGTGCTGAGCGTGGAATTTGTGTGGAATAAATACTCAACACCCTTCCCGACAATTCACTTCAAATTTAAACCTCAGAGCATTCCCACTCTTCGCACTGCATCTGTGTGGCGTATCAATTTCCCACACATGCCATTCCTGTGGCATTTCTCAGCAAGATTGACATCGTACTTCCAATTAATGCCAAACCATGGGCAGCCTAGTGCTACTGAGTCGTGCTCGCAAGAAACCTGAATGAAAGTGCCAAAACCTATTTCAATTAGGACCTTTATAAACGGCAGAGAGAGGAGACATTTCATCAGTGTTGCGGATACAAACTTGGATCCCAAAATTAAAATTATGTTGTATTTAGCCATGGCATAGTCCATCTACAGCCTACTTCCTGACAAGTGAAAAATGGACATACTCTTCATGTTGTGACCACTATTGGCCTGTGCTTATGTGCTTCTGTGTGTGTGTCTGTATATCTGTGTGTGTCTGTGTCTGTGTCCGCATGTGTCTGTGTGTGTGTGTGTGTGTGTGTATGTGTGTGTGCGAGAGGGAGAGTATGTGAGTGTGTGTGTCTGTGTCCGCGTGTGTTTGTGTCCCTGTGTGTATGAAAGTGTGTGTGAGTATGTGTGTGTCTGTGTGTGTGTGTGGTGTGAGAGTGTGTGTGTGTGTGTGTCTGTGTCTGTGTCTGTGTCTGTGTCTGTGTGTGGTGTGAGAGTGAGTGTGTGTGTGAACGATGGTGTGTGTGTCTGTATCCGTGTGTGAGTGTGAATGTGTTTGTGTCTGTGTGTTTCTTAAAAAATCATATATTAAATGGGGAAAACTAGATGATGTGGCAGAGGAGAAAAATGGGGATGATGTAAGACAGTAAAAATAGCTACTCAGTGCTAAAAAAAAACCCAATTTGAACTATATAAAACCAACATTTTATAAGTGCTAGAAATCCAAAATAATCAATCAGAATTGCTCTGAAAGGTCCACTATTTGGTTATATTTCTCCACTGATGCTGCCGGACCTGTGCATGTGTTTTTGAGCTGTTTTATTTTTTTATATTAATGGGATACTAAGTTCCATGGTAAGAGTGTTAGAATATTGAAGCCGAGTTGTGGGCTTGCCAATATTTCCCACATCCCAGGACTTCATAGAAAAACAATTTTTTAAATCGCAGTCCCGGGATGTGCCGTGCTGTTTATCAGGGGTTTTGGGAAATGAACTCTTTTCCAATTCATACAGCTAGGTGCCAACATTGACCACTTCAGTTACGTCTGGTGAAAAGTCTTTTGTGATATTGTCCAACGATATTCCTTCATTCCAATTTAAGAAAAAGCCTTCATTGTGCTCTGGTTTATTGCAATATTCTGCAGCGGGCATCCAAATATCCTTCATGCTAGATCTCTAATGTAATAATTATTATCTCCGTTTCAATTATATGGTATTCTACTGACCACCAAGCTCTTGGGACGAAATTATTTTATCAAAATAAAATCAATTCACTCCAGGATATTCATAGCCAGCAGATTTACTTTTTGGAAGAGTTTGACAAATCTCCACACTGATATCCAGATATAAATGCACCCTGAGTTTTACCACTCTTGACAGGGTGAATGCAGGGATAAGATTATCCTAGGAATTGGTGACTAGAATCAGGGGGTCACAGTTTCAAACTAAGTGGACAAAAAAGCTGAGTAGAAATTTCATCACCAAAGGGGAGTGAATCTTGGATTTCTTTAGCTGAGAGGCACTGGAGGCTTAGTTGCTGACTGCAATCAAGACAGAGAAATATATATTATTTTATGAATCAAGAAATTTGAGGTTGGTGCGGGAATGTGATGCTGCAGTAAAGATTAGTTCTCTTCTTATTGGCCTAGATCTACTTTTGATATGGGCATCAGTTTATTATTGTCACATGTACCGAGATACATTGTTTTACGTGCTATCCAGGCGAATCACACCATACATAATTACAATCATACTAGGCTTGCAATAGGTGCAAAAAGAAAAGGAAACAGAGTGCAGTGTATATTGTTTCAGCTGCCGAGAATGTACTGATAAAAATATGTGCATGGACGGCAAAGAGATAAAATGGGAGATCAGGAATACATCTTTAGCATATGAGAGAGCTGTTCAAGAGACTGATAACAGCAGGGAAAAAGCTGTTCTTGAATCAGAAGACACAGGCTTTCAAGATTTTGCATCTTCTGCCTTATGGGAGAAACTTGGAAAATATGTTTAATTGATGGTTGAAGTATACATCAATAAATACATTAGACGATTTTTGGATTAGATTAAGACTAAGGAGCAAACTTGTCTCAAATGTAGGCAACAGTAGGTCCAGGCAAACAAATTCTAGGATGAAGAAGGGTTTCGGCCCGAAACGTTGCCTATTTCCTTCACTCCATAGATGCTTCTGCACCCACTGAGTTTCTCCAGCATTTTTGTCTACCTTCGATTTTCCAGCATCTGCAGTTCCTTCTTGAACAAACTCTAGGATGGTCAGGAGAGTGATTGCAAAAAAGAATAGTGATGAGTGGAATTTAATGGAAGGGAAAGGTAATGGGAATGATAAACGTGTAAACACGCATGTGATGCACCTAACATTACTATAAATTCAGAATCAATCATACTAATAAGTATGGGGAAATGCAATATAACTTCCACCGCAAACTACTTAAGGGTTCTTACCCAAATCATCATCTATTCTTTTTCTCCAGAGATACTGCCAGACCCATTGAGTTACTCCAGCATTTTGTGTCTATCTTCGGTATAAACAATCATCTGTTGTTTCTTCCTACGTTAAAATTGTTTATTTCAGGGACAAGGGCGCCACTGCTGAATGAAGGCTAGCACATTCAACCTATGCAATCACAACTATGGAATGTAAAGTTTTTATTTGACAAATCTTCCTTATTTGTTTGGCAATACTTAACCACATGATAATTGTAATGTGACAAATTGTACCAAACAGTAGGAATGAAATACAAGATGAGATCCCAAGGCATTCCAGAGCAGTGGGAATCAGAAGGGTGTTGGCTTAAGATAATGGGCATAGTCATTCAGTCATTGAGTCATGGAGAGATGCAGAATGGGAACAGATCTGTCAGCCCACTGAATCTGTGCCAACGATCAACCAATGATTTTTTTCACTCTAACTCTATTCTAAGTGATTTTATTTTCTGCATATTTTCATCAGCTCTCCTTCTGATACTACCACGAATCCTCAGACTAGGTGATATTTACTGTTGGAAATTAAGCTATCAATCCAATTCACACATTTCTTGGATGTGGGAGAAAACCAGAACGCTTGGAGGAAATCCCCAGGATCACAGGGAGAATGTCTAACCTCCATGCAGGCAGTACCCGAGGTTGCGATTGAACCTGGACAATTGAATTGTAATGCAGCAACCACACTCATTCCCAAAACAAAATGCCAACTAAATTGAGGTAGTCTGGGATACGTTCTTCATGAGGAAATGTTGCAGGATATGTTCAGAACTATTTTTTTTAATGATTATGTTTTGTCTAATAAGGATGAAATGAATTGTAAGTTGCATGCGATCTGAAGGTAGGAGAATAGTTGGAATTAAGTTACCATAACCTAATTCACACTGAGAAATGGTAGAGAAAGCCCCTAAATGTCCGCAAGGGATTTATTAGACTCCTGTCATTAACTTTGAAGTGAAATCAGTCAAATCTGCTGGGAAAAAGTCCAGTTTCTGCTTTGCCTATTTCTGGATCTCTTGATTGTTTCAGCGGGTGGAACATTCACCCATCACTTCCACGGCCTTAAATTGGCAAGATGTTAATGATTGAGCAATAAAAGTCACTCATGAATCTTACAATGTTAGTTAGCTTAGTTTATTGTCACATGTACCAAGATAAAGTGAAAAGCTTTTTTTGTTGCATGTTATCCAATCAGCGGAAAGACTATTCATGATTACAATCAAGTCTTCCAAAGTGGACAGATACAGAATAAAGGGAATAATGTTTAGTGAAGATAAAGTACAGTGAAGAAGTGATTAAAGATAGTCTGAGGGTCTCCAATGAGGTAGATAATAGGTCAGAACTGCTCTCCAGTTGGGGATGGGATGGTTCAATTGCTTGATTACTGCTGGGAAGAAACTGTCTCTGAATCTGGACGTATGCGTTTTCACACTTCTTCTGTGATCTGATCTTAACCTGGGCTGTTGCTAAAACTACAAGGATTTTGCCTTAAATGTCTGTTGAACTGCCTGTTATTTTAATAGACAGAGGAAGAGGTGGTAGACAATTTCAGGACTTATTCATCTGGTAAGAAAAATAGTTTTAGGATTGAGCGGGTGTAGAAAGACCCAATAAGTTAAGCCTTCATGTTACATTTTTTTACAAGCTTTCTATTATTGTGGATAGCAAGAAAACTTAGATCATCCCTACCTCAGGCCTCTTGCTCCCATTATCACCACACATGTATCCAGGGCCTCCAGAATCCTCACCCCCAGTGACTTGGCTGTATTTCATGGACAATTTCCCCATGTAATCACTGCAGCAACAACAAATCTAAATCCCCTTTCAGAGCTTGATTGCACGTGGAACTTCCTCTGCTCCCACTCAAAACACTTCACGAGGAATGAATACAAAGAGCTGAAAGTCATTCCTTGAAACGTATCCCATTGCATTCTCACGCTCTAATGAGAAAAGAACACGTAGAGAGTGGTATACTTTTGTGTCTCTGTGCCCATTTTCCATTTGTAAAATTGAAGTCCATGACCCGTGATCACAAATTAAGATTCCTACCAATAGCATTATTTCATCCACCTTTAATATTTTACTCCAAATAATGAAATTCATTCCATCAAACCGCCTCCATTCAATCCTGTCATGTAAAATTTGTTATCGAAGTACACATGTAAAAAGTCGCGATCGAGGCATAAAATGTTCCCTACTTATCTAATTTTTTTTTCAAACCCTGGACACTAAATACAGTCAATTCACTGCCAATTTTCACCCCCAGGCATCAGCTCACTTCAGAAACCGTCGCATCTGTGTAAAATATATCCCTCCCTTCAGTGTTTTCTGTTTTGATTTTTGATTGAATTGCAGGACAGATGTTTTAATAGGCTGTGGTGCAAGGATTTGCCAAAATGCTCTATTTATACATGGCTTATAGAAATCCAGGTTTAAGCCAAATCCTGATTCAAGCATAACATTTCTTGGCAAAGTCATGTTTATCAAAAATCATGTGTACACACATCAGTATCCTGTGACATTTCAGTCAGTAGGAAAGTTCAAATTCATAACACATTGGTCGGCTCTCTAATTGCAAGTTAATTAGAAAAAACAGCAGTTCTTTTGGCACGTTTTCCCTCAGGTGCAAAAATGGAAATTTCTTACTTGCCACTTCTTGGACTTTAAAGCAACATTGTCTCCCAATTTCCGGCTCTGGGTTTTTTCAATTGGCAAGGTGAGTTAGATGTATTCTGCAAATAGACAGCTATCTTGAAAATGCATATTTTTGCCTCGTTTAAGGATGCGAGAAATCTGTTTCTCTTTCAACCTTCTTGTTCCCAGCTGACTTCATCAACAGCTCAGAGTAAATTTGCCCAATAATATTTCTTCTGCTCTTGTGCCAACTTTTAGTTACTAAATGTGACTAGTATTGAAGAAATGCTCTAGATGACTGAAAATTAGTTTTTTCCCCTTCAGGTTAAAAGGCTTGTCACCATACTTAACTTTGCAATTATTGCAGGAAATATAATCATTGATGAACTATCATCTGGATGGCACCTGTCAGCCAAGGTGATTCGATAGTAAAATTCAAGAACTTTCTTTGATAGGTGAAGAAGTAACTCTTTAAGTTAAATAAAATAGCTTGATTAGACAGGAATCTGGTATGCTGTACAAAGATTTATGCACAATTTCAAATCAAGCCTTCTTGCTATTAGTTTCATATACTGTACATAATGGAGGTAAATGTAAGAATGTGAAGGAATAACTGAACTGAACGCTCCTTTCTTCATCGCAACAGGAGTAAGAAATTTGATTCAACATGCAGAATTTTATCAAAACACAAAGTGTTGGAGTAACTCAACCAGTCAGGCAGCAACACTAGAGGACATGGATAGGCGACATTTAAAGTCGAGACCCTTCTCCAGGCTAAAGAAGGGTACCAACCTGAAATGTGTAGAAAGGAACTGCAGATGCTGGTTTACACCGAAGATAGACACAAAATGCTGGAGTAACTCAGCGGGACAGGCAGCATCTCTGGAGAGAAGGAATGAATGACGTTTTTGGTCTGAAGAAGGGTCTCGAGTTACTCTACCAAACTGAAATGTCACCTATCCTTCTCCTCCAGCGATGCTGCTTGACCTACTGAGTACTCCAGTGCTTTGTGTGCTATGCAAGATTCCAGCATCTGCAGTTCCTTATTTCTCCATATTATTATCATTTTGATTTCTGTTAATCCCATTTTCCTGTTCCTTTTATTCAAGTCTTTTTAGTATTTATTCACATCTTAATAAAACATCATAATTAATTACACATTGTTTCCCATCAGTTGGAAATCATAAGATGAAAACGTGAAGATATTTAAAAATAAATGCTTTTAGGATTGGTTCAAGTATACATAGGAATGAGGAAGAACAACTGCTAAAGTACACTTGCCGGAATGAGCAGTGATGTGGAGTGAAATGTCCAGGTCAATGTAGAGTGGATCCAAGGCTTTCAAGAGATGTACGTAAGCAAATACAGTATACCCTTGCAAGGCAGATAACATTTCTACTAATATTATGTTCCTGCTCAATCTTGGACAGAGACTCTTCATGATATAAGGTAATGTAAAAAAGACACTGAAGTGTAACTCAACAACAAAAGGTGTCAAGCCCTCCATTCAGACTGCTTTATAGAGAAATTATTTGCACTCAAATTCAAAAAGGAGTGAACAAAGGAAAGCAAAAGCAACCCCAAGTAATTGTTCGGAGAAACAAGGAACTGTAGCTGCTGGTTTATATAAAAAAGACACAAAATGCTGGAATAACTCAATGGATGAGGCAGCATCTCTGGATAACATAGTTGGGTGTCATTTCGGGATAAGACCCAATTTTCAGTCTGGTACAGTCTTCGGATCAGTCTGATGAAGAGTCCCATCCTGAAACACCACCTATTGATGTTCTCCAGTGATGTTGCCTGACCCCCGAGTTATTCCAGCACTTTGTGTCTCTTTTCACAGGCAATAGAGAGCTTTCACACAAGGAAACGTGAAATTTCTGCACAGGGATCTCTGCGTCTTGTATCAGGTTACCGATTCACCTCAGATCTGCTGGAGGTCACCATCACATTGAATCTTTACCTACATTTTATATTGCTACTCACATCCGTCCGCTAACTTCAAGGCAGGAGAGATTTCCAATTCCAACCGGAAAATTAGCTGTTATAAGAACTTTAATCAGGAAAAGATTTGTGAAAATGGAATCATTTAATTGGTGGCTTAATTTGCAATTACAATCATAAAATCAACATGAAAGGTCTACTGATTTAATTATTTATTTTGAATTTAAGACCTAAGTTCTCTGTTACTGCGTTAATGTTTACAGAATAAAGGATACTTATTACCACTGCGTGATATTCCCATTTTTGGCAAAGGTAAATTCCTGCCTGTCTGTTCAACATGCAATCACACTGTCAATCATTCACAAGGCTATGATTGCAAACGCCCTTAGAAAACCCTCAGGCCAGACCTCCACTATTCAATCATCTTTCAAAAGGAAGGACAAATTTTCAAGCAAAATACTTTCTTGGGGATGAGAGCCAAAAGGGGAAAACCGAAACCAAGATACGTCAATTCTGGAAGCAGAATTCAATGTGCATTTGCTCCCATATCATGGTTAGCATGCACAATAGTGGACAAATTATTAAACCTGGCACAAAGGATTTTAAAATTGAGAGTGATCTTTTCACAATTACAAATTGCTCTTCTATAATGTGCTTATGTTCAGACAACATGGAATAGTGATGTTAATCACTATGAAATGCATGACTGGAGCGCCTGTTGCAAAATTTTACCCTGCCGACATGATTTGCAATGGCATAGGTTTAAGCATCTCTACTGACCAAGATTTTGGCTGCCTGTTTCAAAATGTGGTTGGTATCAAGTTTTATATGAAATGTATAACTGTGTGTATTTTATTATATGTGCTAAATAGCAATATTTTAGCTTCTGAAATGTTTATAAAATATTTAGTGAGGTGATTAAGCCTTCAAAACTCTGTAATCTATGATAAAAGACCAACAGTTTTTGATCGCAATAACAAAATGCAGAAATCCTATTAGAGGCAGATCTGTCCTGTCCACACTCAGATGATCGTTTTCTGTGTTAAAAAAAATCCAAAATTGTCAGCTATGTTTTTTAAAGATTGTACAAACCTGTCAAGCTGAGGTTAAGCTGAACTGAACATTCTGTGTCAGGATAATTAGCCCTTATTGCGTTTGGAGATTATTAATGCTGAGAATAAAATGTTTGATTTATTCCCCACAGAAAGAGATATACACTGTTATATTATTTTCAGTAATAACTCTGAATAACGTATGTGTGCAAGAGGTGATGTCTAAATTTTTGGCTTTCTTGACTGTATATGCACTGCAACTGAAGCTCAAAGGCGACCCATTTATTATTTAAATGCAAATCCATTTCCATTTTCATTAATTTGCACGTATCCCAGCTGATTGTTAATACAAGATACAATGGAAAGTTATAATGTACCAAAATCAAGCAGGGATAACAAATGGAAAATATGTCAACTACATGCACTGTAGTCAAGAGTGATATAATTCCAGAAAGTGTTTCAAAATATCTTGTTCTTTTTGTGTTACTACATAATATTTACAGAATCAGTCCATTCACTGATTTCAGCAACCCAATTTCTGCAACTCAACCCACCATCCTTCCCCAATTCTGGAGCAGAAATTTCATTCAGAGCATGTGACCAATTGGTAGATAAATAAACTGATCTTAATAAAATTCGGAGAACACATTTCTTTATCTCAATGCATGGAAATTATCTTGACATTTGAATTAGGATATCTAGTGTGGATATCTCAGAATTCACTACTCGGAATAATATAGCTACCATGCTCTAGTGCCTTGTATCTCAGAGTTGTTAGTCAGTCATAAACCAAGACAAGGTATGGGGTGAGAGAAATATGCAGAAAACCAAAGGAAATCGAAGAGTACATTGTAAACCTTTATCATGCATCATCGCTGGGTAGGGCAATTCCAAAACACTTGAACGCAAGTGTGCTGTCCAACATGGACGCAGCACTCCACTCTTTTAAAGCAACTACATGAGAGTGCCTCAAGCACGTGACATCTATCATCAAGGATCCCCTGCATCCGGGCCATGTCCACTTCTCACTGCTGCCATCAGGGAGGAGGTATAGATGCTTGAAGTCCCACACCACTAAGTTCAGGAACTTCTACTTCCCTACAACTATCAGGTTCTTGAACCAAATTGCACAACCCTAATCTGTGCCTGATGACCCGTATTTGAAGAAGGGTCCCAATCCGAAACGTCATTTATCAATGGTCTCCAGAGATGCTGCCTGACCCAATGTGTTACTCCAGCACTTTGTGTCCCAATCCTAACGTTACTTTGACAATGGAACTGTATGGTCCATCTCTTGCACTACCCTGGACTTTTTTCTAATTGTGTTTTCCAATAAGGAATTTTTTGCACAGTCTTCTTCCTTTTAGAAATTGTATGCATAATTACATGTCATTTTTGTATAAATTATGATGTTGCGTGTTTGTCTATGTGCCTGTGATGGTGTTATAAGCAAGACTTATCATTATACCTCTACCTCACCTTACTTGTGCAAATGACAAATAAACTTGACTCGACTTGAAATTGCTGAGCAACAAGATCTTCAGACCTTGGGACCTTCTTGATTTTATCGTTCAACGGCAACTTATATCCAGCTACTAAAATGAAAACCTCTGGTTTCCTAAACTGCAGCTGGTATCTGGGTTCTGATCATAGAAACATAGAAACATAGAAACTAGGTGCAGGAGGAGGCCATTCGGCCCTTCGAGGCAGCACCGCCATTCATTGTGATCATGGCTGATCGTTCCCTATCAATAACCCCTGCCTGCCTTCTCCCCATATCCCTTGACTAGCCCCCTAGATCTCTATCTAACTCTCTCTTAAATCCATCCAGTGATTTGGCCTCCACTGCCCTCTGTGGCAGGGAATTCCATAAATTCACAACTCTCTGGGTGAAAAGTTTTTTCTCACCTCAGTCTTAAATGACCTCCCCTTTATTCTAAGACTGTGGCCCCTGGTTCTGGACACGCCCAACATTGGGAACATTTTTCCTGCATCTAGCTTGTCCATTCTTTTTATAATTTTATATGTTTCTATAAGAATCCCCCTCATCCTTCTAAACTCCAGTCAATATAAGCCTAGACTTTTCAATCTTTCCTCATATGACAGTCCCGCCATCCCAGGGATCAATCTCGTGAACTTACGCTGCACTTGCCTCAATCACAAGGACTTCCTTCCTCAAATTAGGAGACCAAAACTGTACACAATCCTCCAGATGTGGTCTCACCAGAGCCCTATACAACTGCAGAAGAACCTCTTTACTCCTATACTGAAATCCTCTTGTTATGAAGGCCAACATTCCATTAGCTTTCTTCACTGCCTGCTGTACCTGTAAGCCAACTTTCAGTGACCGGTGTACAAGGACGCCCAGGTCTCGCTGCACCTCCCCCTTACCTAACCTAACCCCATTGAGATAATAATCTGCCCCCTTGTTTTTGCCGCCAAAGTGGATAACCTCACATTTATCTATATTATACTGCATCTGCCACACATCTGCCCACTCACTCAACCTGTCCAGGTCACCCTGCAACCTCCTAACATCCTCTTCACAGTTCACACTGCCACCCAGCTTTGTGTCATCCGCAAACTTGCTAGTGTTGCTCCTAATTCCCTCTTCCAAATCATTAATATATATGGTAAACAGTTGCGGCCCCAACACCGAGCCTTGCGGCACTCCACTCGCCACTGCCTTGAGGCATGAATTTAATAAAACCAAATGACTGTTATTTACCATGGAAGAATTTGAGATTGTGTTCGAGTTTGAGTTTAGTTTATTGTTACGTGTACCGAGATACATTGGAAAGCTTTTGTTGTGTGCTAACCAGTCAGCAGAAAGACAATACATTATTACCATTGAGCCATCCACAGTGTACAGATACATGGTAAAGGGAATAATGTGAATAGCATAATCAGAGTAAGAAATGCTGCTGTTGGAGTAGAGATTTAAAAGAGTGGATCACTTGTAATGCGTGATTGCAGAACTACTTCTGTGACTAGCCACAAAGAGTCGCCTGGCTTGGGCGCCATCTTGCCAGACCTTTTAATTCCAATGCAGGACTCAGGCAGAGGAATGGCCATATCAGGGATGCTGACAGATTTGCCCATCAATTAATGATGCAACTTACTGCAGTCTTGCTGTTGGAGAACCTATGGTAATGGCTCTCACAGCAAAGCAACTTAAATGCATTGAGATGGTGACCCTCCTCGGCCTTGCAATTGCCCATTGATATGCTTTATCCTTTTCCAGCCTTGAGGTTCTAATGGAGCTGGAGGCTGCCCTGTGAAAAGGTGCACTCCATAATCAGAGACCACCTAATGCCACCCCTGCTGTGCAGGCTCACCTGCTGCTCAACCTCGCTGGCCCGGAGGCCATGGATCACTATCCTTCATTCGACTTCGCCCCCGGAGAAGACCGTCGGGACCCGGTATGTCTCATCGCTAAATTCACTGCCCTCTGTGATATCCCTACCAATAACATTATTGAACGCTTTAAATTCTTCCAGAGGCGGCAGAATCCCGGCGAGCATATTGACGCTTTTATTGCCTCTTTGCATCATATGGCTCGGCGCTGTCGCCTTGAAACAATCTCCACGGACGAATTGATCAGGGATGTCCTGGTCAATGGTCTCCTGAACGCTAAGCTGCGCGACGAGCTCCTTATGAAACCTGATTTGACACTAAGGGAGGCTATGCATTCCGCTCGTATGGCCTCTGCTGTTAGCTCCGTGTCTCAACCGGTGTCCCAGGACATTAACTTTACCGGTGCAGCTGGCCGGCGGCGGAACGCTGGTCCATCACGACGAAACCCCGCCGCAATGCCCGCTAAGGTCACCCCACGCCGTTGCCCCAATTGTAATTTTTCTTTCCACCAATTCAATGTTTGCCCCGCGCAGGGTAAGACTTGTAATTCCTGTGGCAAACTGAACCACTTTTCGGCGGCTTGTCGGTCCCGTGATAAGCCGGCCCCTGCTCCAAGGAGGAATTTAAACAACCTTGCAGACCCTGATTGGTTATCAGTACCAGTCGGACTTTGATAGGAGCTCCTCCCATGGTGATTCAACGGTGTTTTTGCTTTTGGGTGCACCTGCTACGATAACAGATCCCTCTGTGCATGTTACTGTAAATGGTCATTCATTCTTTGCCAAGGTCGATACTGGTGCCTTTGCAAATGTTATGTCTGTCAGCCTTTTCAAGCGGATAAGATCTGGGGAGATAGTTACTCCCGATGACACCCGCCTTCATGTCTATGGGGGTGGAGTTCTAGTTCCAGTGGGGAAGGCCACGCTTATCTGCACAGTCCTTGAGACCTCTCGGCCCCTCACCTTCCACCTGCTGGATTCTGACAACGTCACCCTGTTAGGCGCCCGTGCGTGCCAGGACCTTGGCCTGGTTTCTTTCCACCGCGGAATTCACCTGGTGCAGGCCCCCATGGACCCCCTGGGCGAATACCCCGACCGTTTTGATGACATTTTGGGCAAATTGCCCTGTGACTATAAAATCGTTGTCGACCCGAGTGTCGACCCGGTGGTTCGACCGGCCCACCGCGTCTCCTTTGCTATGAAGGGCCGCGTGGAATCTACTCTGCGTGATATGGTGACCATGGGCATCCTCAAGGAGGTGAGCGCTCCCACCAGGTGGGTCTCAAACATGGTTGTCGCTGCCAAGAAGGATAAGAGCGAGATCCGGATCTGCATTAACCCAAAGGACCTGAACCTGGCCATCAAGCGCCCGCACTACCCCATGCGGACGGTGGAGGACGTCGCTGCACAGGTCGGTCCTGCCACTGTCTTCTCTGTCTTAGACGCCAAAAGCTCATTTTGGCAGATCCCTTTAGATGAACGTTCCTCATTCCTGACCACCTTCATCGCACCTTTCGGCAGGTTCCGTTTCCTCCGTATGCCGTTTGGGATCAACTCGGCTAGTGAGGTTTTCCAGCGCACCATGGAACAGCTGTTCGCTGGGTTGCCGTGCGCTATCATCGTGGATGACATCCTGGTGTACGGGAGGGACGTCGCTGAGCACGACCTGCACCTCCGCAAAGTCCTGGACAGGGCTCGTAAAATCAATCTCAAGCTCAACCCCAAGAAGTGTCGGTTCCGGGTCCCGGAAGTCACTTACGTTGGTCACGTTTTCACGGCAGGGGGTTTAAAGCCTGACCCCCAGAAAACATCAGCAGTCACCGAGATGCCCGCTCCTACTGACGTTCCCGGCCTGCAGCGCTTCCTGGGCCTGGTCAATTACCTGGGGAAGTTCGTACCTGACCTCAGCGAACTGAGTGCTCCCCTGAGGGAGCTGATCAAGAAGAACTCCGCATGGGTCTGGCTCCCGCATCACCAGTCGGCGTTCGTGGCTCTGAAGTCCAAGCTCACACACACACCGACTCTCAAGTTCTTCGATCTGCACAGACCAATTGTCCTCACTTGTGATGCCTCTAAGTTCGGTCTCGGTGCCGCATGTCTGCAGCTTTATGACGGCCTGCAGCTACCTGTCTCCTACGCTTCTCGCACCATGACCCCTGCCGAGCAACGTTATGCACAGATCGAGAAGGAGCTACTTGCCGTGGTGTTCGCCTGCTCCAAGTTTAAGGATTACATTCTGGGCAACACCTTCACCATTGAGACTGACCACCAGCCTCTGGTCACTATTCTGAACAAGCCTATCCATGTCGCCTCTTCCCGGTTGCAGCGGATGATGCTGCAGCTCCAGCGTTTCACGTTCCGGATTGTGTACCGCAAGGGCAAAGATATGTTTGTGGCCGACACATTGTCCCGTGCGCCGCTCCCTTCAGTTGCCTGCCACCCGTACGAATCCTCTGACCTGATGGTACTGAATGTTAACATTGTTCCATCCCAGCAGATGCAGTCCCTGGTCAAACACACTGCTGATGATCCTGCCCTGCAACAACTTGCGGACGTTATCCGCCATGGTTGGCCTGACCGACGCTCTTCCCTGCCGCCTGGTGCCGTGCCCTACTTCCTGGTTCGTGATGAACTAGTGCTACACGACGGCGTGGTGGTGAAGGGTCACAAGGTCGTGGTGCCGGCCGCTCTGCGGGATCACTATTTTCAAACTGCACACAATTGCCACTGCGGGGTGGAGGCCACTTTGTCCCAGGCCCAGAGCCAATTCTACTGGCCAGGTATGGCTCAGGACATCCGTGACAGGGTCTCCGTTTGCGCTGCCTGTAACAGTCTCCTGCCTCATCAGCAGCGCCAGCCCCTCCTGCAGCAGCCGGCCCCCGAGCTACCGTGGATGTATGTTGCCACGGACCTTTTCGAATGGCGTGGCAAGCATTTCCTGGTCCTGGTGGACTCATACTCCAGTTGGTTTGAGGTGGATCAGCTGCCTTCCATCACCTCTGCCGCCGTCATCGGGAAGCTTCGCCACCACTTTTGCACCTTCGGACCCCCGGTGACCCTCCAATCGGACAACGGCAGCCAGTTCTCCAGCGCCGAGTTCCGTGCCTTTTGCTGCCCGTTGGAACTTTCGCCATATCACCAGCAGCCCTGAGTATCCGCAGAGCAACGGCCTATCGGAACGCGCCGTCCGCAGTGCCAAGCAGCTGCTGGAACACTGCCGCCTTTCACATTCCGACTTCTACCTTGCCCTCCTCAACCTCCGCAACATTTCCCGCGACCCCGCGCTCGGTTCACCTGCCCAACGCCTCATGTCCCGCACCACTAGACCACCTCTCCCTGTCTCGCAACAGTCCCTCAAACCCTCGGTCCAGAACCCTGCTGCTGTCACAGAGCGCATCATCGAGAAGAAAGCCATCCAGCAGCGCTCCTTTGACAAGTCGGCCCGGCCGCTTCCTTGCCTGTTCCCGGGCCAGGTGGTTCGGATGCAGTCCCCCTCCGGGCACTACAGGCTGGCCGTAGTGGTTGGTAATGCTGGCTCTCCCCGGTCATACCTCGTCGACTATGAGGGCGCTATCTACCGTCGGTCACGCCAGCACCTCCTGCTCGTCAACGAGCCTCCTCCGCCTCCCGCGGACCCGTTTCAGCCACCTATCCCTTCCATTCTGCCCGAGGCTCCGCCAGCTCCTGTCACTCCTCGCATGTCGCGGAAACTGCCCTCCCAGCTCTCTATGCCCCGCGCTCACAAGCCTCTTTCCCCTGCCTTGCCTGCCAGCGTGCCCGTTTCGCCTCGCTGTTCTCCTCCGTCTCCGGTTCATTCC
Source organism: Malacoraja senta (assembly GCA_038087875.1). Classification (NCBI taxonomy): domain Eukaryota; kingdom Metazoa; phylum Chordata; class Chondrichthyes; order Rajiformes; family Rajidae; genus Malacoraja; species Malacoraja senta. The sequence continues at coordinate 169,237,155 of CM075978.1, read as the reverse complement.
CCGCCCGGCTCTCCCACCTCTTTCCCTGACTCTGTCCCTTCTGCTCCTGCGGTTGAGGGGGAATGCGGGTTGCGCACCCGCTCTGGCCGGTTGGTCAAGCCGCCTGTCCGTTACGGGGAGCTCGCTTAGCTGTGTTATGACACGATTAACTGTTCCCAGCGCGGTTTGTAATCCTAGCGTATGAGCCGTGGTCGCTCTGTGTATTGCCATGTTTTTTTTTCCAAGAGGAGGGATGTAGATCAGTGCATGTTCCTTTAACTTAGTGACCTCACCACTACTAACCACTCCCCATTGTCTCTCGTATAATTGTAAGGTCCCCACCTCCAGCTCGCTCTCTAGCTCCAGTGATGACCACGGACAGCGATTGCATAGTGTGTGTTAGTGATATAATAAACCATCAGTAAAAGACTCTGTGTAGGAACCAAGTCATTTTACACATATGATGTCAATGATTTTTTCAATTGTTTCCAATTGGGCAGCATGGTGGCGCAGCGATAGAGTTGCCGCCTTACAGTTCCATAGACCGGGGTTCAATCCTGACAACGGGTGCTACTGTGTCCGTACGTAGTTTGTACGATCTCCCCATGACCTGCGTGGGTTTTCCCCCGGAGCTCGGATTTCCCCCCACACTCCAAAGAAATACAGGTTTGTAGGTTAATTGGCTTGGTAATATTGTAAATTGTCCCTGGTGTGTTTAATATAGCGTTAATGTATGGAGATCGCTGGTCGGCGCGGACTCGGTGGGCCAAAGGCCCTGTTTCCGAGCTGTATCTCTAAAGCTAAAACTACAACTAAATGTCTCTGATAAACAACGACATTTAAAAACAGTTTAAAGGACTTCCGGTGGCGCTATGGAGTAGGAGAGACTCGTGCCGACTAGCTCCGGGAAAAAAATGCTGAAAATGGGGGAAAAAGACGGGACCTACCTGCAGTAAATGGCACCGATTGTTTGCAGTAAGTCCGTGACGTCACCAGGCGCGCGACACCGGCAGCATGTCGACTCAACATACCCCCCCCAAGGCGAGAAAAAACGGCAAGGGAAAAGAGGTAGGCCCAACTGAAGCCTCGGCCTCAGTTTTAACAGCATCCCAAGAAGATATCTCAAAGAAGAAAAAGACAGATGAGGAAGAATTAAAAATCTTCCTTACACAGGAAATCTCTAATATAATGAAAGAATTTAAAAATCTTAAACAGGATCCGATTTCTTTTAAAGAGAAAATTAAAGAACAAATTAAAGAAGAAGTTACAGCTTTTATACATGAAGTTCTGGAAGATTGGAAGTTAGACATGGAAGAAAATTTGAAACAAAATATTGAAGAAGTAAATGATAAACTGAATTCGATGGAATCTAGATTTGATTCTAAGTTGGAGCCTATCCTCCAGACATTAAATCAACACCAACTGGTTGTAACGGAATTAGAGGAAATTGCTGAGACGAGCAGCGAAACTACAAAAAAACTTATTGCCGAGAATAAACGCCTATCAAAGTTATTACATCAAATAAACGAAAAATGTATTGACTTGGAGGGACGACAGAGACGCCAGAATTTAAGAATCGTGGGCGTCCAGGAAGGCAGAGAGGGGAATCGTGACCCCCGTGAATTTGCTGCAGATCTACTGAAAAAAGTCTTGAATTTGGATCAAGCACCACTACTTGCCCGAGCGCACAGAGTATCGAGACGTCGCCCAAGGGAGGGCGCCCCCCCAAGACAACTGATAGTGAAGGTGCAATATGACCATGTTTTGGATAATATGATGAAGATAATTGTTCAAAGCAGAAACCTCGTATTTGAAGGAGACAAGATCAGTATATTTAGAGATTATCCTGTGGAAGTCGCCAAGAAGAGAGCGCTGTTTACAGAAACAAGAAGAATACTTAAGAATATAAACAATTTGAGATATGGACTGTTATATCCTGCAACATTAAGAGTAACCTGCGAGCGGAAGGAACATTTCTTCATCAAGCACACAGAAGCACTTGAATTCGCCCAGAGCATCGTGAATAAGTCCGAAGATTGAATAATACCCCACACCCAACATTCACCTGAAGATATCGGACATTGTTACCCTGCAGAGAAGAAATGGAACTTTAAACTATTATACTTAAAAACTGTCCAAAGTCTGCAATAAGAATTGGGCAATTAGATTGTTACTGATATATAATATTTACATTTTAGTACTAATTTCTAACAACTATTACGAATTATGAATACTAATCAATACTAATTATTGTTAACTGGATCAACTCTGAATTAATTAAAAGTATGAAATATAAGTATAGTGTGATTCAGGTAATTTATTAATAAAAATGTAGGAAGTTTTTTCTTTGATATTTTTGACTTTACTCTTTAACAATGTATAAAAAAAAAAATTTGCAACTAACATTTCAATTGGAGACTAATAATTATTTCAATTATGGAATATAACTATTGTTTCCCTCCCCCCCATAAATTGTTTTCATTGTAATTGAAACTTTCCTTTTAAGGAAAGTACGAAGCTAGTAATATATTTTTTGTTACCAAAAGCTACGGAAGTCCTTAGATGCTTAGCCACACTAGGGTGGCTATCACTAACTGCACTAACCATAGTTGTAGTTTTCTTCTTTTTCTACTCTTTACACGTTATTAATGCAACTTTTTAAAATCTTTTTTATCTTATATTATATTATATTTTGTATTTGGAAAGGAATTATATATTTTATTTAGGGAGATGGAAAACCGACGGGACCTAAAATTCATCTACCTGATGTTTGGGTATAAGGTGGGGTTTAGTGTGCTGAGCCATCTGCTCTAACATAGACCTCTTTAATCACAAGATGCAAGACGTTAATAGGAAAATTGGGGGTGAAGGAATTAAATTCTGTAGTTGGAATGTTAAGAGAATTAATGAACCAATCAAGAGAGGTAAAGTATTAGCTCATTTAAAATCACTTAAAGCAGATATAATATTTCTCCAGGAAACACATCTTAAAAAGGAAGCACAATATAGATTGAAAACAAAATGGATTGCTAAAGCGTATCACTCTTCATTCTCACATAAATCTAGAGGGGTTGCAATATTAATTTGTAAAGGTATACCCTTTAAACATATATCAACGATAGAAGATAGGCAGATATGTTGTATTAGTAGGGGAGTTATATTCAAAAAAAGTGACTCTTCTTAATGTGTATGGACCAAATTTTGATAAATCATCAACTCAAAGAAAATTAAAATCTCAGTCAAGTGAATTTCTAAATTCATATATTAATACTACCAACATTAAGGATGTTTGGAGAATTGAAAATCCATCTGGTCGAGAATATTCATTTTACTCACCAGTGCATAAAACTTACTCAAGGATAGAGTACTTCTTAGTAGACTCTAAACTTAACCCATTTACCTATAACTCGCAATATCATAATATTATAATATCAGACCATGCTCCAATAACATTTATGATTAACCTAAATGGAATGACCGAGACACAGTCACAATGGAGACTTAACCCCCAAATCTTAAAAGAAAAACTATGTAATGAATATCTCGTAAAACAGATTAATGTGTTTTTTGAGGCTAATGATAGCCCTGGAATCTCTGCCTCCCTTCTTTGGGAAACATTTAAAGCATTTGTGCGAGGAGCATTAATCTCTTCGCAATCATTTCTTAACAAAGAGAATAGGGCCAAACAACAGACTTTGGAAATGGAAATAAGGCAATTAGACATAGAAAATGCAATAGCACCATCTATGGCAAAACACAATAAAATTGCAGTACTGAAATATAAGTTAAACAAGATATACTCAGACCAAGTTATAAAACTATATCAACATACAAAACAATTAAACTTTGAATTTGGTGATAAACCACAAAAACTATTTGCGCGTCAACTTCGTAAACTGGACGGGGAAAGAACAATTTACAAAATTAGATCAGACAATTGAGAAGTATTAACACTGCCTAAAGATATTAATGATAGATTTTTACAATACTATCAAAAACTGTACTCATCTAAAACGACAGAACAATCAGCAGGAATGGAAACATTTCTACAGAAATGTAACCTTACAGGTTTAGATCAGAAAGAGAGAGAATCACTAGATGCAGAAATTACGGTAAAAGACATCGAAGAGTCAATTAGATCTTTAAAAAACGGAAAGGCCCCAGGTCCTGATGGTCTAAGCTCTGAATTTTATTTAAAAAATTACGATCTGATTTCTCCACGCCTACAGACACTATACAAATACGTTTATACTCAACAGAAACTCCCAGAAACTCTAAATGAATCTACAATCATACTTATACCAAAAACGGATAAGGATCCTGAAGACCCAGGTTCATATAGAGCAATAGCTCTCTTAAGTACTGATCAAAAAATATTAACCAAAATCCTATCTCATAGATTGAGCTTAGTGATTAACAAATTAATACACCCCGACCAAACTGGTTTTATTCCTAAACGTTACTCATTTTATAATTTGAGAAGACTATTCAATATTATATATACAAATAGAATTCCTAATGCAGATCTAGCAATTATATCGTTAGATGCTGTAAAAGCATTTGACCAGGTAGAATGGTCATATTTATTTTCGGTAATGGAAACATTTCAACTAGGAGAGAAGTACTGTACATGGATTAAACTGTTATACTCCAATCCAACAGCTAGAATATTAACAAACCAAATGTTATCAGCTAAATGTAATCTTTCTAGAGGTTGCAGACAAGGATGCTCACTATCCCCACTATTATTTGCTCTTGCAATTGAACCATTAGCAGAAAGCGTTAGAACCCATCCAGGAATACACAGGTACAACACTAGAGATACAAGGAATAACATTTCCTTATATGCAGATGATGTACTAATATATATCACAAAGTTAGAAACTAGTATTCCAAATCTATTAAATCTAATAACTCAATTTGGTCAGTTCTCAGGATATAGAATTAACTGGAATAAAAGTGAAATCATGCCAATAACAAAATTCAATTTAAATACATTGCAACAATCCCCTTTTAAAATAGTTAAAGATAAACTTAAATATTTAGGAATCTATGTAACTAAGACATATATCTCTTTATTTAAACTAAATTTTCCACCCTTACTTAATAAATTACACAAGAATATTCAGTACTGGAAAACAATTCCCATTTCAATGCTTGGTAGAATTAATGCTATAAAAATGATCTTCTTACCGCAACTACTGTACCTATTTCACTTAATTCCGATATATATCCCAAAAATCTTTTTCAGAAAAGTCGACTCCATTGTTACATGCTTTATTTGGGATTATAAGAATCATAGAATAAGTAAAAAACATTTATGTAAGTCAAAGAGCAACGGAGGTTTGGCTTTGCCAAATTTCTTATTTTATTTTTGGGCAGTCCATATTAAAAACATGAATTTCTGGCTGGACGAAATGGATCAATATCCAGATTGGTTAAGGATGGAAAAGGAAGACTGTTTACCTTTTGAAATTGGTTCGATTATATTTGCTCCCACAATATTGCATAAAAAAACCTATAAGGAAAACCCTATAATACATAGTGGAATACGAATTTGGAAACAATTAAAAAAAGCTTTAAAACTGAATAATATACCACTATGTCTTCCCATTGTAAATAATCCTTTATTCAAGCCATCCATATTGGATAGAGGTTTTATACAATGGAAAAATTATGGAATTAAAAAGATTGGACATCTTTATAGGGAAGGCATCTTTCTGTCATTTCAAGAGTTACAACAGAATCATGGACTACACTCAAATAATTTTTTCAGATATCTACAAATTAGAGATTATGTTAAATCTAATACACAAGTATATAGGACTAGGGAACCGGAAATTCTTGATGAATGTTTGAATAAGCATCCTAACACTGAAAAATTAATAGCTTATATTTATAACACCCTCTTAAACAATGAGGTACCACCGATGGAACTATATAGACACACATGGGAACATGAGTTAGGTCATTCTATAACGAAAGACATTTGGGACGAAAGTTTACAACATATGCATCAATGCTTGTTAAATGCCAGACATGCTTTAATACAATTTAAAGTCTTACACAGATTACATTACTCCAAAATAAAACTAAATAGAATCTTCCCACATATTTCTCCTATCTGTGATAAATGCCTACATCTAGAGGCCAATTTAACACATACTTTTGCAAATTGTATAAAAATCAAAAATTTCTGGATTGATATTTTTGAAATAATTTCTGAAGTTGTTAATACTAAATTGGATCCAGACTCAAAATTAATAATACTTGGGATATCAGAACAAAGTTTAACACTCACAACAAGCCAAAGAAACTTCCTTGACTACAGTATAATAACTGGGAAAAAATTAATATTAAAATTTTGGAAAGGTCCTATAACCCCCACAATTAAAATGTGGATTGTGGAAATGTCGGAGACCCTACATCTAGAAAGAATTAGACTTGTCTTAATGGACAAACAAGAACTTTTTGTTAAAATATGGGCTCCATTCATTAACTATTTGAAGGGATAGATGGGCCCAGCACGAAAACCCAACTGAAGCTTGAACTCAGGATTAGATGTAAAATTATATTTCATAACCAACGAACTTATCTCCAATGACGTATTATAAATAACTCATTCCATCTCTTTTTTTTTTGTGATATTTGTAATGCTTTTTTCTTTCTACCTCTCTTTTTCTATCTATATATAAAAATAAAAAAAACACTAGAAGCAGAATTAATCGACAATTGACAATTTTAATAATGTATGATTGATGTATATGAAAAGTTTTTTTTCTATTATAATATGTTACTATACTTTATAATATGTTTGCTTCTAATAAAAATATTAATTAAAAAAAAAACACAAAAAAAACAGTTTAAATCTTTTTTCTAATGAATTATTATTCAAGAAGTTAAACATTAATAAGAATTAACTTATTTCATGCATACATATTAACTTTAAAATATTAATATTAATTAAAATAAATAAAACCACTTATATTTTCTATCTAGACTGATGACCACCATTCAACACAATGGGATCAAGATTGATATGCCAGCCATTATTGGCAGAAAGCTAAGCAAAGTGTATCTGCCTCATTATGACTGAGTTTCACCCCTAGTCTCAAAGCTGAATCCAGTGAGGCAGTGCCAAGTCAGATCATAGAGCCATAGAGTCATGCAGCCCAGAACAAAGCCTTTCAGTGCACTATTACAATGCTGACCATCAAGTATCCATCTTTACTAATCCCATTTACCAGCAGTCCTTTTATAGCCTTTTATGGATTTGATGACTCAAGTGCTAATCTAGTGTTGGACCTCCAGTGCGATCCAGGCTTCTATGGAAGTCAAAATCATACTGAGCCACATAATACTGGCAGCTGGCAGTTCTCTTGAGTGGAGCACACTGGCTTGAGTGGAGCACACTGCAAGCCAAAGAGCATGAAGGTCAGTGAGACAAACCCCTTTTACTTAGACTTTAGATTTTAGAGATGCAGTGTGGAAACAGGCACTTCGTCCAAACAAGTCCGCGCTGACCAGCGATCACCCGGTACACTAGCACTATCCTATACAGTAGGGAAAATTTACAATTTACAGAAGCCAATTAACCTACAAACGTACGTCTTTGGAGTGCAGGATGAAAGCCGAGCAACCGGAGAAAACCCATGCAGTCACAGGGAGAACGTACAGTACAAACTCCGTACAGACAGCAGGCAGAGACAGTATCAAACTCACGTCTCTGGCGCTGTAGGGCAGCAACGCGACCACTACGCCATCTGTAGTAATTTGCTTTTGAGTAGAACCCTTGGAAACATTACACATTTTCCCATGTGTAGATATTTTAAATTGGTTATTTGTTTTTTATGTTCTACCCAACGCATTCTGTCCATTTCATTCATAAAAATAATAACATTTTAAAAGTCATCACTCAAAATGAGTGACAACAATCACATAAATATGTTTTACACTGATGTATAATCACGTGGACAGCACATGATTGCAAAACATATTTTTATGGTCTTTGTCAAGCTTGAGCCAATGAAAGAGTTAACGCACTCTAATTTGGTCTGCAATCTGCTCTTAACAAGGACTTTTTTTTGCTGCCAAGTTTGCATTTAAAACTTCCCACGGGTCTTTCCAAAATTTGGAAATGAAAATATATGGGATTGAATGCTCTGGTAGGGTGGTGGTTGAGAAGAATCACTGTGGTTGCAAACTTGTGTTCTGGGGCTCAGTCTTCAGTGTGGTAAATGTTAGTTCTAGTACTAGCCCAGTTCTAGTGGCAACCAGGAGGGAGAGTTGACTGTATTCACCAGCGCAATATTTCCAGGCCTGTCCTTTTCTCTTGATGCAAATAATAAGAAAGCATTGAGACAATATTTTATGTGATTCTTAACATAGTTCAAATTTCTTTCTGATCTCTTCTAAGATACCGCATTTGCCAAGCTAATGAAGCAAAGTTGTTTTAATAGTTCCTGCTATGGTACTGATCCTTCCATGAGCTGTCGTCTTTATAACTGATTATAATAAATAAGTGGGAGAATTAACAATGCAAATTTTCAGCAAAGTTTCAGGAGACATTTTTGAGCCGTGAGAATGTTGGTTTGTCTTACTGATCTGAATCTCAAAATCAGAAAACAACCAAGTCGTTCCCCCTCTATCTGCATTCCTTCCTCTGATTTTACAATTCAGAACTACTCAATCCTTTTGTGCCACACTTTGTGTTTTGTCATCTCTGGATAGACATTAAAAGCTGGAGTAACTCAGCAGGACAGGCAGCATCTCTGGAGAGAAGGAATGGGTGATATATTGAGTCAAGACCCTTCTTGAGTTACTCCAGCTTTTTGTGTCTATCTTCGGTTTAAAGTAGCATCTGCAGTTCTTTCCTACACACTTGTCATCTCTGGCCTTTGTTCTAATCATCTGCCTATCAAAACCCCACATCGCCTATGTCCACCTAAAGGGTCTTGACCTGAAACATCACCCATTCCTTCTCTCCAGAGATGCTGCCTGTCCTGTTGAGTTAATCCAGTTTTTTGTGACTAGTCACCTATTGCCTGCCATGCTTTGTCTTGCCCCTTCTTCACTCTAGTTTTCTTCCCCCTCCCCCCACAATCAGTCTGTAGAAGGGTCCCAACCTGAAATGTCACCTGTCCATATTCTCCAGGGATGCTCCCTGACTCGCTGACTTACTCCAGCACTTGTGACTTTTTTTTTTGTAAACCAGCATCTGCAGTTTCCTGTTTTGCGATTCAGATCATTCTAGTAACCAAATTATTTTCTTGTATCTTTTTTAAAAAATATGTAATTTCAGGAATTAAATTTTTGGTCATTGATATTATTCAACACTGCATTTGTTAGAAAAAGCGAGTTCAGTATTCCGACTGTGCATACCCCGGTCATAGGTCACTCGCGATAAACATTCTTGGCAACTGTGCTGCTGCATGTATACAGACCTGCGTTTCATCCATAGTCAGGATCGAACCCGGGTCTCCGGCGCTGCAAGCTCTGTTGAATTGCTACTGGACCGTCCCTGTCCCCTCCCGAGTGTCCCATCCCTGTCCGGGAGTGGCTGGAGATGTCCGGGGTGATCCTGGACTGACGGGACACCGGCCCGGAGCAGAGGCGGCCCAGGCTTACAGCCAGCGCAGAGAAGAAGCGCTAAATCCACTGCTCTGGGCTGGTATCCCGTCAGTCCAGGGCTGTCGATTAACCCGGTGGGACAGGCAGAGTTGTGCTGGAGTTAGCGCTTCTTCTCCGCGCTGGCTGTAAGCCTGGCCGTCACTGCTCTGGGCCGGTGTCCCGTCAGTCCAGGATCTCCCCGGACATCTCCGGCCACTCCCGGACAGGGATGGGACGCTCGGGAGGGTACAGGGACGGTTCCGTAGCAATTCAACAGCGCTTGCAGCGCTGGAGACCCGGGTTCGATCCTGATTACGGATGAAATTTAGGTCTGTATACATGCAGCTGTATGGCTGCCGAGAATGTTTATCGCGAGTGACCTTTGACAAATCCCATGATTCCTTGTGTTTTTCGGAATACCAAACTTGCTTATTGTAAGAATATTTTTATGCATCATTTTTTGTTCTTTCTCTTCTGAGACCATCAACTCTTGACTGGACACAGATGAATAGGATTGCTTGTGTTTTAATGGTCCACTTGGACCATTATCCATGGAGAAACTGCATAGTGACCATGTGAAGGCAATTTGACAGAAACAGATATCAGAAGAGATTGTCACTGTGCACTCACGAGACAGGAACACAAGTAACACACTTCCAGCAGCGGCTCTTTGATAACAAGCAGAAGCAGGAACCCAGGAACAGTACAATCAAATTCAAATCAGTGCAAATCTAACTCTGAAGAGTGTCTCCTTAATCTACTTGGCTCATGGACAAGCTGGTCCAGTGGGAGATTTAGGGGAGTCCATTTTAATTAAAATCTACACTTGTGAACAGGGTCTATGTTAATGGTATTTTGACAGCGGCTGTTCACATTCCTTCTTAGGTTTACTAAATTACTGTCTCTACAATTACAAGTTAACATATAAATCAGAGGAAAGTTAAAAATGATGAAATGTGAATGAGATGACTAAATGATACATCAAAATTCCATTCGTGACTGTGGTCTTTGAAGGGCACCACTAAATGGGCATGGAGTATACAATATGTTCCAAAAAAAACAAAGTCTAGGAATTGTTCATTGTTGTCACACAGTGGAATAAATCCTCAGTTGCCTTTTTTTTCCCAATTAAAATAATTGTTCCTCAAGGTCTTGATGAATGGTGGGTTCCAAAACCTCTCTTTGGAGTGTAAATCAAGCCCAGGCGAAGGTGGAAGAAAGATTAATAAGGATAGTTCATCACTCCTGCTACGGTGCATGTGGCTTCCATTTATTGTGCGACATGATGGATGGCAATTTTCTAGCACTCCTAGTTCTGCAAAAAGCGTCTGTGTGACTTATCACACCCATTTTATTCTTGAACTTGAGTTGATCAGAAAATCACTCAGCCAACAGATGTTTCATGTTGGCCTAACGCGGGTTTAAAATCACCATCCAACTATTTTTTTAAATATATAACTTTTGAAACACTTATCATTTCAACATCATTTGTTTCTGCACTCTGCTATCTGTTTTGTCATTCAGTACTTGGACATTTTCTTTTTCCTACAAGTTCTGCAAGTAGTATTTTTTTTTCATCATTTTTTAATGAATGAATGTGGAGAAAGTGGCTGCATTTTCCCCTAGCTTTATTGCAGTATTTCATGCTTGAAGCTTATGGTTCCAAAATAAATGGTACCTGAAGAGTGAAAATGTTTTCAGTTAGTTTCCCCTACATCTGCTTTAAATTTGTCTTTCTTGGCACGGACGATCACAGTTATACTGAATCACAGAGTAAATTGACTGGATTCAGAAATTTGAAGAACTTTATATTTACTAAGCCCAGTGGAAGGATTAAATGTCAAGCTTCCATGATATGGAAAATAAGGGCAGCACATTAAATTATAAAGTACAGCTTTTAATTCATTGCACTTAGTGAATGATTGAAATTGTTTCATTGAAAATGCTGGAGATGCTTAAAATGTCAGCTGGCATCTTTGGAGAGAGAAACAGTTAGTGCCCGGTCATTATAAATTAAACTTATTTTAGGTGACAAACAAGCGGGAGGGATCGTTAGGGAATGTATGTGATAGGATGAAGGTTTCAAAGGTCTTTTATTGTCATGTGTACCAATTAAGGTGCAGTGAAACACGATTACCACACAGCCATACTAAAAAAAGCAACAAGACACACAACTACATAAAAGTTAACATAAACAACCACCGCAGCAGATTCCCCACATTCCTCACTGTGATGGAAGGGATAATCTTCTTCCCTCTTTATTCTCCCGCGGTCAGGGCAGTCAAACCATCCGCAGTCGTGGCGATCAAAGTTCCCGCAAGCCGGCGATCGATGCTCCCGCAATTGGGGCGATTGAAGCTCCTGCGGTTGGCGCTCCCGAAGTCGGTCCCAAACCAGGAACCGCGAGCTCCACGATGTTAAAGTCCACAGGCTCTCGCAGTTGGAGTTCCAAGATCGATCCCCGACAGGGACGGCCAGCTCCACGATGTTAAGGCCTGAGGCTCCTGTGGTTGGAGCTCCCAAAGTTGGTCCACAGCAGAGGCCGCCAGCTCCACGATGTTAGACCGCAGTGCGGACGGAGATACGGTACGGAAAACAATTGCATCACCGTTGAGGTAAGAGATTTTTTTAAAGTTCCCCCCAACCCCCACCCCCCACATAAAGCAAGCTAAAGAACACTAAAACATACATTCAACACAAACTAAAAAATCACAAAGAAGGAATAGGACGAGACAGACTGCTGGCAAGGCAGCCATTGCGGGCGCCACCCGGTGTCACTTCATCACTGGATGAAGACCAAGAAATATAGAATGGCGCAAGTAATGGTGATGCTGTGTGAGAGAGGGTAGTGAAGGCTAGATAATCTGAGCTTTCCTATATGGAGGAGGTATAACTAGAAAGAATTGAATGAGAACATAGGACATACAACAGTACAGCACAGGAACAGGCCCTTCAGCCCACAATCTCCATGCTGAACATGATACCAAGATAAACTCATTTCATCGGCCTGTTTAGGATCCATATCCATGCAGTGGAGAGGACAAAGGAGAGCGGGAGGAACATCCTAGAGCTGTAAAATACAAAGCATAGCAGTTCTGGAAATCTGAAATAAAAGTGAAAGCTGAAAATAAATGACAATACAATCAGCATCTGAAAAGTGAACAAAGAATGAAAGCTGACAGTTTAGTTTATTATTATTATTATTATTATTATTATTATTATTATTATTATTATTATTATTATTGTTATTGTTATTATTGTCATGTGTACCGAGGTACAGTGAAAAGCTTTTTTGTTGTGTTCTCTTCAGTCAGCAGAAAGACTATGCATGACATTTCATCGGGCACTAACTTTGATACAACTGGAAAGGTAACTTTGATACAAACTGGAAAGGTTAATTATCATAATTGACTGATTTTAGTGGGCATGACAATTTACACCACTTTTTTTTGCCAAATTTGTGTTCTTTAAACCTACTTGCACATTATGGAAATATTTTACACGAATTAGCCAAATCACCATCCAATTTATTTTAGATACCTTTTGAGACACTTATCCTGTCAATGGCATTCGTTTCTGTAACTGCTATCCGTTTTATTGCTCAGTAACTGATAATACGCTACATATTCACGTTCTCCTACAAGTTCGGCAAGTAGTATCGCTGTATCATAATAAATGTATCTATAAGGATTCTGTCAATATCTTGGTCTATGTTAAAGGCCTGTCTCACGGATTTGCGGTCATTGGTGGTGAAACAGGAAGTTTCTACCGCTCGTGGACCGCCAGAGACCGCGGGTTCGGTCCAACGCACACTGCCGGGGCCGTGCGGTGTTGGTCCCAACACCGCACGGTGCACACAAAAAAACAACAATGTCTAAAAATCTGTTCCTACCGTACAGCCGCCGCCAGTGAGGCACGAGTGCGGCACGGGCACCGCCACAGCCGCCGCCAGTGCGGCACGAGCGCCGTCACGGCAACTTTTGCCGCCACAGCGCCGCGATCAGCACGGGAACCGCCACAGCCGCCGCCACAGCGCCACGATCAGCACTACCGCCGCCACAGCCCCGCGATCCAAAATGACGTCATCGCGTAGCGCGTCGCGTTGCGCGATGACGTCATCGCATAGTGCGTCGCGTTGCGCGATGTCATTATCACCCGACGCCGCAAGCTCGTGGAACCGGCCGTACGGAGATCACTCGGCCCCCGCGCAGGATCCATGCGGCACTCTCGCGGTTGCCGTGCGGTCCCCTCTTCCGGCGACGCCGTGCTTCACCACCAATGACCGCAACACCGTGAGACAGAGCCATTACACTTCTATAGAAACAACAAAGGGAGAGATTTAGAGGTACAGAAGAAATAAAGATAGGGAATGCTAAAACACTGTTGATCATGCAGCATCTGTGGAAAGAGAGGGTTAACCATTCAGGACTCTATACATACAGTATAATACCTTTTGTTGCTTAAATGATTAATAAAAACAAGTCTGATTCTGAGTTTTATAAATAGAGGCATATGATACAAAACCAAAGAAGCCACGATAAACCTTAGAACATTGGCTCAGCTATAACTGGAATATTGGTCCAATTCTGGCACCACATTGGAGGAAAGATGGAAGTGCTTTAGATGGGGTACAGAGAGATTAATTCAATAATTCAATTTGATGGAGAATAGCTATATGAATGGAGAAGCTGGAGTGGAGGAGACTAAGAGAGAATCGGTGAGAGGTGTTTAAACTCATGGAGTGCTCAGAGAGAATAGATATAGAGATGGAGAGAAACTGTTCTCTGATCAACAGGTCAAGAACATGTATATTAAAAATGAAGGTGATTGGTAAAAAGGGGTATGAAGGTAAATGTTCTAAACTACCTTGTTTAAGGCTTGGAATGCATTTAAACGGTAGCTATGGTGGCAGGTTCTGTTGCAGTGTTTACAAGGAACATGAATACATGTCTGAGAAAAAAAGAATTTGGACTCCGAAATGAGAGATGGAACCACTAATCTGAAAGGAGGTAAAACATCATTCCTCCCACCAAGCTCCTTAGAGACATAAAATTAATCTGGCCTCGGTGCTGAATCAGCTGCCTCTCTCTGTCTCTCTCCCTGTCTCTCTCTCTGTCTCTCTCCCTGTCCCTCTCTCTGCCTGTCTCTCTGTCTCTCTCTCTCTGTCATTTTTTTTTTTCCTCGCTCTTTTTTTTTTTTTATCCAAAAACTTTATTCGACACTATCATGATACAACCCATCAATACATAATCAAAAAAATACATTATATCAAAACAAATCATGATAGTACAACAGTACATTCCTTATTTACAATACTCTCAACCCCACGCGGTGACCAGCGCTCACGGAAGGCCTCCAGAGTCCCCGTGGAAACCGCGTGTTCCCTCTCCAGGGACACCCATGCATGGACGTCCGCCCGGAAAAGGGGCAGACAGCCGACTCTAGCCTCACCATCAACCGCCCGCTGCGTGGACCCGCGAATGGCCATCTTTGCCAGGCCCAGGAGCAAACCGACAGGGAGGTCCCACCCCCCCACTTGGCTCTCCCCACACCCAGCCTTGTGTCCAAACACTAGCAGCGTGGGACTAAAATGCAACCAAAACTTGAGGAGCAACCCCTTCAGATATTGGTACAGGGGCAGTAGCCTCGCACACTCCATGTACACGTGGAACACGGTCTCTTCCTCGCCGCAGAAAATACATGCGGCGGACGAGCCCGTGAACCTACTCAAAAGTTTATTACAAACCACCGCGCTGTGCAACAGTCTCCACCCCAGGTCCCCAATGTAAAGGGGGACAACTCCCTTATAGAAGGACCCCCACTGGGGACCTCCCCGCCTTCAGGTGGTAACACCGTCCGCCATGGTGTGTCTGGACGGGAAACGAAGGCAAGGAGGTGCAGAATGTGCAGGAACATTCGGTACAGTGTGCGTCTCTTCGCATCACGAAACGGCATGCTAATCATCTCAGAAAGGCGGCTCAGGTTGTGTGGAGCCGGTACCCGAGAAATATCCCGGAGCCTGGGCCCGATGAGCAGATCTGACGGAGCGGGTGAAAGCTCAGCCAGAACCACTCTAGGCGCGCGCCTCTCCTCGACACCCGCCATAACTGGGCGAGGACCGGCCACTCCCGCAGCCGCAACATCCCCCTCCCCTCGTGGAGCAACACGCTGGCTGAAAACAGCCAAATTCCTCACTCTAAGCACATCCCGGTAGAAAACAGGCAAACCGCGTAGGGCGGGTCGACTGATACCCGCAACCGGGAGCCGCGAGACCCCCCCTAGGCAACATCCCCGACGAAAAAAATACGTAGCCAGAGCGTGCCATCTGGGGGGGTTCTCTACATACATATACCTCCGCAGAGTCCTGAGACGGAGAGCCGCCACCTGGGTACGCACGCATACCAAGGACTGGCTGCCCTCTTCCAACGGGAGACTCAGGACCGCTGCAGAGACCCAGTGCTTCCTATTTCCCCAGAAGAAATCTACCAGCTTCTTCTGTAGAGCATTTACAAATATGGAAGGTGGGACAAGAGTAGTCAGCCGGTACCATAACATGGATGCCACCAGCTGGTTTATGACCAGCACCCTCCCCTGAAAGGAAAGAATTCCAAGCAGGCCCGACCAGCGCCCCAGCCGGGCAACCACTTTCGTCTCCAACTCCTGCCAGTTCGCCGGCCAAGCATCCTCAGTGGGACTCAGGTAAACCCCAGATAGAGGAGATGTGTGGTGCTCCACACATACCTTGCCATCTCCTCCGGCAGGGAATCCACCTGCCACTGACCCACTAAAAGACCAGAGCACTTACTCCAGTTAATCCTGGCAGAAGATGCAGCTGAGAAAATCTCCTGGCAATCACGCATCCTCCGCAGGTCACCAGGATCAGTGAACATAAGAAGTACATCATCTGCATACGCCGAAAGAACCACCTCCACCCCCGGGCCAGGTAGGGCCAGGTCTGTCACCCTCCTCCGAAGAAGATACAGGAACGGCTCCACACAGACCAAGTACAACTGACCCGACATGGGGCACCCCTGATGGACCCCCCTCCCAAAATTAAAGGGAGCCAACAACGCACCATTAACCTTCACAAGGCACTCCACTGCAGTGTACAAAAGCCGGACCCGGGCCACAAAATGTGGTCCAAATCCGGACGCTTGCGACGTCCCGAAGAGGTCACCAGGTAGGTTCATCACTGACCACAGTATGCATCTCCTGCAGAAAACGCACTGCATATTTGCCCTCTCTGAGGACTGATAGATGGTGAAATCTATGAAAACTCACTCTACTTCCGTTTAAATTTAGGATGGCTAATCTGAATGTGCAAACACACTAGACTGAGACCCTCGCACTCCCCGTAGACTCAAAAACTCTCTCTCTGAGGAACATCAAAAAGTCCCCAAACTGACACTTCTCAGACTCAGGAAGAACACTATCCTTGTTGCCAAGGATAGCCTCGAGAGTCTTAATCAAACCTGGCCAATCTGCCCACTGTCTCTTTGATGCATCCGTTTTTGTCCTGACAGTTTGTCTTGTTTTTAGAAACTCCCGAACCTCATGGATAATGACTGTTTGAGACACGGACTTGGAGCCTGGGCACTCAGCCAACCCACTCACACCTGAAACAACAAAGTCTTCTGCACAGCGCTCAAGGTCGTTGTCAGAGTTCGAAAGACCACATCTCTCTGAAAATTCACTCACCCCACTGCACAAGCTGGCCTCGTCACTCTCCCCCTCCTCCGGCATGACACCACCCCCAGGATCAATGCTAAGGGAGGGTCCTGATACCACTGACAGCAACAAGCTGTCCAGTGAAAGGCCGGGCTCCTGCACTCTCCCATCACCCTCCATGTCTGGGCCTGGGGAAGAAAAAACAAGAGGCACCCCCAGGGCCCTTGGTGCACTGGCACCCCCGGAATCTGAAAGAGGATCGCAACCTGAAACTGCCCCGACCTCCAGAGCACCCAGAGTACCCGCTCCACTTGCAACACCCAGAAGATCTCCACTTGTTTTCGGACTCTCCCCTACTAACTCAGCCAGTGAGGCAGCACAACCCACAGCACCTCCACTGGCTCTAATAGGGAGCACGGACTGGAACAAAGATACCCCCGAACCTCCCCCTTCGGGCTGACTCTGCTCATCACCCATCTCAGGGGGCACACTATCAGCGGGAGCTAACCACTTCATCTGGCGTGCCAGCACCATCAGAAGGCCTCTGAAATGAGGGGACCTCCTCCGACCCAGAGGACACACACCCAGGGGAGCTAACCTCAACACCCAATGAGATAACTCACTCGGAGGGCCCCTGAGACGAAGGGACATCCACCGGCCCAGAGGACACAACTCCAGGGGAGTCAACCCCAGCAACTGGTCTGGTATCACCCACAGAAGATCCCTGAAACAGAGGCCCAACCTCTACCCCAGAAGACACTAGTTCGTGACCACCAATCCTAGCTTTGGACCCACGACCTTGCTCTTCCTCGCCAGGCGCATGCCTTCTTTTTATCCTGCTGACATGCGGCGGTACGGTGACCTCCATAAAGGAAGGGTCTTCCGCCTCCACACTACCCGCTGCCACTTTACCACCCCCACGTTTTACCTTCCCTGCCCCCGTCTGAACCACCTCAGCTCCATGCTGGGCCATGTCAGGTGTGTCCCGGACCTCACTAAAGCCGACAGGCGCCCCTTGGGTGGTTTCAGATCAAGGCAAGGGCCCATCCGCTTGCGTTTGACTCACTTGGGTGGGCTTATTCTTCTTCCTCCCCTTCTTCTTCTGCTTCTCCCAAACTATCTCCCCCCCTTCACCCTTCCCCTGCGCCTCGCCATCAACCACCACCACAGGTTCATGCCGTGGGGGCCGGCGGCCATCGCTGCCCCGGGTCCCCAAGGCGGAACTTGCTGCCCCAGATGGGCTATCACTGCCACCCCGGATCACCGAGGCGGAGCTAGTAGCCCCAGCCAAGTCAGGATGGGCCAGCAATGCATTCCTGGGCCGCTGCGCTAGAACTTCTAGCAGCGCCCCCCGGTTATGACACTCCCTACGGAGATGCCCAAACTCACTGCACGCATGACACCATGCCTTTCCCCAACTCCAAAACACGGTTCTGGGGAGACCCTTATGTTCCACAACGAAGCTCCCCTCAGCGCCTTTCTCCTCTCCCACCTTCTTTTGAAGCTCAAGACCCCTTTTTCATACGGGTCATTCCCGGGGTGCAGTAGCCTAAAGAGCTTAGACCGCACCTCCCCAATCTTAGGCAGGTGTGGAATAAGTTTTGCATCCCAAATACACGTGGGGCAACTCCGCAGGAGAACCGGCCTCACCTTGGACACCCATGGATCCACGTGTATGTGTGCCTCCCCCCTCTCCAACACCAGGGCCACATCCTCCCGGGACTTTAGTATCATCTCAACCTTTCCTCCTGCGAGCTCGGAAGAGACAATAGCACCCCTCTTGAAAAGGTCATGCACGCCCTTCACAATTGCTCCCCTGGTCCACTGGGGCCCAGTTTGGACCGAGATCCCGAATAAGTCCCAATCCAAGTCAACATGAGGGTCATCCTCAAATGGCCCCATACCCGCCGTTGATACCACAGCTGCATAACTCCGGTCCTTCGGCCGCGCCCCAGCCATCTTGACAGTGGCACAAACCAGCTCCAGGCACCCCAGCAGCTCAGCTCAAAGCGAAATCTCAGAGACAGTCACAGTCTAAGATAAGCAGCAGAAGAAGATTCCTCCAGCTGAAGCAGGGAAAGTCCCCAAGTTCGTCCACAGCCGAGAGCAGCTTTTGGGAAGCTTTTTTACAGCCTTGCCGGAAGCCAAAGTACCTTCTTCACATTAAGCCAGGCAGCAGCACTGTGCAAAATGAATTTAGGGCAGAGAATCTGTGCTAGAAATGTCAAAGAGGCGGCGGTGCAGAGAAAATTCAGGAATTTCACACTAATGGAGGAATCCTTAAGCAAAGGAAAGTTTCAGCAGTCCAACGATAAGTCAAACTGTGAAGCCTCTCTGCCTCTGTTCCTGCTCCATCGACAAAATCTTTGAAAGACTGCTTCAAACCTTCTCATCCACCAGAGCTGAGAAAAACGCAGCCTTTCTCCCTCTCTTTCTCTCTCTCTCTATCTCTCCCTCTCTCTCTCAAGAAGGATCCTGGGTCAAAACGTCACCTTTCCATGTTTGTCAGAGATGCTTACTCCAGCACTATGACCTTTTTTTGTAAACTAGCAGCTGCAGTTCCTTATTTCTGCTCTGGTACTACAATGATTAGTGATGGGCTTTTATATTTTTTAGTTGTTCAGACTAAAACAAAATAAGGTTCAGGCTTTTAATATTGTGTTTGTTGTTAGAATGAACTTACAATCAACATTTGAAGTACTTACCCCAACACTTGCTTTGGTGTGACATCAACACAGTGTGGCTGCACAAACTCCCTGTGGCGATGTGGGTTTTCTCCAGGTGCTATGGTTTCTCCCACATTCCAAAGGCGTGCAGGCTTGTAGGTTAATTGGCTTCTGTAAATTGTCCTTAGTGTGTAAGATAGAATCAGTGTGTGGGTGAACACTGGTTGAAGTGGATCAAAGGGCCTGTTTCCATGCTGAATTTCTAAACTAAACTAAACTGAATATTAAAGAGTCATTTGTTGGAATTTTGTAATTTGTCTCTGCACTATCTGTTTTGTTGCAGGATTGCATGTAGATGGATGTAATAGTGGATGTAAATGTGTTTTCTTATAGTCATAAAGTCATACAGTGTGGAAACAGGCCCTTAGTCCCAACTTGCCCACACCGACCAACATGTCTCATCTACACTAGTCCAACCTGCCTGCACTTGCCCGTATCCTTCCAAATCTATTCTATCCATGCACCTGTCTCCGATCTATTTCTCTCATGATTTTGTATACTTCGATAAGATCAATCCTTGAACAATCTTTGTTTAGAAGAATACCAAGAGCTAGATTTGTTACTTCAAACATGGATGAATTATATGTGACCTTTTATTCATTAAGCAATGAATTAATGCAGGAGAATTGGATTAGATTTCTCTAATATACATGGAGACAGATTATAAGCACTGCTAAGTGAAGTATTTTGCAAATCAACCGCAATGCCAAAAGTGTTGCCATCCCTCTGTCAACAGCCTGAAACCTGCCTTAAGAGGAGCAACCCTCCTGTTGTGATCTGGATAATGATGCCAAGTTCAATTCTCCTTGCATGAATGCACTGTTGCTGGATTAGGAATAATTCTGTAGTTTGGAACAGAATTATATGTGAAGTTAAATCAGGCAAAATATTCCCATGCAGAACTTGTTGATAAATCTTCTCCATGTTACTTTCTCAGAGACAGTAAAAGTTAGATTTAAATTTCAAACATGTCCTCATAGCAGCTAATTTTTAAAATGCCAATTATTCAGGCAGATGAACGAAGGAGCTAATTTTGAGAAGATAGTTTTTATGGTGACTATTATTTATTTTGGCATTCTGTAATGCCTAGCTACTTCTCATCTGAATCACATTCTTCATTTATCTGCTGGCTACTGCTGAACGAAGGACACTTTAATCTCTGATGTGCTGAACATCAAGATTTCCAAAGAATTGGAGGGTTGAACCCCCAAGACACAGCTTTAAACTTTAGACTAGAGATACTGCACCAAAACAGGCCCTTCGGCCCACCGAGTCCACACTGACCAGTACACTAGCTCTATCCTATACACCAGGAAAGATTTACAATTTTACCAAAGCCAATTAACCTCCAAACCTGTATGTCTGAAGTATGTGAGGAAACCAGAGCACCCGGAGAAAACACACGTGGTCACAGGGAGAATGTACAAACTCCGTACAGACGGCACCCGTAGTTAGGATCAATCCTGGGTCTCTGGCGCTGTTGAGGCAGTAACTCTACCACCACGCCCGTGTGTGTGTCACCCCACGCCACTGTGCCTCTCTGGAGAACAATTAATATTTTTTAATGTATTCATTTTTCAGGGTGTTAGCATTGCTGGCAAAGGCGGAATTTGTTGTCCATCACCAATTGCCCTTGAGGATGTAGTAGTGATTTCCCATCTTCAATGAGTACACTCCTTCTACTGATGTTATTATAACAGTACTGTTTGGTAGAGGTTCCAGGTTATAGAGCCAGCTATGATGAAGAAAATATATTTCCAAAATAGGATAGTGTGCAACTTGGAAGGTTTTTGTGTTTGCAAGTGCCAGCTGCCCCGTTTGACTTGGTGGCAAAGGTCAGAAGTTTGGGATGAGCTGTCAAAGTAATCTAACTGAGTAAGTGCAGTGCATTCTTTAGATAATACAGACTGCAGCTGTGATGCATCAGTTTTATGGGAATGAATGTTCAGGTGGTGGATGGATGCCAATCATACAGGCTGCCTTGTCCAGGGTGGTGTTGAGCCTCATTAGTGTTTTTTGGACCTGTCTTCATCCAGGCAAGTGGAAAGTATTCAAGACTTTCTGGCATCAGGAGTAACTCACTTGTCACAAGACATTGAGCTATTGACCAGCCACAGTCTTAATGTTCAGTTTTAGTTTATTGTTTATTGTCATGTGTACAGTGAAAAGCTCTTGCTAACCAGTCAGCGGAAAGACAATAAATGATTACAATCGAGCCATTCACAGTGTACAGATACATGATAAGGGAATCATGTTTGGTGCAAGGTAAAGTCTGACCAAACATAATCCGAGGGTCACCAATGAGGTAGATGGTAATGCAGCTGGGGCCAATGGTGTTGTTGGCCAATGGTGCAAGTGTTCTCTTGGTGGCACTGGAGCAATGTTCAATCGCATAAAAAATCTCACTTTTATCCTTATGATCAAAAGACAATATTGATGATCAGGAGCTGAAGAATCAGTAGCTTAGGATATTGATGATGGTGCTCAGACTGATGGAATGACATCAAACGTCAAAGGTTGGTGCTTAGAATCTCTATTGTTGGAAATGCTAATTGTTTGGACCTTTTGTGGTATGAAATAACTTTCCATCTATCAGTCCAAGCCTGAATGTTGTCCAGCACTTGTACATGCAAGCGTTGACTCCTTTATGTGCAAATGGAATTGAACATAAACTACAATTGACTTCATTTAGAGTGCACTGCGTACTTCGGCGCTCACTATTGTGGTCTAATTACCTAGTAAAACTGATGATTTAGACCAAGGGGGACCCGTTGGGCCCATGCCCTCAAAGCGTGGTTGCGGGGGGGGGGGGGGGGCTGCAATGTCACACACTTAGTAACAACCCCACATACACAGGGGGGGGAGGGGAGTGAGAGGAGGAGGGAGGGGAGGGGGGTGAGAGGGGGGGTGAAAGGGGAAGGGAGGGGGAGAGGGGGGAAAGGGAGAGAGAGGAGGGGGGAGTGGAGGGAAGGGAGAGGAGGTGGAGGGGGAGGGGAGAGGGAGAGGGGAAGGGGGAGAGGAGGGGAGGGGGGGGGCAGATCGGGGAAGGGTGAGAGCGAGGAGGGTAGAGAGGGGGAGGAAGGGGGAGAGAGGAGGAAGGGGAGAGAGGGGCTAGTGGGGGAGAGAGAGGAAGGGTGAGGGAGGGAGATGGAGGTGGAGGGCAGAGGGGAGAGGAGTGAAGTGGAGGGAGGGCAGAGGGGTGGAAGGGGAGAGGGGGCGAGATAGTGGAGGGTAGAGAGGGAAGTAGGGGGAAAGGGAGGGGGGTGGATGGGGAGGGGTGGAGGGGGAGGGGGGGCGGATGAGGTGGAGGGCACTTCTCAGCCCTGGGGGTGAGGGCTGTGGGCGAGGCAGGTCGCTATGACCGGCAGCACTCGGTTGCTCCTCCACATTTCTCGGTCTCTCGGTTTGTCAACCCATAACCACCCTATCCACTGACGCATAGCCCCAACTCGCAGGCACGTCTAGAGAGGGAGGGGGAGGGGGGAGGGGGTAAAGAGTGAGGGCAGAGAGAGAAGGGGCAGAGACAGAGAGAGTGAGGCAGAGACAGAGAGAGAGTGGCAGAGACAGAGGGAGAGGGGGTGGAGGGGATGGGTGGAGGAGGGGGAGAGTGGGTAAGGGGGGAGGACGGGAGAGAAGGGGGGGAGAGAGAGGAGGGGAGAGAGGGGAGGAGAGAGAGGGGGAGAGAGAGGGGGGCTGAGGAGGAGAAAGGAGGGGAAGGGGAGGAGGAGGGGGTGGGGGGAGGGGGGAAGTGAGGGGGAGAGGTGGTGGGGAAGGGAAGGTGAGAGGGTGTGGGGGGGAGAGGGGGAGTGGAAGGGGAGGGGGTGGAGGGATTTGAGAGGGGGTAGAGGGGAAGGGGGTAGAGGAGGGGGAGGGGAGGGCAAAGTGGGGTGAGGGGGTGGAGGGGAGGGTGTGGATGGGAGGGGGAAGGGGGTTTAGGGGAGGGAGTGTGGGGGATGGGGTGGAGGGGAGGGAGGGTGGGGGAGGGGGGAGAGGAAGGGGGAGAGAGATAGGAGGAGGGGAGAGAGAGATGAGGGGGAGAGAGAGAGGGGAGAGAGAGAGGGGGAGAGAGAGGAGGGGGGGAGAGGGAAAGAGGAGTGGGGCGGAGTGGCAGCTCGTGCGGGCCCGAGCGAGGCCTGGAGCGAACTGAGGACCAAAGATCCTATAGCGAGCTATAGGCTCTTTGCTGAGTACTGCCAAAAGCAGCGGACGACCGGCCGATCGTGGCTTCCGCCCACCCACCAGCGTTGCAGACGATCGGGCCGGGGAGACAGAGAGGAGGTCGTCCCCTGTGATGGGTAGAGAAGAGAGGGGGAAGAGGGAGGGAGGAGAAGGCAGGAGGTGAGAAAAGGAGGGGGGGTGGAGGGGAGCCGGGCGAGTGAGTGGGCTGCGAAAAGCGGAGATAGAGAAAACCGGCCTGACTCTCCGGAAACCCGGATCTGGAGTGAGCGGGTAGGGGAGGGGCGTGGCTTCACAAGCTGCGTCGGCCGTGAGGAGACAGAAAGATCTTCAGCGTGTGAGCGCCGGTGACCTCGGGATCTGCAGAACTTTCTCGTTCTTTCTGCGCCTTTTGAAGAATGGGGGGGGAGGGGGGGTGCGTGGGGGTAACGTAACTCGTGGAAAACTGTGCATGCGCGTTGACAGCAGCTGCATTAATCCAGAGCGGCGGGGGGGGTGGGGCAGGAGGCAGGTGGTCCTCGAGCAAGGGCATTGTGACATCAGCAGCTGGGCAGCGGTTTGATTTGAAAACATCGTCAGTTTGGTGAACAATTTTAGTGAAAATCTCAGGAAATAATTGTCCAAATTTACAGAGGAGTGGATTTCTAAAATGATAAGGTAAATCGCTACTGAAATATGTAAACATTTCCACTTTTCTTCATCTGGTCTTCGAGGAGATACGTTTCAAAGGAAAAATGACACACACACACACACACACATACACACACACACACACACACACACACACACTTTTAATAAGTATATGATATGATAAGATGCAATATTGTTGTGGTGTTGCATTAATGTGCTTGTAAAGCGGCAGTAAAGAATTTCATCATAATCATCATATTCATAATCATAATCATACTTTATTAGCCAAGTATGTTTTGCAACATATGAGGAATTTAATTTGCCATACAGTCATACCAATAAAAAGCAACAAAACACACAAAATACATTTTATCATAAACATCCACCACAGTGACTCCTCCACATTCCTCACTGTGATGGAAGGTGAAAGTAAGTTCAATCTCGTCCCTTCTTTGTCCTCCCACGGTCGGGGGCCTCGAGCCTTCCGTTAACGGGACGATCTTGGCTCCCATAGTGGGCGGTCGATCCCTCCACATCGGTGCAATCAAGCTCCCGCATCGGCAGGATATCAACTCCCCCGCACCGGACGATCGGACCCCGGTTCAGGGCTGGTCGAACCTCTTGTGACTTTGGAGCTTCACGACATCAGTGTCTACCCGAGATTGCGAGCTCCTCAATGATGAAATCCGCAAGCCGCAGTTGGAGCGTCGATCCCAGGCAAGGGATCACAGGCTCCAGTGGTAAGTCCACGGCCCCGCGGTGGGGCTCAAAGTCAGTCCCGAGCAAGGCCGGCAGCTTCATGATGTTAGGCCACAGAGCGACCGGAGATACGATCCGGAAAACAATCGCATCTCCAGCAAGAGATTGAAAAAAAAAAGTTTCCCCCGACCACCCCCCTCCCCACCCCACATAATACAAACCAGAGAACATTAACACATACTTTTTAAAACACACTAAAAATAACAAAAAAGACAAAAGACAGACAGACCGTTGGCGAGGCTGCCATCGCAGACGGCGCCACCCGGTTTCATTGTTCCATTCCCAATGAATATGACAATTGAAAACTCTTGACTCACCTATGTCTTGACATACGTAATCGTCAGTGAACATTCCCACTTCAACTCTTACAATGGAAGAGATTTGTTGATAAAGCAGTTAAAAATGGTTGGGTCGGCACAGTAGCACAGTGGTAGCGTTGCTGCCTATGCTAGAGACCCGGGTTCAATCCTGACTACTAGTGCTATTTGTACACAGTTTGTACTGTGGCCATGTGGGTTTTCTCTGGGTGCTGCAATTTCCTCCCACATTCCAAAGACGTACAGGTTTGTCAGTTAATTGGCTTTGGTAAAATTGGAAAATTGTTTCAAATGTGTAGGATAGTGCTAGTGCACAGGGTGATCGCTGGTCGGCGTGGGCCAAAAGGCCTATTTCTGAGTGTATCTCTGAAATCTAATGTAATAGACCATATTCTTTTATTATGGAGTATTTTCCCTTAATCCCTATTGGCCTCATTTTTATCAGAATCGATGCCAAACTTTAGTGTTGGTTTGATGTTTTATTTTAGATTTCAAGAACTGGATATATATTTTTGATTTTCAAGTCCATTTGATCCTTGAACTTTGTAGTAGGAAAGGTGGATGGTTTTTTTTAGATAAAGGGTGGTAATAGGCACTCAGCCCACTGATCCCATGCTGACTGTTGATCACCCATTCACACTAGTTCTATGTTATCCTACTTTCTCATACACTCCTTAAACAACAGGGGCAATTTTGCAGAGGTCAATTAGCCTACAATCTTACACGTCTTTGGGTTGTCGGAAGAAACCTTACCACCCGAAGGAAACCCATGCAGTCACAGGAAGAATGTGCAAACTCCACGCACACAGCACCTGAGGTCAGGATCGAACCTGCATCTCTGGCACTGTGAAGCTGTAGCTCTGTGAGCTGCTCCACTGTGCCTCCAAATTAAGAGAGGCCATTGAATTTGATATTTTTCTGCTTTTTTCAAATCCTATCGAGGAACCAGGGATTTCCAAAATGCTGTCAATTTACAGTAATGATTATTGTAGATTTATCGTTCAATCGATGGTGCTTTATTTGTCACACGTACAAAACAGTGACATTATTTTTGAATTGGCAGATTACGTGCCATTTCAAAATGCCATATGTGCTAGGTCTTATGGAGTGGGGCCCGATTCAGGAGAGCCCCTGGATCGTTCAGTATACAGACGTTCCTCTTCTTGTCTGGCCACTTTTAGGCCCCAGTGGCTCCTCTCACAGCTGCCTTTGAGGGCACGGGAGGTAAGACCCCAGTTCACTTTCCTTGTTCTTCTCGACTGTCGTGGCCGGCTCCCTCCTCTTCGGTACTCTGGTCTTCGGGGGATGACCAGGGCCGGGCTCTGCGGCTTCCCTCTGAGACCTGCCTGTGCAACTACATCTCGTGGTGTTATAAAAAACAACTAATATAGTGAACACCCACCAGTAAACTCCAGTAAAATACAGCTGATGGTGAGAGAACCATCCATCCATTGTGCACCATCCTAGCTAACTTGTCCGCTGGAGGAAGGAACAGTGGTCAGGAAGTGATTCTTTTCCACATTCCTTAAACACACATCTCCTGATTCCTGCAGTAGGAAAAACCATGAATTCAAAAAGAACTGGCTGGCACAGGGTTTTACGATTTGGAGTCACATCTTTTGCAAACCAAAGGAAGTGTTTTATTTAGTGGGTTTCATTGGTGTATTTGTACAAAACTCTGTTTAATGTTGAGACATCTGGTGCCTATGGTAAGTCAAATATAGTAGCGTTGCTTGTAGTTTAAAGAAAACCTTTATCTTCCAAATATATCAGAGCTGAAGAAAAATAATCCCAAGATGAGCTAATGGTAGAGTGAGGTTTAGGTTAAATGAGTTCAATTCTGTTGAGATCCCTTACAAATATCAAAATGCTATCCAATGTAAAAGTTGTATCATATCTGCACTCTTACAATTCCAAATGAGTTGCAGAATTTATTTTAAAAATTGGAAGAACATTTTGAGTAAGATCTTAGAACAGCACAGGTACAGGTCCTTTGGCCAACAGTGTCCATACTGAACATGATGCCAAGTTAAACTAATCTCCTTTGCATGCAAAGTTTAATTTGAAATTGTATAATCAAAAAACACAAGTTGTAAAGAGGATGCAAAGTCTACAAATGCATATGAGTAGATCAAGTGAATGGGCAAAATTATAGTAGATGAAGTATAATGTGGTGAAATTTAAGTTTAGCTCTTTAGTAGCAAGAGTAGAAGAGCAGATTGTGTTTGAATGGAGATGGACTTTATTGTACTGATGGATCTGGATGACATACGCATCCAACACGACGTATTTCCTCAGAGGTAATTAGGAAGACTAATGCAATGTTGGCCTTTGCAACGGGGATATAAACACAGAATTGGGGAAATCTTGCCACAATGATGCAACACTTTGGTGAGACCAAGCCTTGGTAAAGCACGCAATTTTAGTTCCCAAAATTTATGGAGAGAAATATGGGGCAGCCCAGTGGTGTAGCGGTAGAGTTGCTGCCTTACAGTGCCAGATATACAGGTTCGATCCTGACTACGGGTGCTGTCTGTACAGAGTTTGTACTTTCTCCCCATGACCTGCGTGGGTTTTCTCCGGCTTCCCCGGTTTCCTCCCATACTCCAAAGGCGTGCAGGTTCGTACGTTAATTGGCTTCTGTAAATCGTCCTTAGTGTGTAAAATGGAATTAGTTTGTTGGTGAACACTGGTTGGCGTGGACCAAAGAGCCTGTTTCCATGCTGTATCTCTAAACTAAACTAAACATTAAAGTGCCAATATCTGAAGACTGAAGAAGGGTCACGACCCAAAACGTCACCCATTCCTTCTCTCCAGAGATGCTGCCTGACCCGCTGAGTTACTCCAGCATATTGTGTCTGCCTTCGATTTAAACCAAAATTGGTTTAAACCAAAATTTAAACCAACATCTGCAGTTCTTTCCTACACAAGGCTCTATGACTCTATGACTCTATAAGATTACACATTTACGTCCACCATTTATCTACATGCAATCCTGTAACAAAACGGATTGTGCAGAGACAAATTACAAAATTACAACTTAATCGGACATTGACACTTTAATGTTTAGTTTAGTTTAGTTCAGAGATACAGACTGAAGAAGGGTCTCGACCCGAAACGTTGCCCATTCCTTCTCTCCAGAGATGCTGCCTGACCCACTGAGTTACTCCTGCAGTTTGTGTCTACCTTCGAGTCATAGAGTCATGCAGGTTTGTAGGTTAATTGGCTTCTGTAAAATTATAAATTTTCCATAGTGTGTAGGATAGTTCTTGTGTACAGGGTGATCATTGCAAGCATGGACTCAGTGGCCTGAAGGGCCTGTTTCCATGCTATAACTCTAAAGTCTAAATATCTGTTGTGGCGGCAATTCCCATTCAGATGAATGAAGATTATAAACCACCACAATGCCCAACCGAGCCTCAGATGTCCTCACCTGAAAATAACTACAGATCATAGCAAACTCACCAAGCAGAATCAATTTTACACTGGGATCATCATCTGTTGGATTCCTAATTTTCTTCTATTTAAGTAATTAATCCATTTTTATTTAGTAGTAGTGGTGTAGTTGCATCCTGAATCTATTCTGCCCTTCCCTTCCCTTCCCTTCCCTTCTTTAAACTTTAGATCTCAGAGATACAGTGCTGAAATTGGCCCTTCAGTTCATCTCCTAAGGGTCACCAGCAATCACCCTGTACACTAGTACCATCCAACACAATAACGACAATTTACAAATTGTTTTAACTGAAGCCAATTAACCTACAAACCTGTACATCTTTGAATGTGGGAGGAAACTGGAGCGCCTGGAGAAAGCCCATGCAGTTATAGGGAGAATGTACAAACTCCGTACCGACAACACCCGTAGTCAGGATTGAACCCAGGTCTTTGGCATTGCAAGGCAGCAACTCTACCACTGCGCTACTATGCTGCCCTTCCCTTCCCTTCTGTCCATGTTTTGAATAATCCCACAAAGTTATTCTCCTTGTGAAAAGGTTCACCAGAGATCAACATGAGCAATATCCCAACATATCCGCAAAATATCCTGAGCAAAAGACAAAGTGTTGGAGTGACTCAATGGATCAGGCTGCATCTGTGTAGGGAATTGATAGTCGATATTTTGATAGTCGATTGTCAAAATTAAAGAAGGGTGTCAGCCCAAAGCATTGCCTATCTATTCACAGATGGAATGCCTAGCTTACTGAGTTATTCCAGCACTCTGTTTTGCTTAATATTCCAACATCTGCAGTTCCTTGTGCCTCGGATCAACCCATTCTCACCCTTTCAGAGGCTGGTGGGCACATTACAAATTCTTCAGCTTTTGTTATACTTTCATTCCATATCTGAGGAATTTTCATATCCCCCAGTTTTTACCTTCATTTGGAAATCAAGTTGCCACAGCAATTGAGTGCACCCTCATGTACCAATGTATGACAAAATGTGATAGTTGTAGGAGTTTTTATGAAAAATGTCATGCTATTCTTCTATTTGATTTTCGTAAAGCCCCCAAAATCTCACCACTGAAATGCTCTTCTCCAAAGTCCTGGGTATCACTTTGCAAGCTACAATTTCAAATAGTTTGTATATTAAGTAAGGATTGGCTTGAAGGCTTACCTCAGTGTAGGTAAAGGAAAATAAATTTTGATTGTTGACTTTGGCAGCCCTCTTCCATTTCTAGCATAGCTAAAGGAAAGAGTAATGTTTAAAATCTATGCGCTATAGTACCGGGTAACCTGTAATAGCTGCAGCTGCAGTTATTCTGATGCCAAAACAGTGGCAGCAATGTACTTGTATCTGTACTAGTCATCTGCTCAAAGGCCTGTGGATTAAGACCCACTGGAAGTGAATGGTGAAATATAACAAAGTTGGGAGTAGGGAGCGGAAAAGTTCAGTCATTGCATCCACAAATCTTAAGAAATAAAGAGAGAACAAATTATGATAAAGATCAGTGATGCTGTAGAAACGTTCAGTGATATGACAAACAATAAAAGTTTTCTAAAATAAATAGAAATATTTCTATATATTATATATATTAATATATAATGTATATTAATAATTAATATACAATCATATAAATAAATATATAATTGATAAATATATGCTATGCAATTTTATATATATATATACATATTTATATAAAACGTTATAATGTAGTGTGATTCAGGCTCGGATATATCTTCTTATCACTAGTGCATAGTGAAAGAAACAATGGAAAGAGAGTGGAATAGTACAAAGGATAGGAAGAATGAAGGAAAGCAAGTTAGTATGAGGGGAAGAAGAGGCATGCAACAATTGGGACAGAAATTCATCCTTGGATGTCATGCATTTAGTTGCATTGTCTTCAATGAAGACAAATTATGGAAAGAAGAATGCAATGCACAGTGGCTGCAACATACATGCATTCAGCTGGTTTCTACTAACAGGATTTTCTGTCAGGATACTGTTTTAGATTTGACCTGCAATGGATGGAGTTATGTTTGCCAATATGTCCTATACTTCTATTGCATGTCCCTTTATACACTGAACAATTCACATGTAGAGAGGTAAATCAAGAGGGAGATTGTGCAACTTAAAAAAGATCTGGATCATTTTTCAGATAATGGTTCCCAGATATTGCCCATTTAGCAAGGTATGGATGGGGTAAAAATTGCAAGGTGATAAGCAACCATGGAACAGCCAAGATAGACACAAAATGTTGGAATAACTCAGCGGGTCAGGCAGCATCTCTGTAGAAATTGAAAAGGGGACGTTTTGGGTAGAGACCCTTCTTCAGACTGCTAGACTCCAGTCTGAAGAAGGGTCTCAACCCGAAACGTCAACTACTCCTTTTCTCCCGAGATGCTGCCTGACCCGCTGTGTTCCTCCAGCATTTTGTGTCTATCTTCAGTGTAAACCTGAATATTTAGATCCTTCCTACACACAACGGAGCAGCCAACTATGCTATAATACAGATGATGACCCTCGCTTTTCAACTGACTAATTTTTATGTTCGAGGAAAGATGAGAAAATACGGTACCACAGGAAAGATAAAAAATTTATTGGGCATTCATAGAAGAGATATTATTCCATGTCAGTGGCAAGAGCCAGATACTGTATGTCGGTTCCTGGCAGAAGGATAATTCTATGCTTTCATTCAAGAGCATAAATCAATCATAAAATACATTGCATCTGCACTGGATTTTTTACACACAGTAAATGTGTCAGAAACCCTCCCAGTATCATTATTTTGGATATATGCTACAAATATATGGATTCTTTAACAACATTATTGCCTAGCTAAGTAAACAATATAGGCAACATGATGCTAGTCATAACTATATTCTTAAGTCAAGAACACTTTAAAAATAGTAAAGAATAATTTTACTTTTTGAAAACCATAAAGGTTTTATGAATACGCTCCCTGGAGAAATACTGCAGTTAATCCTGAAGGAATGCACGTTTGGTCAAAACATGTGGCATACGATTCAGCTGTGAAAATTGGACTACCGTCTCATTGACACTGTCACTAAAATACTTATGTGAAATATTGTTGAGAATTTCAGGTAGGTCTGAACCTCAGTATAAACCTCAGCAATTTGTACTAGATTTTTACTGGCTGCTTTTTCCACATTCATAGTGAAAATTGTTTAACTAGTGCCCTGGGTTAAAAACTACTGAATTACTCTTTCATGTTAAAGTATCTACATGAGATGAGAACAAAACTTAATTATACACCAGTAATTTCATCAATTAAATTACCTGTAGAAACAATGAAATGTTGGTTTACACGGAAAGACACAAAATGGTGGTGTAACTCAAAGGGATAGGAAACATCTCTGGAGAACATTGATAGGTGTTGTTTTGAGTTGGAACCCCTCCTCAGATTAAAGAATGGTCTCGACCTGAAACATCACTTATCCATGTTCTCCAGAAATGCTGCCTGACCTGCTGAGTTTGTCCAGTATTTTGCCTCCAATCAAATTACCTCTCTGGTTTACTGTTGCAAAGAAGTGGATCATCAGAGATTTTCTTACTGCTGTAGAATTCAAACATGAATACAAAAGCCCATGCAATGGGAGTTGTTTTTGGTTATTTCCTTTTAGTCCCTTATCTTTATTCCAAATTACTGAATATTGCCACAGAGTGATACAGTTCCTGTAATTCTTTAATGCTATTGAAATAATGTGTGTTAAACAAGATAAAATGGAAATTGTGAACTTTTCCAGAGTCTGATGTGTAATGGCCATACTTACCAATTGTCAATGTTAATAGACAAGGAAATTATTATCCATTATAGCAGCAGTTCATTCAACAATGTCTCATGGATTCCTCCTGTGCTCTCAAAGGTATTTTGCAACCTATAATGCCAATATTGGAACAAAATATTCTCTAATGCCGTCCCCAGCATTTGCGAGAAATGTGTAGCAGTAAACATGCAGTCCTGGCCAATAATTCCATATCAATTAAAATAAATAGTAAATGCACCAATGCTTTTAATTTGGCTAAGTGTGTGTACTCTTTATTTCAGACCATCTATGAGCGGTGCTAATGGATAATGGCCCAAACAATCTGGTGCTGGAAGCAATTACTATATGTCCTGATGAATGTTCTTTGACTAGAAACATTAACTGTTTCTCTTTCCACCGATTCTACAGGCCTGCTGACATTTTTTTTGAAAGATCCAGCACAGAAGCAGGCCATTAGGCCCATCGAGTCCATGCTGAGAACTGATCACCCGTGCACACTAGTTGTATGTTATCCCACTATCTTATTCACTTCCTACACACGAAGGGCAATTTTACAGATCTGCACATTTTGGGAGGAAACCCACGTGGTCATAGGAACAACACACAAACCACACAGTAGTGAATCTGGCTCTAGCAGTTCTACCAGCTCGGCCACTGTTCAGTTTTTACTTCAAATATCCAGTTTGCAAATTTTATTTTGATTTCCCTTGAGCCTAGCTCCTTTCTTTCTGTAAAACAATAGTTTGCTGGAACGACCATTGCTATCTCATTTGCCTTTAAGAGTTGTCACGACTGTTAAGGTTGACATAAGCATGATTGGATTTACCAGAGAAATGTGTATTAAGATCCATTTAGTTTGATCCTACTATGCACCATGACACACTAACAATGAAGTTGTTTCATTTGCACACAGTGCTCTGCCATCAAAAGTCACAAAAACTATTTGAGCTGCCTGATTAACTTTGTTGATTGCATTACCAATTTCCTGAAGGAATAGGAGAAATAATTTCACAATGGAAAGCGAAATCAAAGACAATGCCAATGGTCATTCACAATTTCTTTCAGAAATTTAAAATTTCTTGATGAATTGAGGATTGGAATAGAGTTTCAGCAGCCCAAGATGCCACCTACTATGCTAGGAAGTGGCTATCTATTTCATCTTTGAAATAGAGGATTTAAAATTCTCCTTTCATCAGAATAATGGTGCAGCGGTAGAGTTGCTGCCTTACAGCGTCAGAGACCCGGGTTCGATCCTGGTTATGGGTACTGAATGCACAGAGTTTGTACGTACTCCCTGTGACCGCGTCGTGTGGGTTTTCTCCGGGTTCTCCGGTTTCCTCCCACATTCCAAGGACGTGCAGGTAGGTTAATTGGATTCTGTAAATTGTCCCTAGTGTACTAGTGTATAGGTGATTGCTGGCTGATTGGCGTGGACTAGCTGGGTTGAAGGGCCTGCTTCCACACTGTATCTCAAAACTAAACTACGCTCCTTGTGCTCAGTGTACAGAACATACGTAGTTGTGTGAAGTGAAAAATCTCATTCAAATTACAGATAAAAAGTAAGCGAGTTAATGGTCATGTTAGTATATGCAAATGAAAAATTGTTAACTAAATATAGAATAATAGATTAATAACAAGAATTATGGTATATTGTTATGGATGTGGAGGTCCAATTATTGCAATTTAAGATTCTTTGTTTGTTTGGCGAAATGGAGGCTGAATAAGCAACACTATACTCGAACACTAAGGGACCTACTGAGTGGCCAAAGAAGAAGGAACAAGTTAATCACATTCCTGTCACTAATTATTGTAATTTATTCCTCACTGGTTATTATTGAAGATGTAGGCAGTCTAGCATTCAAGGCCAGCATTAATTTCCCATTGTTAATCACCTTTTAGACAGTGGTGGTGAGCCACCTTTTTAAACTGCTGCAGTCCTTGTGATCAAGATACATATCTTGACTTCTCATCGGAGTACAGATTTCAGAGAATTGCCTTGGAAAACACTGCAAAACAGTGCAATCTTTGGATGAAGCAGGAATCACTTTCTGCAGCTTTTCAATGTTTGCATTCAAATGTGCATGTGGATGCTCCAGAATTTGCTATTAGAGTCACTGTATAATGACTCTGTCACTACTATCTGGAAGTCCGTGCCAGTAAATTGAGCCAATTCTCCTGCTCTATGTCCCTAACTCAAATGTGTCCACAACCGCACTTGGAGTTATTTGCCAATGGGCCAATGGGCCATTATGGGCTGCACCCTTCCTTGGTAATCTGTTACCACCCCTGTTTTATTTTGGCCTTTTCTTACCTCCAGTTCCCTCCCCTCTACTTTCAGTCTGAAGAAGGTTCCCGACCCGAAATGTCACCCATCCTTTTTCTCCAGAGATGCTGCATGACCCGGTGAGTTACTGCAGCAGTTTGTGTCTCTCTTCGGTATATACCAGCATCTGCAGTTCCTTTCTACGCAATGTGAACATTTGTTCCTTTGGTGGACAAATTGACTGGAATTGTTCATGCTTCTCAGATGAACTTTCTGACATTAGTTAATGAAGCTCTGGCTCTGATTTTCATACTTCAAAAGCTGAAAGAACTCATATCTCTCAACATGTCATTGCTCCCAACTCAGTATCTGTCACAATGACAAAAGGCAAACAGCACAGAACTTATGAATTCTCATGGCAACTGTTGACCATAAACCCGAGACAGCATTTGTTGTCAAGGAAAAATGTAATTAAGTCTTCTCATAAACTTTTTACAGAATTTACCAAAAGCCAGCCTTAGTTAACTTATTCACATCCATGTGTAAGTAAATTAATAACAAATAAGTGCTGAGAAACCTTTTTGTCCATGCATTTTATTTATCCTGAGGACATCCTCTCTATCTCATTATACTTTTGCAGACTAACAATGTTATCACATGGTGTTACATGCTCAAATTATATATTCCGAAAGTAGCAATGAAAATTAAACATTTAAGGGAGTGGACAGTTCAAGCACAATTAAGGACCCAAAGTGCTGGAGTAACAGATCAGACAGTATCTCTGGAGTACATGGATAGATAATATTTTGTGTCAGGACTTTTCTTCAGACTTCAGACAAGCACAATTAAAATGGGTATGGAAAAGTACAAGTAGTGAATTAATGGGAATTTATTTTAGAAATTATTCAAGCATTGGTAATACAGCCAATACAACAATAAAAATGTGGAAGATACAAAATGCTGGAGTAAGTATAAGGGTTGAGAGAGCAAAGACAGAAGTTTAGAAAACATTTTTACACTTTTATATAATCTTTTAAGATCGTAGCATAATTAAAAGCATTTTACAACCAAGGAAATGCCTTTGAGGTGTATGAAAGTTAAAAAAAACTGCAGATGTTGGAAATCTAAAATAAAACAGAAAATGCTGGGAATACTGATTATGTCAGCTTAATATTTAATCCTGCTTCTCTTCCCACAGATGCAACATGATCTGAACAATATTACCATTATTTTCTGTCTTTACTCCCGTTGAATATTGTCACTCTTACAAACATAGGGCAAAAATAGCAGATGCAATGCAAGCAGCAGAGCAATGGACTAGTATGCAGAAGCCTGAACAATTAATCCAGGGATGGAAAGCCAAATCCCACCGCATCAGCTAGGGAATCCAAATTCAAACATAAATCTGGAATTAAATGCTTAGTATCAGTAATGATAGCTGAAAATCTATTGGATTGTATTTAAATTTTATCTGGATGACAATGTCCTTTTCCAAGAAAATTCACCTCTAGTTACCATCAAGGAGGTTGATACAAAACTGCTTAAGTTTATTTACAGGTTCACATTATTTGCTGCAATTAGTTTCTGCATCCCATGAAAGATTAACAAAGTAAATCACAGGGTCCTAAAATAGTTCTGGGATTATAATCATTGATGTTGGTTCTGGTATAAATATTTGTTGCTGTTGTTATAATGTCCACCTCCATACAAGCAACAAGGATATTTGATTTATATAAAGAGGAA
The DNA here is from genome assembly GCA_038087875.1 of Malacoraja senta. Classification (NCBI taxonomy): domain Eukaryota; kingdom Metazoa; phylum Chordata; class Chondrichthyes; order Rajiformes; family Rajidae; genus Malacoraja; species Malacoraja senta. The sequence continues at coordinate 169,200,065 of CM075978.1, read as the reverse complement.
AACAAATTGAAAGATAGCGTCAATCCAGTTTCATCAGCAGCATGTTTGGGCATTTTCTAAGTTTTCTCATTTTGCTAACTCTTAAAGAATAATTCCAAGTCTAATCAATCTCAGCTCATATAAACAAACCCATCATTCTTGGAACTAGTTTTCTGAATCTTTGCTGCATTCCCTTTCAGTAAACACTTCCTTTTGTAGGTAAAGAGATCAAAACATTGTACAAATCTCTGGGAGTGGTTGTGGTTTCATAGAGCAGTAGACAATTTTAGTTTTTAGTTGAAAGATACAGCATGCAGACCATCGATCACCCAGTCATATTAGTTCCACTCCATACACACTAGAGGGAATTTACAGGGGCCAATTAACCTAGAAACCTGCACATCTTTTGGAAGTGGGAGAGAACCGGAACACCCAACCACATGGTCATGGGAGAACGTGAAAACTCCACACAGACAGCTCCCGTGGTCAGAATCGAACCTGAGTCTCTAGCACTGTGAAGCAGCAGTTCTACCAGCCACAACACTGTGCCGTCCCCTTGCTCCTTAACTCCTGTTCTTAACTAGGGCTTGTTATAAAGGCAAACACACCATTTGCCATGCCAGTCATTTGCTGCAACAGGCATTCATGGCTGCATAAACTCAGTGGCTCAGGCAGCATCTGTGGAGGGAAATGGACAGTCAAAATTTTGGCGTGAGAGACGATATCTGGACTGGAAGAATAGAGGGGACATTTCCAATATAAGGAGGTGCATGGGAGGGTTAAATGGATCCAGGTAAGGAGGGACTGATTGGCAAATGGAGGCAAGTTGGCGAGGGAAGGGTGGCGATAGTGACACATGCTGGGACGTGATCAGTGGAGCACCTGACCCATTGATTTCCCCCAGCAGTGTGTTTTCTGCTTTAGATTCCAGGATATGCAGTCTCTTGTGTCCTTCATTGGAACTGAGAATGAGAGAAAGATCTAAGATGTCAGTTCCTATGAAGGATCTATGGCCTGAAATGATAACTATTTTCTCTTTCACATATGCTGCTTAATTGGCTAAGTTCTTCCAGCATTTACAGTTTTATCTGTTTTTTTAATTAATGTTACATGATTTCTTTGTTTCAGTATTTAATTTGAGGAAGAGGAGAGAATCCCAGGTTCACCGGCTGCCAATGCTGTCGATAAATATTTGTGTCAGTCTTTGACATCCACCAATATGTCCAACAATTAAAAACACAAGCAATGTTCTAAAATCAAAATTATTAAAACATCGCAAAGAAAACAAAAACATGAAACACATACACTGACACGAACATAGACTAAAAATCAAACACATTTAAATTAACTGAACTCGATCAAGTAAAATTGTCCATGTGTCATTCAGTGAACAGCCATTTCTGCCCCTGGATTTATAAGGGGCTACACTACTCGCATCAGGTTTGACCTGTTGCTGATTCAGCCAGTATGGTTCCCCAGCCTGAGAGCTGGCAAGATGGTTAAACTTCTTACTATCGGGATGGACTCTATGGAAAACCAATTGGAACAGTGCAGCAACACATGTAGCATAGTGTAATGCTCCATCGTCATCTTATGCCTGCACTGTTGTTGGATCTTGGAAGTTCTCCAAAGAAATGAAAGTCGAACAGGATCCAGATGAACATCCTTCCTGCTAGGATAGAAAGTCACCTCTCAAAGTTTACTGATGAAACTACACTTTGAATTTCCATACCTGACTTATTATGACACTGAAGAAGGCCATTCTGGCTATTGTTTGATGCCAGCATAATCTGTAACATATTCTCTCATATGCTCTTAATGTAAAAAAAAGCAATTTTTGTGTGAAGGAGCAAAGAGAGGCAGTACAATATATGGAGTATAGGGCTGCACGGTGGTGCAGCGGTAGAGTTGCTGCCCTACAGCGCTTGCAGCGCTGGAGACCCAGGTTCTCCCTCTGACTGCGTGGGTTTTCTCCGAGATCTTTGGTTTCCTCCCACACTGCAAAGACGTACAGGTATGTTGGTAAAATGGCTTGATATAAGTGCAAATTGTCTCTAGTGTGTGCAGGATAGTGTTATTGTGGGGGGATCGTTGGTCGGCTTGGACTCGGTGGGTCGATGGGCCTGTTTCTGTGCCAAAACTAAAACAAAAAAAGTACAGTTCTAAAGGAACTAAAGGAAAAAGGGATCCAGGGTATATTTGCTCAAGTCTTTGAAGTTGATAAGCTAAGAAAATAAGCATACGAAATCCAGAGGCACAGGGTAATAATGCAAGTCAGTTCTGCTGAATCTGTAGGGCACTATTCAGCTGTGATGACTTTCATTTCAGGGCACCACCCATATGAAGGGTCTGTAGATGTTAGAGAGGGGGAAAGGTTGAATAGGGAGAAGTGAGAGGTTTGATAAAACTGTCAACATCATGAACATCAGCAAACCACAGCTCCGATGTTGAAGCAGCAGGCCCAACACTCCGGAGCTTCAACGGCAATCCAGGTAAGGCATCGCCCGCCCTGCGATGTACCCAGCGCTGCGCCGCCGCTGCTGAAGCTTTGGTCCGGGTCCCCGGCAGGAAAGGTCGCTCCAATCCAGGTAGTAGGCCGCGAGGGGGGGGGGGGGGCGAGGACGCGACTCGGAGAATAGTCGCGTCCTCGCCAGGAAGTGTTTGGGAAATGGTTTCCCCCTTACCCTACCCCCTACCCCCTCCCTCACATAGAAAAGCTAAAGAAATCTCCAACACAAATTTTTTTAACTGACTAAAAATTAAAAAAATACAGAAAAACAGACTGACTGTAGGCAGAGGCTGCCATCAATGCAGCACCCCTCATATCTCCCCTCAACCTCTGACAGTCCAAAGAAAGCAATCCAAGTTTGTTCAAGCTCTACTTATAGTTAATACCCTCTAATCCAGGCCGGCAGCATTCTGATAAACCACGCCTTCACCCTCACCAAAGCCTCCACATCCTTCCTGTAATGAGTGACTGGAAATGCTTACAAAATTCCAAATGCGGCCTCACTAAAGTTTTATAAAGCTGCAACATGAGTTCACTACTCTCATTTACAATGCTCCGATTAATAAAGGCAATCATACCTTATGCCTTCTTTATCATTCTATCTACTTGTGTTGCCCCTTTCTGGGAGCTTTGGTCTTGGACCCCAAGATCCCTCTGTACATTAATACTGTTAAACGCAGGAAACTCTGGAGCAAAGCCTATAGTCTACTCATCATTTTAATTAAGAAAGAGAACTAGGCTTGGCAGATATCAGCAAGGGTCATTGAAATTAACAAGATACTAAAACATTACAAGGTCTGGAATTCATAACTTCATACTGGAAAGCAATTGCACTTTCAATCAATGCACTTTCCACTCTCAGCTAGTGTCTTTCGGTTCATTTTGGATGCAAGGAACAAGTATGACTTTAAAGTTGATATATCTTCACTGCACACTACAAAGTGCTTATGTGGACACACTTTATTTTGGCGGACAGAACTGGGCCCTCAAACTCTAGAATTAGGCAGGCGGGTAACGATCAAGCAACATCTGTGCCATGTCAATTGTATGTACACTACTGATCCAGTGGAGTCTCACTGGGAAAGGCTCCCATGTTGTGTTTACATTATATTTAAGTGCAGTAAAGACATGTCAATGTGGGAAACCTACTGTCTGACTCCTACTTTGTATGCTTGCCTACTCGATTTGCTTGTAGGAAATTTAACGAAAAGCGCTAAAACAATTTTTTAATCAACCTCATTTATATCTTACGTGATGCACTTCCATTCAGATTCAAGTACATTCACAATCTGAAGCAACGTTTCGTCCTTACTGTCATAAGATGTTTACCTTACGTTGGTTGAACCATGCTTAGAATTCTGTAAAGAGCTCCGAGTTCCTTATTACTAAGAATTATTTGACGAATTGCAAAGCCAGATTTATAAAGATAATACGACCCCTATCTATTTTCTCCAGAGATGCTGCCTGACTCATTGAGATACTCCAGTCTACCTTTTAAACAAGGGTAATATTAAGACTGAGAGGGTAAAGCTACATAAAACAAGATGAAATTCTTTTTCTGAAACTGGGAAGAATGAAGTAAGACTAGAGAGAGAATTTCAAAATGATGAAAATTTGCCATTGGGAAAACACAGAGGAAAATATTTCTACTTGTGAAGAGTCAAAAAAGAGCCAGAAATGTAAGATAGTTACCAAGAAATGCAATGAAATCCATGAGGTTTAGAATTCAGCCAGTTATTAGAACATGAGGCCCTCCAGCTTGAGAACAGGTTGAGATAGCACAGGTAAACCTATTGGAAGATTGTTAATTGCAAGAATGAGGAAGAAATAGAAAGATATGGTGTCATTGTAGTTGAATTTAAGTTCATATGGAGCATGTTTTTTTAATAAAGTGAATGGTTTGTTTCTAAGCTTTAAATTTCATGCACAATGGAACGATAAACTTCACAATACCTTTTAAGTTGTTCCAGAGTGGTAGTGGGCATGTCTGTACCGATGGAAGTAGGGAGCAGTGCCTCAGCCTGCATACATTAGTTCATCCTCCCTGCTGGCAGTTTTGGTCCTAGATGTTTTAATTCCAAAAGTATACAACTACCCTCTCATGCTGTTAAGGTTTACAGCAGCAGGCCAAATGTGTAAGAGCCACCACCACCTCACTTTAATGGCTTTGTGCACCTGTTTTGGTGCACTAGAATATCTAGTTGTGTTCCTTCCAGGTTTAGGTTTAGGTTTAAACTAGGTTTAAGTCTACTATTATCACATGTATCGAGGTACGAAACAAATCTTTGCTTTGCATGTGATCCAAACCGATCTGCTTTACCATACATAGATATAATCAGTTCAAACTCAAGTACCATCGATATTACTAGACACAAATTGTGGTGCAGAATCTAGTAAACTTCCTGAAATGGTAGAAGAAAAAAATAACTTTTTTAGTTTAGTTTAGTTTAGTTATAGATACAGTGCAGAAACAGACCTTTTGGTCCCCGGAGTCCGTGCCAACCTGCGATCCCTGCACACTAACACCATCCAACACACACACGGGACAATTTACAATGTTACCAAAAACCTACAAACATGTACATCTTTGGAGTGTGGGAGGAAACCTATGCAGGTTAAGGAGAGAACGTACAAACTCCGTACAGACAGCACCTGTGATCAGGATCTAGCCCTGGTCTCTGGCCCTGTAAGACAGCAACTCTGCTGCTGCAGCACCGTGCCACAATAACTTGATAGAGGAATATTAAAAAACTTTGATATTCAGGATGACAAGACACAGTAGGCAGCTCACAGACACAATTGGCCAAATGGCTTGTTTGCACAGTAAAATTTGTGAATCTATATTTCAGTTTATTCTCTCAGTAATAACCTAAGAACGGATGATTATAATATATACGGAAAAGTGCACTCTGTTTGACTATTACTTAACTGTTTACATTCAGTCAGTAATCAATCTTTGCCATATCCTCTTGCAAAACTATGCAGCAAGTGTCAGTTTCTTTCACATAAAATAATTGAAATGAAATTTAAGATTTTTAAAATATCCAGTTGAATAGATTACTGAAAAAACAAACACATTTTCAAGTTTACACAGATTTATTTTTTTGTCCAAAAGTAGGCAGCGGCTCTTTTATGGTAAGTGCACAAGTGAGTAGTGATTGAAAGACTGTAAAAAACATATCAAATGTGAATATGCATCTCTGGCATTGATCTGTTATTGTGATAAAACTCTAACTCTTTATCTGCACTGACATTAAGAGGATAGACATTAGACTTCGACAAGTAAATTAATTTTCCCTGGTCCAGCCAATATTTTGTAGAGTGTGCAGATTCCAAGTGCCCATCAGCAGATTAAAGTAAAACAGACCACTGATGTAGGGTTTGGGTGAGGGCCTGTCTTTTTATGAACTTTTCTACGCCAAACAAAAGTACTGAGGAGGAATCGCATCTGGCATCTTACATCCAAACATTTACATGGGTATCAATCACCTCCTCCCAGGCAACTCCACATAGAATCAAAATTAGATAAATGAGTGCATCCGGTGACCAAATTTCACATGCTTCATCACTTCAGCATGATAGACCATTGATTGGAAGGACAGAACATTGAAGGTGAAGATTGGAATCTTATATAAGCCAGACTAAATAATAGTACTAGGTTCTTTCCCATTTGGGTAGTTACAACAAAGTGTTATCTTATAATGTCATACAGGTGGCTTTGTGATAATGTGATAGTTGCCTTCTTAAGAAACGTTGTGTTATAGAAAATCATGTTATAAAGACAATTGTGTCAATGGGGGAAATTGGCCAGGAGCTTGGGAGTTACGGACTCACAAAAACAGTTATTTTTCCCCACAGCATTTTCAAAACTAAAGATCTTTTAAAAAGTTATACATTTATTTTTGTTACTGCAAGCTAAAAATACTGAAGGCTGTATGCTACATTGGTTAATAGAGTATCATTGTACACATACCAATAGAAGCTATCAAGCCAGTTTCAATGGCTATTTGTGATGAAACTGACAGGTTGTGTTCTTAAGAGACAATGGTGCCTGATTACTATAGGGAGGTTATATGGAAACTTTTTTTCCCTCTATACTCTCTAGATCCAATACAGTTCTTTTTCTGCTTATCAATTTCCAAAGTCGTTTTTAAGGTTCGCTAGTTCCTGATCAAAATCATGTTATAGCCAATTTAGCCTGTGTAATGTAAATAGTCACAAAGTGCTGGAGTAACTCAACAGGTCAGGCAGCATCGCTGAAGAACATGGATAGTTGATCAGGTGATGTTTCAGGTTGGCACCCTTCTTCACACTTAGAATTGAGTCCTGAAAAAGGGTCCTGACCTGAAATGATGCCTATCCCTGTTCTCCCGAGATGCTGCCTGACCATTTGAGTTACTCCAGTACTTTGTACCTTTTTTTGCAAATCGGCATCTGCAGTCTTTTGTGTCAAATGGAAATGGCGTCTCCAAATTCATCACTCGCGTTCCATCCAATTAATCTTGTGGAAACACACGTTGTAGCAGAACTAACTGTAGCTTTTTGCCTCTGTCATAAATCGCCACATTATTGAATACAATTTTAAAGATATACGAAGTGATGATCTCATGAACTGGTGGCCTCAGTTTCTTGGAAGATGTAAGAGCATTGCATTACAGTAACCAATGTTTCTTTGAAGTAGTCACTGTTTATTTGCAGGCAAATGAAGCAGCCAACAAGTATACAAGGCAAAGTCCCACAAGCCACGATGAGTTTATCTCTTTTACTTACTTCAATGGTAAGTGATTGATGGTTGAATTTTGAACAGGGGCAGGTGGCAATACTGCTGTTTTCCCAAATAGTGACACAAACTCGTTTACAATCACTGGAGCACAGGCGGGTGCTCGACTGATTGCAACAGTACAATGTTCCCTCAATGATCCAGTCAATTGTCAGCGTGCAAAGAGAATGGAACCTGGGTACAAAAACTCTGTTTCCGAGAGACGACAGCCCACAGTGGACCAAACAACATCAAACACAAATACTTGCATTTGACAATGACAGCATTCCAACTGTTTAATTCCAATAGGTCACTGCTAATAGTTCTACCCCAAAAGCCTGATGGCTGAACAGTTGCATATCTTCGGAGAAAAGGAATAGGCGATGTTTTGGGTCGAGACACTTCTTCAGACTGAAGAAGGGTCTAGACCTGAAACTTCGCCTATTCTTTTTCTCCCTAGATGCTGCCTCACCCGCTGAGTTTCTCCAGCATTTTTTGTCTGCTTTCGATTTTTCCAGCATCTGCAGTTCCTTCTTAAACAGTTGCATATCTTCGTTTTCTGCAAAATAGATACAAGTCAGAAAGAGAAATCAGAAAGTAAAAGATGTAGTGTGCAAATTCTTAGACATCCAGTCCATTAAATACTCAACAATTTCAAGACTAAAATATACATATTATAACATTAGTATCCACACTAGTGTGAACTTACAATTATTAGAATTAAAGCAAGTGACTGTATTCTACAACATGTGTGAAGAAGTTTCACGTTTGGCATGCTCAAGAACAAAATTACTTTGTTGTTAAAGAAGGAACTGCAGATGCTGGAAAATCGAAGGTACACAAAAATGCTGGAGAAACTCAGCGGGTGCAGCAGCATCTATAGATGCTGCTGCACCCGCTGAGTTTCTCCAGCATTTTTGTGTACCAACAAAATTACTTTACCTGGCATATTTTAATACTGCTGCAATATAATGTAGCAACATAATGTTCAGTGGAAGAAAGTCCTTTTTATAAATGGGATCTCATTACGCATCATTTAGGCCAGAAAGTTATTTTAATTGCATTTACGTTAAATTGCTTTATCGCTGGATCTTGTATTAATTTCACATCTGAGACTTAACATAAACTTCCCAGATCAATTTGCTTTGTCAGAAAATGCTATTAAGCTGGGCAGGGTTGTGTTTTTTCTCCAGGTAGTGGTTTGGTTTGTTGCATCAAGCAACATTTTTAAATGGTTAGTTCTCCCCCACCTACATGACGTGAGTCAACAACTTAGCCTCAATAAAACTGTTTCTCTTAGGCATAGCGAATGAATCGGTGGGAAGTTTTCAAGCTGAGTCTCGACCATATTTCAAAAGCAAAATACTGCAGATGTTTGAAATCTGAAAAAAAAGAGCAAAATGTGGGAAATGCTCAGCAGGTCAGGCAGCATCTGTTGCGAGAGAAGCAATCTTTCAGGTCAATGAAGAATCATCAGAACTGAGGTAAGAGAAAACTTGACAATATCTGCCTTGCTAAAGAGCCTGATGTGGTTTTTCCAGAAATGTAATATAATTCTAACAAATCTTTACGAGAATGATCCCAGGGATGATTGGGTTAGCGTAAGAGGAGCATTTGCTGTCTCTGGCCTGTACTAGCTGAGAGTTTAGAAGGATGAGGGGGTGATCTAATTGAAACCTACCGACTAATGAAAGGCCTATATAGAGTGAATGTGGAGAGGATGTTTCCAGTAGTGGGAGAGTCTGGGACCAGAAGGCACAGCCTCAGTATACCTTTAGAATGGAGATGAGGTGGAATTCCTTTAGTCTGAGGGTGATGAATCTGAGGAATTCTTTGCCACAGACAGCTGTGGAGGCCAAGTCATTTGGGTATTTTTAAAGTGGAGATTGATAGGTTGTTGGTTAGTAAGATTATGGGGAGGAGGCAGGAGAATGGGGATGAAAGGGAAAAATAGATCAGCCTTGATCAAATCGTGGAGCAGACTCGATCAGACGAATGGCCTACTTCTGCTCCTATATCTTATGGCAGTGCTTCTTAAACTACTTCAGTGTCATTCACCCTTGAGTCTTTATCGCAAAATGTCATTCACCCTCAACTATATTTTCTTATGTTTTTTGGTATTATTCGTCTTATTCTCCCTTGTGTATAATTTTATATATAATTGATTTTGTCACATGAGGAAAAAACTTAAATTATCTCATTTCTTAACTGTTTCTTTTATTCAACTTTTTGAACATCCTAAAAATATGTAAAGAAAACTAGGAGTGAAAACAAAAAGAAGTTTAATTACCACTGAAGTTGGAAAATCATTCTGTTAGAATGATGAAAAACCATTCCAACGTCTAAACTGGCCTTCAGCCCCATCCTACTCTTTTGGGCTTTGATTACTGCAGTTTTTTCTTAGAAAACTAGCTAAAAAAAACGTGGAGTATGTAAATTGGCAAAACAAAATAAAGTTATAGTTCAACAGTTGCCTACTGCGATCCTCCAGTGTTGCCATTTATAAATTTATGATCCCACTAGCTCGCCTGGTCTTCCCTAAAAGGTTATATTACAGTAAATTTGGGAAATATCCTGCTACTTTGAAATAAAAAAAACATAGGTAAAGAGAAAAAAAAATCAAATTTCCATTTCCATTGCCATTAAAACCAATAAGAGCTTACTAACCACTTTAATGGCAATGGCTTTTATAAGTATAGAAAAAATATATATGAATAAATTATGTCATTCACCCTTCATTCACCCCTCTAGTTTCATTCACCCCAAAATAATTTAATTCGCCCTTGTGTGAACCATTCACCAGTTTACAAAGTGCTGTCTTATGGTATTATGGGCTGAGAGTTTACACTAACTATTGAAAAATAATATTCTTTATGCTTAAGCATGCTTTTTATAATGTAAAATCAACCATCTCCAAAACCTTTGAAACAGAGTTAGTTCTAAAAGTCAGTGATCATTTCAAATGTGATTTGCTGATTCAAATACTTTGTCTCACAAGTTGAATATTAAAACAATTAAACCTTTTATTCTCTGCTTTTACTGGAAATGAATAAAAACCAACATTCCAAAAAAACGTTCTTATACAATAGTTCCCTAAAACTTATTATTATGGACATTGACCCTTTTTGGTTTATATAGAAGTATGTTTGTGTCTATATCTTAGCCATCTTAGCTTCAGTTTGGATGAGATTTGGCTGTTTGTCAAATCCTGGCTGAGTAAACGACATAAGATGTATTTATTATTAGTGGAGTGTTTTTTTCTGCGATTTTTGCTCTGTTGCATATTTGCTAAAATTATTGGCCAGGATTAAGGGTTAAATCTCAAGAACCATCAGGTCAGTAAATCTTACCTTATAAGCTGTGTCATTTTTCTTCTGCGTGTACAGACTGTTCTCTACTTTAGAAGGCCTCTTTTTTAAAGGAATCCCTGGCTCCAGTTCTGTCATAATAAAAGATTGTCTTCCCATGAAAAAGGCTCCTATTCATGATTGTTTGTCAGGAAAGTTATAAAAAAAAATCAAATGGAAATTGTCGGCAATTGGAACTAGATGGAGTTGGTCAAAATGCCAATTCCACTCTTCAGCTGAAACTGATTGCCAACACTCATCCTGCACGCGAGACCTCACACGTTGCCAGAACTACTCACCAACTGCATATTACACATAATTTAACATCTTGACCATAGGCTTCTCTTGCTCTAAGCACTCTGCCATCTAAAGTCCATCACAATATAAAGCAATACAGAAGTGATGATGGCAAATTTGGCTCTGAACAAGCAGCAGAACAAATATTTATGTTATGACTCATCTTGTGACCTTTTATTTGAATGTTTAATGTAACTTGCTCTGTTTACAATAGGCTAGGTAATTTTTCTTTCTCTTCCAACTTTAACAAGGGTTACGTAAACAGAACAGTCAGAGACATGATAAACACCTGTTCTGAAAAAGAATTGCTTTGGATGAGCATCGTCCAGCGGCCTGTAGTTCGCTGGCATGGGATCAACTAAAAACCGCTGCAGAATTTTGCATGGATAATATCACAATTTAATTCCGCATAATTTTAGCATGTCTTTGTTCTATGTTGCCAGGCATCTTGGAGTGTGGCTCACCTGTTCTATGTCTTGAATGGTCGTGTTCTTTGTTTAGCAGAAAGGGATATCTCAGGGGCTTATTTTAGGCAACTAGGAAAATGTTCACTTTGAGTGTTATAGTGTTTTTCTTTGCCTTAATGTTAACTTATTTTCTGGTTCCAAAAGTAGGCATCGCTCCATTGAAGTCAGAGTTGACTTTTCTATGTTCGCGTCACAGAAAGATTGGAGGACCAGCTCTACAAGGCCAAGAGTGAAGTGCTTGGATGGAGAAGGGGCAGGTAGTTCTATTCACTAAGTTCTATGAACTTTGTTTATTTTTTTGTCATATGTACCGATACACAGATAAAAGCGCTTGTTTGCATGCTATCCAGTCCAAAAAAGAGACTATACATGGATACAATCAAGCCATCCATAGGGTAAAGAATAAGGGTACAACATTTAGTGCAAAGATAGAACATTGAAGTCCAATAAAGTCTGGTTAAAGAATGTTTAGAAGTCTTCAATGAGGTCGATAGGGGATAGCTGATGAGAGGACCATTCAATTGCCTGCTAGGAAGAAACTGTTCCTGAATCTGGAGTTATGCACTTTCAAACTTCTGTCTCTCCTGCCTGATGAAAGAGGAGAGGAAAGGGAGTGACCGGGGGTGAGGCTGGAGAGACAGGAGGGTCTTAAACCCAGGGCTGTAAGAAGGGAAGCACTGAAATAATAACCACAAGAGGTGTTGCTTTTGTCCAAGACAAGAAGGGAGGGTTTTAGTTTGAGGTTTTGAGTTTTGTTTATTGTCATGTGTACTGAGCTATGGTGAAAAAGCATTTGTTGCATGCTAACCTGTCAGCGGAAAGACTATACATGAAGGTACCCATTTTCAGGTTGGTCACCTACACACCAAATGCCAGCCTGACACCTAACTTTAACTTGATGGGGTAGAAGGGGACATGAATGTCATATGTATCTTGAAGACTTCTCATAAGCCTAGCCACGTGTGAAACTTTGGAGATCAGGACTCCTTGGTATCCATTTCTGATCAGACTTACTGAGGAGTAAAAACAGTTGAAAAATGAAAGGCCATTGTCACTGTTTCAGACTGTTCCCAGAATCCAAGTGCATTTTTCAGCAACATTTGTTCAGAAACAAGTTATGATGTTAAGTTATGAAGATATCTCTGCAATTCATTACCTTCAATGGTCATGCTGGAAATGTCATTACTGTCTGAGATTAGGTAAACTAAAGTGCTGGAGAAACTCAGCGGGTGAGGCAGCATCTATGGAGCGAAGGAAATAGGCAACGTTTCCGGTCGAGACCCTTCTTCAGACTCTGTCTGAGGTTACTCCACTGAGGACACTCCACTGTCTGAGGTTTGTTCCTTTTCTGCTCTTCATTGAAATGGCTCAAACAGACTTCTTGATCCATTGCTCCATAAGAAATATTTTGAACTCCATTACTGAGACCTGGCACGCTAAATGTCATCTATATTTCTGACCTTTGCATCTAAGTTTCTGAGTGATTCCTGCAGGCAGTGTTTTGAAAAACTTGTTCTTTACATTAATAAACAAACTGCTGGAAGAACTCGGCAGATCAAGCAGCATCAGAGGAGTAGAATGATGGTCAACATTTCAGATTGAGATTCTACACCAAGACTGAGAGTGTAGATAGAAGAGGGGCAATAAATACGAGTGGGAGGGAGATGTGAGACAGAGGCTGGTAGATTGTTGGTGGACTAGTTAAAGGAGGGATGATGAAGCGAGGTGGGAGAGGAGATAGGATAGGTGAACCAAAGGAGAAATCACATGTGTGTATATATGTGTGTGATGGACAGATGGAAATAGGTAAGGAAGGGTAAATTGGGGGAAAGGAATGAAAAAGAGAGAGAACCTAGTAGACTGGTGGGAGTGGGCAAGGAACACAAGCAGGTGGGTTAATTGAAATTGGATAATTCGATGTTGTAGGCCACACAGTAGAATATGAAATGTTCTTCTAGTTTGCGTTTGGCCTCAGCCCCCCCACAGCAGTGAAAAGGAAATATGCGTTGGTGCAGCCATGGGAAGGGCAATAGAAATGACATACAACTAAACGCTCAAGATGACCATTGCAGACAAAGCACAAAACATGTCCGGCAAAACATTGAAGCAGTCTGTGCTTAGTCTCGTCAATATAGAGGGGGCCCATTGTGTGAGCTGAATACAAAAGATCTGGTTGGAGGAGATTCATCTGTTTCTATCTATTACCTAGCAATGTCTGTCTCTAATTTGTTCAGATTCTACCTGGCCATCATCCTCCAAAGCTTGTTTCCAACTGTGGTTTTCCTCTTCCCAGTCTCTATCTTGTCCATCCCTCTCACTTCTGTACACCAGCTATCTTCCCTCTATACCCTCAGTCCTCAACCCAAAATATCAACCATCCATTTGCCTTCATAGAAGCTGCTTAATCAGCCGTGTTCTTCTAACTGTTTTTTTGTGCATCAGGTTTCATCATTTGCACTCTCGTGTGACTGCTGACTCTTTGTTTCACCTCACTAGTGTCATTGGATATTGATTACACCACAATTTCAAGAAATGAGTGAATACTTTACAGTGAACAGTGAATAACGAACAATGAACAATGAAAACATGGCTGCTGGAGGTGAGAGTAAACGCTGGCGCGATTGGCTGCCGCTGCTCTCTGAATTGTGTATTGTTGCTGTATATGTTGTTTTTGCTTCATGCTTGTTTTGACTGTAAGGTGTCCTTGAGAGTCCTGAAAGGCGCCCATAAATAAAATGCATTATTATTATTATTATTATTATTATTATTATTACTACACAGTGAAATTCTTTGCTTGCACAAATTCACCACATACAGGGCACTTACAAAGTTACAAAGTTACACACGCTATCCAGGCCCCCCTTTGTTCTCCCCCCCCTCTCTGTGGTCCCCCCATTGCCAGGTCCCCATTGTCCATTGTTCTCCCCCCCCCTTCCCCCCCCCCCCTTTCTCACGGTGGTCCTCCCAGGCCAGGTCCTCCTTTGTTCCTTCCTGGGAAAACTGGGAAAGATTATGTCATTATGTCATCAATAAAAGTTGGCAAGTGTGCATAGCCAACTAAGAATTACATCACATCATTTAACAAACATTTAATAGAACATAGAACAGTACAGCACAAAATCAGGCCCTTTGGTTCATGATTCCTGTGCTGAATGATGTTAAGGCCACCACTTACCTATCTGCACATATCCCATATCCTTCCATTCCCTGCATATCCATATGCTTATCCAAGAGTCTTTTAAATGCCACTAACATAACTGCCTCAACGGCAGCACATTCCAGGCACTCACCACCCTCTGGGTTCTCCAACACTTTGCCTTTTGCCAATAAAATAAAGCAGATGCTGATGAATTAATAGATCCATGGAAATGTTGAGCCATTGAAGGCAACTGGCCAGGATTATATAATGGAAGTTATGACATTGGAGAATCCTTGTCACTTGTTCATTTGGGGAGACAGAGAGGAACCCTTCCTCAGGATATGAAAAAATGGCTCAGACTGCCTTATATGCTCCATGTAAAAGGTGAACCCGATGAGCCAGAATAGCTTTCTTCATTTTGTTCCCATGTGTACCATTCATACAATGTAATTTTAACTTTCATGTGATATATGCAATAGCCTTTAGGAAATGGTCAACTCTTTTACCAGCCTGTCTCAATGCCACTCATAGACACGGAAAACAGCAGAGATGTGGAACCTGGCTATTGATTGGCAAATGCCTGTTTGACCATCGACCAAGTTCGAATTACTACCAAGATGCATTATAACAGATGGGATGGTGGTGTGTTTGCTTTGGTATTGCTTTTTAAAATGTTCACATGAATTGGAAAATGTCAATAACAAATCTAGTGAAGACAGTCCATAATAGAATCTCGTTTACTCCTTGATCAATGTATAATAATATGTTTATTGGAAAGCTTCTTATATGACAGGAGGAGTTTAAAGAGTGGTCACGTCTTATATTTGTTATTTGAGTAAATACTCAAAATAACTCTGAAATCTCCCAGGTAGACAAAAATGCTGGAGAAACTCTGCGGGTGAGGCAGCATCTATGGAGCGAAGGAAATAGGCAACATTTCGGGTCGAGACCCTTCTTCAGACTGATGTGAGGGTGGGGGCGGGGCGGGAAGAAGAAAGGAAGAGGCGGAGACAGTGGGCTAAGGGAGAGCTGGGAAGGAGGAGAAAGCCGGGACTACCTGAAATTAGATAAGTCAATGTTCATACCGCTGGGGTGTAAACTGCCCAAGCGAAATATGAGGTGCTGCTCCTCCAATTTACGGTGGGCCTCACTCTGGCCATGGACAGAAAGGTCAGATTCAGAATGGGAGGGGAAGCTGAAGTGCTGAGCCACCGGGAGATCAGGTTGGTTATTCTGAACCGAGCGGAGGTGTTGGGCGAAGCGATCGCCAAGCCTACGCTTGGTCTCACCGATGTAGAGCAGCTGACACCTAGAGCAGCAGATGCAATAGATGAGGTTGGAGGAGGTGCAGGTGAACCTCTGCCGCACCTGGAAAGACTGCTTGGGTCCTTGAATGGAGTCAAGGGGGGAGGTAAAGCGACAAGTGTATCATTTCCACTTGTCGCTTTATTATTTGTCGCTTTACTATTGACATCTCCCAGACTCTTCAACTTTAACCAAGACCAACCAACTCATTATTTTAAATAAACACCTAACTGGATTTCTAGTGTGTCAGAAGGAACTGCAGATACTGGCTTATGCCGAAGATAGACACAATGTGCTGGAGTAACTCAGCGGGTCTGGAGAAAGAGGATGGGTGACATTTTTGGTCGGAATTCCCGTCTGGGGAACGGTTCCAATCCGAAACGTCACTCGTTCTTTTTCTCGAGAGATGCGGCCTGGCCCGTTAAGTTTCTCCAGCACTTTGTTTCTATATTCTGGATTTCTACTTCTCTTCAAAACAATTCTTTCATGCTGTAACCTGCATAAGCAATTTGAAAGTAAGGGGCTATAATTTCAACTCAAAAGAACAAATAATTATCAATAACATTAATATAGTGCTATTCAAAAACTTGAAATGTCCCAAACCAGTTTAGAGCCAATGAAATGTTATTGAAGTCTTGTTGTCCATTTTAACCCCTTCCCATTCTCATTATTGGTCTGGGCCTCCTCCATTGCCAGAGTGAGGGCACATGTGAACTGGAGGAACAACATCTAATTTTCCGCTTGGGTAGCTTACAGTCCAATGTCAGATAACAAACCTACAAAAACACCCCCCCTTAACCTCCCCCTCCATTTCTCCACCCTCTCTTCCGTGTGCCTCAACTAGAAGTGTGTACATTTATATATTTCCCATCCCCTTCCACCTATATTCCTTCCTCTGGCTTCGCATTTCATGCCTCTTCTATCCGTAAATGCCTAAACTCACACCTTTTGTCTTTTCATATCTGGCCTCTGTCCAATCATCTGCCAATCCAAAACTTTCTTCAGCTACATTTTACCACTTGTCAGGCTTTGTCCCGCTTTCCTCTCTCTTCAAGCTTTCTATCCCCCCAGCACAATCAGTCTGAGGAAAGGTCCCAACATGGAACATCACCTATCCATCTGTCTACATTGTGTTGCATAAAAGATAGAACCCTCATTAAAAAAAACTAGCAACATTTCTCCGTCTTTACTTTCTGATACTAATTCCAAGTTTTTAAGCTCAGATTCCAGGATTTTACTGTTTTTGGACACGTCAGAAACGTCAACTGCTGATGTCGTGCATGACATTTAGAACTTATATCTTGAGACAAGCAGTAACAATTGAGACACAAGGAACTGCAGATGCTGGAACCTTGCGTAGAACACAATGTGCTGGAGTAATTCAGCGGGTCAGGAAGCATTTCTGGAAAACATGGAGTCTGAAGAAGGCTCCTGAAATGTTGCCTATCTATGTCCTCCAGAGATGCTGCGTGACCCGCTGAGTTACTCCAGCATTTTGTGTTCTAAGTAAAAATTGAGGTGGGTTACAGGGCTTCTAAAGAATAATAATTAAAAAATCTCTTAACAGTTTTATGCAACATATGGCCCCATAGATCACATAGTTACAAATAGGGTTTCTCTATTAAAATTTTTTTGTTGAATTGTGTTGGGGAGTATTGATTGATTATTTTTAAATATTGTGAGTGAAATTTAGTTTCAGCCTTTAATGTTTGGTGAGTGACCAGAGGTGAATTCCTCTCTCCCCTGATTAGATCCAAAAATGCTGAGTGATTATGTTACACCTCTAATTTACAGGATTAATGCCATACTCATATTCATCCAATTTATTTCAAAGAAGTACTCCATTTTGAGCAATATCCAGATTCCTCTCTAAATTAATCAAATTAAAATCAAAATATAACACATTAGTGAAAAATTAGTAAACCAAAGTGCATCAAATTCTAAAAAGGTCGGAAGTAAACTGTTGGTATTGGTGTTACTGCAAGAATTAGGCCATGCGGATGCCATGATTAATTTATAATATTGGTCCTTAATGGGGTCAAGGAAAGAGCGTTCACGTCGCGGCCCTGTTCCACCAATCTTTCCACCACCACGCACAAGAACCACAAGAAGCGCAAGACAGACACCATTGTGTGCAGATGCCGAGAAGTATGTTCAGTTCTGGCTGAACAACTTCTAATCTGGTGCGTGGACTCGATAAGAAGAAGAAGCCTTAATAAACAACCATGTACTATTAAATCAGTTGAATGTAACATGTCAAGCTTTTACAACAGTACCAGAATCCACAGAAAGTTCACCCATCTTTAAAGTTAATGCTTGCTTGATCTTTCACCCCTCTTTCCTGTATTTTTTTCTCTGATGGTTAGTTCTCTCAATTAAAACAATAAAAGTATTTTTTCAAGAAAATCATATTTTGGGTTAATGGCTTTAACAAGGTAATGTTACTTAAGGAAACTATATAAAAATGGTAAAGAAAATCATTCATGAATTAACTTCTCCGCAGTAACCAACGTTTTATCATAAAACTGACTGTGAGGTCCTACGTCCCAACTTACATTAATCAGTGGGAACATTTACTAACATTTGTCTAGTTGGATTTATTGCAGCTTTTCAACATCACATCCCCAAATACGAATTAGTTTCTGTTTATTTTTCTTTCAATATATATTGAGTGCAATGGCATAAGTAGGACAGTTGCATTTGTAGATACATACGATTTCACTTCAAAACTATGGTGTTTATATGTTGTTCATTTGCAATCCATTATATCAAAATGAGCAGAACAAATGCCCATATTTTTCATGTCTTTGTAGGATGCAAAATTATCGTTAACAAGACGAGTCACATGCTTATCACATTGATGCGGTAACTGGATAGTTTGGCATTAAGGTTAATAATTGATAAAGTAAAACAGGTTTAATGGGCTGAGTAGTCCAGTGGCAAACAATGCCCGGAACTTATGGGAGGTTATCACTGCTCCATTGGGTTTGGACACATCCAGTGCAGTTTTTATTTTGCATGTGCTGAACAGTCACAGTCTCTGGAAGAAGATTAAAACATGGCTTTTAATATGTAATTCAGAAACCACAGTCAAGGAAATAAATTTATAGGGAGACAAACAAAGAGGCAGGGAATGAGACAAACTGAACTATTTAGACATAAAGCATCACAGACTTGATGGGTTCACTGGTCTCTCACTATGCATAAAGAATTCTATTAATCCACGATTCCAGCAGCAGTGAATCCACAACATAAATTGTCCAAATTTGGAATAATATGGGCAATATAATATGCATTGATATAATGAAGTCTGTACGGTTACAGACTGAAACTAAATTAATATTTGCAACAAATGAGTTTGAAGGAAGGGTAAAAATCTCTGTATAGAATATCTTACATGTATAATGCCTTCCACTGCCAAAAACCCGACTTCGATCCTGACTACGAGTGCTGTTGTACGTTCTCCCTGTGACTGCATGGGTTTTCTCCAGATGCTCCGGTTTCCTCCCACATTCCAGAGACGTACAGGTTTGCAGGTTGATTGACTTTTGTAAAATTGTAAATTGTCCTTAGTGTGTAGGATAGTGCGCGTGTATGGGGATAACTGGTCGACGCGGACTCGGTAGGAAGAAGGGCCTGTTTCTGCGCTAGATGTCTCTAAACTAAACTTAAGAATACTGTACATGGAAATAGTCCAGTTGCTGTAACATGCCAGGCAATATGTGTTCACTCTGACAGATACCGGGAAACACATTAAAGTCAAATGCCTGAATTGATAAAATTAAATTACAGAAGGGAAATTATCATCAAACTAGATTATGTCCTGCATATGTTTGTCTTCTTTTGTAAACCAGCATCAGCAGTTTCTTGTTTATATAAGTTTGCCAAATGTGGCATAGATAAAATGACACACAAATACAAATACACACACACACACACACACACACACACACACACACACACACACACACACACACACACACACACACACACACACACACACACACACACACACACACACACACACACACACACACACACACACGTATGCATGCACAAACATAGAGAAATAACGCTTGACAGTATCATCTATAGAAATGTTACAGTAATCTGGTCGAATACTTTGCTAACCTTACCAAAAGTGGCAACAGCGCCGAGAGTCAGAGGTAAAATGAAACTTGGCTAAAGAATTTTAATTTTCTACCTCCACTCAAGCTGAACATTATATCCAACCTTGGTCATAGTCATCACAATTTCTATGCATTTACAAACTTTTAATTAAAAATCAATAAAGACTGATTATGGTGTTCTTTTTTCATATAAAAGGATATAAAATTATGAGAGACTTAGAGAGGGTAGAAACCTTTTCACTAGGTGGAAATATCAAAGACTATAAGGCATAGGTTTCAGGTGGGAGGGGGGAAAGTTTAAAGGAGATTTGTGGAGCAAGTTTTTTGCACAGCGGGGTGGATGCCCGGAATGTGCTGCCAGGGATGGTAGTGAAGGCATATTTGATAGTGGCGCTTTAGAGGCTTTTAGATAGCCATATGGATATGTAGGGTATGGAGGAATATGGATCACCTGCAAGCAGAGGGGAGATTAGTTTAACTTGGCATTGTTTGACTGACTTTGTGTGCTGAAGGACCTGTTTCTGTCCTAAACTGTTGCATGTTTTATGTTTTATGTTCGAAATGCACAGGGGTCTCTTGTGGACTACAAACTAATACTATCTTCATTCCAGAAACTTATTTTGCTGGGAACTCGTCAAATATCCAACCTTTAAAAAAAAAATGATACATCCTTAATTGGTGCTGACAAAAAATGAAATATATGAAAAAGAAGTCTTGCATTTCCCTAACATGTTTTTGAATCTCCCAGTCACCTTAGAGCTAATAGGATATTAAAAAAATGTAATCACCATGATATAAGAAAACACAGCATTCTCCCATGAACAGCAAAGTGATAATTATCAACTGTAATGCCATAGCATATTGGCTAAATGCATATTTACTATGCCTCCAACAACCCAGCAATCATTATATAACTATTCAATGGAGAACAGTGGGGAGGGTAGGTGCGGGCGGGGTGTGTGTGGGGGGAGGTAAGTAGTTCTCTTGTGTCAGTTTTGTACATTTTAATTAAGTGCAGCTCTTTGTTAGGAACTAAACAACTTCCCTTGGTCTAAAACAGGTCTATAAGCAAGTAAATTAAACAAGTATACAGAACTGACTGTATTGATGCAGAACTTACATCTGGCCCATCATACAGTACATACCACAGTCTGGTGGGGTCTCGACCCAAAATGTCACCTATTCCTTTTCTCCAGAGATGCTGCCTGACCCGCTGAGTTACTCCGGCTTTTTGTGTCTTTCTCAAGGCAAAGGTCCTTCAATAGAACTGGGAAAGGGAGAAAGCAAGTTGGTGTTAAGGCAGAGTGAATGTGAGTGAAGTATTGGCTACTTTCCCTCTACGCTTTCAATTTAGATGAAGAATCTTGACCCAAAATATCAATGGTCCATTTCCTTCCACAGATCCTGGCTAACCTGCTGAGTTCCTCCAGCATCTTTACACAGACCAAGTTCCATCCTTCTAGATGCCCTTTGAACAATCCTTTCCATCTTTGTCTGCCTTTTTGAGGGTGAGATAATAACAATGTCAGTTAATAATCAATCTCTAATTAGTCCTAAGTCAGATTCCACAAGTCTATTCCAAATCTTGAAATTTTAAAGTTCCTCCAATTCATTACCGTACAATTTCGAGACCGAATCCAAAATTTATAACTTTATTTCTAAAACGCATAATTTAGATGCTATTCAGGTATTTTACACCAAACCACAGATAAATATTTTACTTGATATCAGTCCTTTAGAGTGAGGTTTGTCCCAGAAGTCATTATAAGTCGTCGGTGTTGTTTCTTTCAAAGATGATTAAAGTGTCCTTTATTCTCCTTCCTTTTCTTCCTTCAGTAGCTAGGTGATATTAAAGTTGAGGTACTTTCTTCCTCCTTTCTACTGATGGTGTCGGTTACTAGGGAGTGGAGATACTGAGGAGCATGTCGCTCTGCCTGCTGGCCTTCCCAAATGTCTTAAAGGGGCAGGACAGTATCAATTCTTCCTGCTGGTCACCTGTTTCTGGGGAGCTACATTACCTTTCGCTGTCTTCTTCCTGTTCTTAGGGTTCTGTGCATTCATTTACCTCACTCCCCAGACAGTCTCTTGTTGGCATACTGTCCTGCAGGCACAAAACTCAGCAATACATTAATTCAATATCTTCTTTCCCCACTCCCATTCCTCCTGCACGGATAGTTTGTTTCTTCTCTCCCAAGTGCCATTTCCATTACTCTCCTCACGCTAGCTACTATGTTTCCCTGTCGTACTTCTTCCTTTAGTGAGAGTCGGATTCGATGTATCTTCCCTATTTGGAAGGGGTGGTGTTCTTGTTTAATGTACAGTACTGTTTCTTCGGCCAGGTGAGGACGCCTTTTGGTTTTATGAGATGGCATTGCTGCTAACTGGCAGGTCAGGGCTATCGAAATGGGTTGGACTGTTGGAATGTCCCTCTCCCCCCTGATCCCCCTGCCAGTGTCCCTGTCCACTACTTCAGTGTCACAACCTTCTGTACCCCCTTGGAATCCATCGGCTTCCGTGACCCCGTGGCCTCCTTCTCTGCCCCCTTCCTTCCTGATGAGTCCCCCAGAACTAAAACACTGATCGGGCTGGATTGTTCTACAACCTCGCCAGCCAAACCTAGGAAAGGTTGGTTCTGTGAATGGGAGGTCTATCCAGGCCTTGAGGTCTTCTTCCTCCTTATCCTCATTTGTTCTTATCTCTTTTATTCGGACCACTAATCTCTGGGCTGCCATTGAACCAGGCTGCCTTGATGTCTGACTGTCTGTGGTCTGGGGAACATTTATACCTGATGCGGGCATTTCCCTACAAACACATTGTCTACAGGGAGTTCTTACTAAATCCTCTTCCGTGGTGAATTGTTCTGACACCATAATATTATTTATGTCCGAACCAATCCATCCATATTCTCCCTTTATCTCATCCCCTGAAAGGCTATTTGTTTTATCCCGGTACGTCAAGAAAGATTATTTTATTCTTTCCACTACTGGAATCCCTAATTAGTTTTGGCACCCATGTCATGAAACCTTCTTTCTAAGGTACACAAAAGTGCTGGAGAAACTCAGCGGCTGCACCCACTGAGTTTCTCCAGCACTTTTGTGTACCTTCGATTTTCCAGCATCTGCAGTTCCTTCTTTAAAACCTTCTTTCTAGCTCCTTGGTTTCCCTATTGGCTGAGCACGGTTTCTCCGAATAGGGAACATGAGAGTTCTGTGAGGGACACTGTGGCTCTATATCTACTCCGAAGAATTCTGCCCACCCTGGCATATAATTCCCTTCAAGGTGTGCAGACCCTTTGTCATTCTTATCCAATTTACCGATTTAATTTCCGTCGTAACCTTCCCTTTAAGAGCCATTTCATCAGTCTCCTTTTCGAAAGACGACACTCTCTCCTGCTCCTGCTCCTGCTGTTGGTTTACTAGTTCTCCTTTTCCCCGTTCTGAAATGTCCCGAGAAGCATCACTTCTATCGTCTTCTCCTATTCACAAGAGACATTCCGCATTCTCGGAACAATGGACAAAACACAAATGACAAAATAAAGGTTCCAGACACTAACACCTCTTTCTCTCACTACTCCTCTCAGACTCCAAGGTCAATGGAATCTCTCCCACATAATGATCAACGATCTTTCCGATTCACACTTACTCTAGTACTCGCTTCCTTTCAATTATCTCCCAATCACTCCTGTTTAATTATTCAAACCACTCGCTCCTATTCAGTCTCTCCCAACTCTCTTATCAGTCAAATCACAATCACTGCATTCAATTCCAAACTTTCAAACAAAGGGTCTAACTCCCACTCGCAGTCTCTCAAGCAGCAGTCTCTCTCTCTCTCTCGCTTAAATAACTTTAAATTGGCACAAACAGACAAACCCAAACCACACCCCAATATAAACTATAAGCATCCAGTAAACCCCACTCTAATTAATCTTCCTCGTGGCGCAATGTCTCTCAGGTACTCTTCGCTATCAAGTACAAGTCAACAATCGACTAGAGGGTTGTACTATTCACTGTTGATCAGCCGCTATTCGGAATCGATCACGGACATACACCAACTTCGAAGTTCTATATACAGGAATTTGAATTCCACTTTATGCAGAACTTCAATATGAAATCCAGTATTTGAAAATTTAGCTGCAAATATAGACTCAAACTCGATCTCCTAATTTTTAGTGCGTATCTCTCTTACTACGTGGGCTCTCGAGTCAGCTAAAATTGCCCGATTAAATTCTTGAACGAACTGGATTATTCCGGCCAATCTATACTCTGTTTGTCCAAGCTCGGTACCTTCTCGAGGCTCTTCGTCCGTCACTTCTGGGAGAGACTCAGACACCTACACACAGATAACCCTTCTGCTAAGTACCGAGGATCAGCACCTAGCCGCTTCACGCTGTGAATTATCGATGCCATTTTTTGAAGCGCACCTTTTCAATTCGTGCTCCCGGCAGCGATCCGATTGAAGGCGAGACCTGTCTTTTAATACCCCACTAATTCAGATACCAAGTCTAACCCTGGGCCGCTCCTTGCCCGATGAAGTGCATTTGGCTCTCGTTAAAGGCTACCCAACTACGACCAGTTTTGGGCTAACCCAGGAAAGTGCCTCTAACCCAACCTCACCAGAGCCTCAAACCCCAGCCGGGTTTTATGGGCATCCAACCCAAAGGCATGATAACCACTCCCCTGTGCTTGCTAGACTCTGTTCTAATGATCTCGATTAGACCCTGTCCCAAGCCCACGAATGATCGATCTGCTCGACTCACGAAGGGCCGAATATCAATGCGAAAACCGCACCGTTGGCCCGATTTCGGCACTCGCGATCGAAACAGCTCAACACCCTTGATCGCAAACTTTGTTTGGGGGTCTTTTGAGATCCCGGACGAGCCCCCAATGATAATTGCTCGTTTCTAAGCTCCCCCCCAGTCTAGTTCAGTAAAAACACTGAATCAAGCACTTGAATCAACTAAATGTTATTTTACCAAAAGCGAGTCACAGATCAAACACTATACCTATCCCACCGCGGGTTCTATCCTTGCGTCTGCCTGTTCAAGCCCTCTAGGCTCGCTCAGACAGAGACACTCCAGATGTTCACGCAGTCCCGAGCGCTCTTCCAGAAGATCGACGCTGAGTCGCGTGATCGTGGTCTTTTATATGTCCCCGGGACCTCGAGGGCCGAACCACATGGGGGTGGTCTCTCAAGAACCCAATTACAGATATCGATTAACCCATACATAACAGGCATTCCCCTAACCCAATGATACAATAGTTCAATACATTTTATTTAAAATGGACTTTGAGAGGAAGTCAACTTAGAATCATTTACCCTGATTTACAGAAATCCCAGACAAGGCTAAACACCTCATCCAATCAACACTTGGCAAAGTCAAACTCTGCAACGTTATTTACAACTATTTACAAGGTGTTGTCTGGTTTGCAGCCATCCAATCCATTCTATGCATTTTGCACCAAATTGACAGGGTTTGCAGGCTTCCCATTCTTTGCTTGCAATTTGTATCTAAGCTCCAGCACCTCTCCGCAGCTTGTCCCAGCTCTGCAGAGAGTAATTCCAATTTGACCAAATCTCCCAGCAACCCTGAAACTTACCCCATTTTGTAGTCCTAGCTGCTCCAATTTAGCCAGGATTAACACCCATGACTTCTGGCTCACCATATAATTGCCATTCTCTCTTCCCAATTGGGAAAAGTCTGGTCTTCAGCCCATAGATCTTCACATCAAGCGGCTCAGTGCAGCAGCGATAGAGTTGCTGTCTTATATCACCAGAGACCTGGGTTTGATCCTGACTACAGGTGCTGCCTGTAAGGAGTTTGTATGTTCTCCCTTTGACCTGTGTGGGTTTTATCCAGCTGCTCCGGTTTTCCTGCACATTCAAAGGCGTACAGGTTTGTAGGCTAATTGGCTTCAGTAAAATTGTAAATTGTCCCTAGTGTGTATCGGATAGTGTTAGTGAGCAGGGATCACTGGTTGGCGCGGACTTGATGGGCTGAAGGGTCTGTATCTGCGCTGTATCTCAAAACTGAACTAAACTAAACTGAAAATCAAGACTAAGATTGGAAAGACACCAGATGTAGAATCCTTGTTTATTAGACCCACATCTTGCCTGCTTAGTGGTGCTGTGTGTGCACGGGTGTTGTGAACGACACGTACCCCTCCTTCACCCTCCCCACACATCCAGAAATCTTAACACATCTTGTGAAAATATTTGGGAAGTTGTAAGCACTATGGCTCACATTATCCAGTCACAGAAGTGGTTATGTAAGCATAATAATGCAAATTTCTCACTTTTAAAAATACAGGATGCTGGCATGAAAACACTGAGCTTCCTGTGAACCTTTCAATGTACGTTCTCCCAAAAACAACACAGAAGTTGTCAGCACGTGCTCTCATGAGTGTTTCATTCAGGCAAAGTCTTTTATTTCTCCATAATAAAATATTGCACGTCGGAATGTTATATTTAAATCAATTTGCCCAACGTGATGACTGGATTCTGATGATAGTTTTACAGCTGAAATGATACAGAAACAAAAAATTTCCAATTCGCTTCCACAGACGAAGAATCTCTGAGAAGGGACGGACGGTGCCACATAGTCCAGCCAGCGAGAAACAGTAATGTAAAGACCCCACATATTTTATAGTATGTGCTGTTGGTGTTCACTACTGAGTATTTTTTGCATTAAAACGTACACATTAAATTTTCTGCAGAAGGACCCTTGAAAATTTTATTTCGGTCAGAGAGTCAGAATGGATATGGTCTTGATGGTGAACTGTTCAAATGTTTTTGAAGTGGTGAATAAAGGAGTGGACGGGAGAATGTCCATGGAGCTTTCTTCCACATGCTTCCAGATTCTTCCATAGCCTCAGAATAAAGGGACGTACCTTTAGAAAGGAGATGAGGAGGAATTTCTTTAGCCAGAGGGTGTGAATCTATGGAATTCATTGCCATGGAAGTCTGTAGAGCCAAGTCAAAGGATATTTTTAAGGTGGAGATTGAAAGATTCTTGATTGGTACAGGTGAAGATGGCAGGAGAATGGGTTGGGAGGGAAAGATAGATCAGCCATGATTGAACGCCGGAGTAGACTTGATGGGATGAATAGCCTAATTTTTGCTCCTATAATTTATGAACTTGTGAACTTATGATGTATCTCATAGAGATTGTAAGATAAATCTAAAGCTCATCAAATTGGAGACATCATCAACATGGTTAGAACATTTTCCGGACAATGAAAGATGGGGAGCAGGGGTTATGGGCAGGAACAGGAGTCTTCAAGATGTGATGAGTGATACCCCTCAGATCTAGGTTGGGAACCGCAACCTATTTACCCTGTCCATTAATGACTTGGTCAAATATCTACATTGCCAACAAGGTCGGAAACATTTTTGAACTTAGTGTTCACTGTATGGTGAAGAAATATCTGATGACTGTTCATCAACCTGAAGTGTTAACTACCATTCTCCCTCTTCAGATGTGGCCTGGTTTTACATGCAGGCAGACAAGATTAATTTAACTTGGAATCATGTTCAGCACAGACATTGTGGGCCAAAGGGCCTGTTCCTGTGCTGTACTGTTCTATGTCCTATATTAACTGTCAGTTGATCAGTGTTGAAACTCCATCGGTGTTGAAGCCACCCAAGGCTCAGTTTATTTTCATCCGCAACACATCCTCTGCCAAGCACAACGTCTAACAATTCCTTGGCTGCAGCAGTTCAAGAGGGTTGCTCACTCTCAATAACTTTTGTGTAGAAGAAGCTTTGAAAATTATTACCCTCATCATCAAAGAATAATAAATGCTGGACAGTATTACTGGGTAACAAAAAATGAATAAATGAAAAAGGTAACTAGAGCAGGTGGGGGGGGGGGGGGGGGGGTGGCACAATGGTGCAGAGGTAGGGTTGGTGCCTTACAGCACCAGAGACTTGGGTTCAATCCTGACTGTGAGCTGTCTGTAAGTAGTTTGTACATTCTCCCTGTGACCGCATGGGTTTTCTCTGGATATTCCGGTTTCTTCCCACACTCCAAAGATAGACAGGTTTGTAGATTCATTGTCTACAAATTGGTAAAATTGCAAATTGTCCCAGTGTAAGAAGGAACTGCAGATGCTGGTTTAAACCAAAGATAGACACAAAAGCTAATTGTCCCTAGTGTGTAGGATAGTGCTAGTGTATTAGATGATCGCTGGTCAGCGTGGACTCAGTGGGCTGAAGGGCCTGTATCTCTAATGTTTAAAGTTTTGAAGCCAGTACTTCTGAATTCCCACTGGATTGAAATGGAGCCTATTGGTGGAACATTGGAATGATGGTGAGGGAGACTGGATGAACTTAGCATTTGTTCCCTCAGCTTGAGATAAAGACATTGTAGCGTACATTAAGGGACATAATTCATCTGAATGCAGTCACAGAATCTGTGGGAACATGCAAGTGCACATAAATGGTAGAAATAATATTTAAAATCCTTTTTAGCTATTTTTAATTACATTTACTTTTTATTAGTCAAATTTAATTTAAAATTTTTTGATTTTAATTATTTGAATCTATTGGAATAATCATTAAATATCTCTGAGTACCAATGTAATTTTAAAGTGGTTCAATAGTCACAGGTAGTGACAAGTAGTCAAAGAGCACAGGTGTGGCCTCCAACTTGATGCTTGAAGCCCACTCAAGCGACACTTCACAATTGCAAAGGCCAAGGGCATTCTGCCCTTCACTTGATGAAAAGTTAAGTATAGGCCAACAGGTACAGCACACAGTGCTGGTTCAGTGGGTTCAGTTCAGCACCATTAGCAAAGCAGTTCTCATTACAAAGGGAACTGTTTATACAGAGGGTGGTGGGTATACGAATGAGCTGACACATTTAACAACATTTAAAAGTCATTTGGACAAGTACATGGACAGGAAAGGTTTAGAGAGCTGTGGGCCAAACGCAGGCAGGTGGGACTAGTGTACATGGGACAGTTTGGTCGGCATGGGCAAGTTGGGTTGAATGGCCTGTTTCCATGCTGTGTGACTCTAAGGATGAATTGGGGGCCAGAATCTTAGAAAAACACAACCAAAGCCATAATTGATGAGTTTGCTTTCTAGAACCCAAGGCCAAAGTAACATTGCAAAGTGGTTTTGGTAAGGAGAAGCAGATAGTTGAGATATAATCACTGAAATGCAAATTTAAAAAAATGCAGATGCTGTAAATCTGAAATAAAACAGAAAATTATGGAAAAACTCAGCAGGTCAGTCAGCATCTGCGGAGAGAGAAACAGTGAACTTTTCAGACGTGTGTTCATTCATCAGAACGGGAAAGTGTGAGATACAAGCTAGTTTTCAGTAGGAGAGTAGGTGGGGGAGGAAAATGTGGATCAAAGGGAATGATTGTGGTAGGGTGAGTCAAAATGACTTTTTAGAAGCAGTTACCAGGACAGGGAAAGTAGCAAACACAATCTTTCCCATCAGTGTTATTCCTTCTTGCCCTGCTCCCATCGATCAGAAGCTTGAAATTGCACACCACCAGACTCTAGATCTTTCTTCCCTTTTATTATTAGGCTTCCATAATCTAGGGTACAATCCGATTCTCCTCTGCCTTATTGTGGACAATGGACTTTCTCTGTGGAATTATTACGCTACAATGCTGAGATCTATATTGTGTACTCTGCATCTCTATCACTCTATTTATTGTACTTGCGTTTGTCTTCATTATATTTCTGTACAGATTTATCTGAATGGATAGCATGCAAAACAATGCTTTTCATTGTACCTCTGACCATGTGACAATAAGAAATCTAAATCTATTAGCAGGAAGTACACCTACGTACTGAGGATTTTACTGTATAAAAAGCATGGATATATTTATTGCATACTGATCTTTTCAGGCAACTGAATCATCCTATCACCATCTAGAGAACAGTTCTGACCGACCATCTGCCTCATTGAAGACCCTTGGAATATCTTTAGTCAGACTTTAATGAACTTTATCTTGCACTTGATGTTGTTCCCTTTATCCTGTACCTATGCACTGTGGATGTCTTGATTGTTTTCATGTATAGTCTTTTCACTGACTGGATAGCATGCAACAATAAAAGCTTTTCACTGGACCTTGGTACATGTAACAATAATAATAAACTAAAGTAAAAACACTTAGATATTCATTAAGCAAAAAGTGAGGGGGAAGTCAGCAGGTCAAGCAGCATATGGGGAAGGAAATGGACAGTCAATATTTCGGGTTAAGACTTTTCATCTTTTTTTGCTCCAGATTACAGCATCTGCAGTTTCTTGTGCCTAGATGTTGCTAAAATGTTCTTTGAGTAAGATCCAACATTTAGAAGTCATTCAAGTATATAACCACAAGCAGGTCTTTATGTAGTCACCACTGAAGTCTGTGGCAATAATTTATTCTTTTACTGG
>CM075978.1:169065994-169169535 GCA_038087875.1 Malacoraja senta | reverse complement strand
GATGTAGATGCAGCAGGCCCAACACTCCGGAGCTTCCACGGCGATCCCAGGTAAGGCATCGCCCACTCCGCGGTGAATCCAGCGCTGCGCCGCTGCTGCTGGAACTCTGGTCCGGGTCCCCGGCAGGAAAGGCCGCTCCAATCCAGGTGGTAGGCCGCGAGGACGCGACTCGGAGAATAGTCACGTCTTCACCAGGAAGTGACTGAGGAACGGTTTCCCCCTTATGTTACCCCCCCTCCCCCACATAGAAAAATTAAAGAAACTAAAGAAACATACTTTTAAAACTAACTAAAAAAATTTTTTAAGCTAGAAAAACGAACAGACGAGCAGAGGCTGCCTTCAGTGCGGTGCCCCTAGTGGTCAACCATATAGCACCAAGAAATCTACTTACCACATCATTTGAACACAAACTCCATTCTTCACTCTTTGTTTCTTAAGATATTCTTAAGATAATGGCAATCCATGTTTGAAAATCCCGCCAAGAAATTTGCGCTGCGCATGCGCTGTATGCTGCTGAGCATGAGCAGTACTACAAAGGCAGAATTTCAGCTACCTTCAGTCTCCTGGAAATTGGCGGATTGAAGCATCGTCGATGGCACGTGGGCTGCACCGACCTTCGCGTGTTACATGCACTGCGGATGAAAGGCACGGAGAATTCTCCCATGCCTTTACTATTTATATTTAATAATTACCATTTTATAATTTTAGTCAGGGTAGGCAGTGCCTGGCCAAGGGTCACTAATGAGGTAGGTCGTAGATAAGGAGAGAGGAGTGAAATGTAAAGTTTGAGGGAGGGAAGCAGTGAGCTGCGCAGCAGAAAGGCTTGAGGCAGGGAGCTGCGACCTGTAGAGTGAAGCTGCCCAGCCCGGTCCCTTGCTCGGCCCCCGAGGACCGGCGAATGAGAAGAGGATGGAGGGAGCCAGTGACCATGGACGATAGACCGTGGTCTGTTGAGAGAGTGAATCTGAGTTTTTTCCCTTCTGCGCCCTTAAAGTTCGGCTGCAGGAGACGCCACTGAGGCACAAAGGCTGAAGGTGGCTGGGCGAGGAGAGGGACAATGGTTTGCTGGACAGAGGCAATGGCTAGAGGCCCTGCAGTAGCCTGGGGCACACGTCAACTGGGCGCCGCTCCAGAGGACCGAGCCTTAAAAATGCTGCCAAAACCTGGCGACTCTTATATGCGGTCTCAGTGTTCTCTTCGTACTATTGGTGATTGTGCTTAGGTATGGCAATACTTTACCAAACTGCATGCAAAAAAAAATTAACTGTAGGTATGTACAGAATCACTGAACATAGTGAACAGTGGAAGGGGACTGGGAGAGGTGAGAAATGGAGCATGAAAATGATGAGAGGGACTCAGGCATGGGAGACGAGTGTACAAAGGAGGGGAAAGGAGCAGGGTGATTGGGAGAGTGGGGGATAGTGTGAGAGATCGATGAGCACAGAGAAGAGAGGGAGAGGATAAACAATCATATTTAATTTAATTTTTTCAGGTTGCACTCAGTGCCAACTGGGCTGGATTTGTTCTTCCTCCCTATTTGCCGGAAGCATTTACGAAGCAAATGTTGCAATGTAGACCAGTGAAACTGGAGTCATCCATTACATATCAACACAGAACACTGGCTGTAAAATGCAATGGTCCCACATCCTCAGCTGACCTCACTCCCACAGTTCTTGGTCAGCGGGATGTTCAGCTGATGAACTAAGATGAAAATGTTTGTGATTCTTTAGCAAAGCTGACATCCCAGAGGTCATTATCCATCATTTTCTTTCCTGCACCTAATGTTTTTTCTTTAACCTGTTTTATCCGGGTGTCACTTGCCTGAGTTCAAAGAAAGTTCTCAAGCTGTGGATAGACATGTTTATTGTCATTCTCAAAGTACCAGTGGGACATCCAGTAATTACCAAAACATCTACCAGCAGAATTTTTAAAAATTGCAGTTTTTATAGTGCTTTGACCCAATGCCAAGCCATAAATGCATGGGCGGCATGGTGGCACAGCAGTAGAGTTGCTGCCTTACAGCTCCAGAGACCCAGGTCGATCCTGACTAAGGGTGCTGTCTGTACGGAGTTTGGACGTTCTCCCCGTAACCGCGTGTGTTTTCCCCGGGTGCTCCAGTTTCCTGCCACATAAACAAAGACTTACAGGTTTGTACGTTAATTGGCTTTGGTAAAGATTGTAAATTGTCCCTTGTGTGTACTATGGTGTTAATGTGCAGGGATCGCTAGTCGGCGTGGACTCGGTGGGCCAAAGGGCCTGTTTCTACACTGTATCTCTAAACTAAACTAAAAGCAAAGATATTTGATTTCAACTCTACCACCAGTGCTGGTGAAATCTGAACCCATGATCTCAGGTTACAAGTCCAGGATAATACCCATTTCTTGACTCTTCCTGCTGCATTGCCACAAGACCTGACAATGAACTGAGACTATTACTGGGCCCATTTCGCTGTCCACCACCCAACTGGAGTATAGAGTTCTGTGAAAAGTAAATAAAAAGCAGCAGACATTGGAATTCCAAAATAAAAACAGAAAAATGCAGGTAACATTTAGCAGGTCAAGCAGCATCTGTGGAGATGTGTACTTCAGTTCAATTTCAGTTCAATAGCCCTTCCCCAAAACTGGGAATATCTGGAAACGATGTCCAACTAACGATGTCCAACAGTCAACATGCATTGTTATTTGTAATAACAAGGAACTGCAGATGCTGGTTTACAAAAAGGGACTGGAGTACTGGATCAACTCAGCGGGTCAGGCAGCTTCTCTGAGGAACATGGAAAGGAGACGGTTCAGGTCTGATCGTGCCCCTACGTTGTTACCTATTCGGTTCTCCTTCTGTATTTCCATCGACTCATTTAATGTTTTCCAGTTGTTCAACCATTCCTAACCTTTATTTCTGACCAAGGGCCATTACATCCATGTACAATTTTATTGTGCTTCTTGCCCAACACGAGAGCATGAAGTCCATGTGGCTGTGATCCTTTATGTCTCTTCTTACTTTTCAGGACTACATCAGCAAGCTCCGAGACGGCCTTCCCTGTGGAACAAAATTCATGCCATCTTTCCCAAGTCCCATTTCCGTGGAAAAACTGGCGGCAGGAGATGTCCATACCCAGTTCCTAACTTACAAGTTGCTTAACCTGTTAAATTGTCAGAAACAGGCTTTACTGATCGGGTCATAGTGTGGAAACAGGCCCTTCGGCCCAACTTGCCCACTCCAAATACATGCCATATTTAACACTATTCCCAAAACCCTCTACACCTTTCCTATCGATGTATCTGTCCAAATGTCTTTTAAATGTTATGATAGTATCTATCTCAACCACCTCCTCTGGCAGCTCGTTCCATATACCCACCACCCTTTAGTGTAAAAAAATTACTCCTGAAGTTACTATTCAATCTTTCCACCCTCATCTTAAACCTATGCCCACTGGTTCTTAATCCTCTACTCTGGGCAAACAACTCTGTGCAATTACCCAAACAATTTCAATTACTGGAGTAATTGAGTGGTGGCACCATCGAGTGTGGCTGCCCAGCCTGCAGCTGTCTGTCCTTTCATTCTTTTTGTTATTTTTAGTCTGTTTTAAAGTTTGTTTCTGGAGATCTTTTTTAATCTGTTTTAAAGATTGTTTCTGGAGATCTTTTAGTCTTATTTATGTGGGGGGGGAGGGGGAAACAGTTTTTTGGGTCACTTCCTGGTCGAGGATGCGACTATTCTCCGAGCCGCATCTTCGCCCCCCTCCTCGCAGCCTACTACCTGGATTGGCGCGGCCTTCCCTGCCGGAGACCTGCTAGAGCCTAGGTTCAGCAGTGGAGGCGCAGCACTGGATTCCATCGTGGAGTGAGCGATGCCTTACTGGGGTCGACGTGTTGGAGCTCCGGAGTGCTGAGACTACCGACTTTGACACCGTGGAGCTTCCAACCGCGGACGGCGCTGATGCTGACTTTAACATCGCGGAGCCCTGGGATCTGTCGCCAAGGTCACCAGCATTGAATCTCTGCCCAGCTCGGCCTGTGGACTTCGGAAGCCGCGGTCTCCGGTAGGAAGCGGTCGATTCGGAGGCTCCGGGCTGCTGAGATTGTTCGAGTGCCTGAAACATCGGGCCCGTAGCGGCAACTGCGGAGGCCTCAATAGGCCCCGACCACGGGTGAACTGAGGAAGAGGACTAAACTTTGGTGCCTTCCCTCACAGTGGGAAAAGTTGATTCCGCTGTGGGGGGATGTTTTTTATGTTTTATGTTAAATTCCAAAGTGTTGTGTTTATCTTATTTGTGTGCTGCATGGTAACTCAAATTTCACTGCACCAATTGGTGTATGTGACAATAAATGTCCTTTGTCCTTTGAATTAACTTCAAATGAACCAAATATTGACTGTTACAAATACGTTGACCAGTTCCGTTAAATCTGATAACACTAAAGAAATGTGCAACAATGTGGAATTAATAGAGTCATAGAGTGGTACAGTGTGGAAACAGGCCCTTCGGCCCAACTTGCCCACACCGGCCAACATGTCCCAGCTACACTAGTCCCACCTGCCTGCATTTAGTCCATATCCCTCCAAAAGTGTCCTAAAAATGAACCTGTCTAACTGTTTCTTAAATGTTGGGATAGTCCCAGCCTCAACTCCCTCCTCTGGCAGCTTGTTCCATACACCCACCACCCTTTGAGTGAAAAAGTTTCCTCTCAGATTCCTATTAAATCTTTTCTCCTTCACCTTGAAGCTATGTCCTCTGATCCTCGATTTCCCTACTCTGGGCAAGAGATCCTGTGCATCTACCAGATTTATTCCTCTCATGATTTTATACACCTCTATAAGATCACCCCTCATTCAGTGCAATGAATAGTCTGGGAAAGAGAGAACTTAGTACTATTGGAGTCAAAACTAGAATATCAATTGTTTATGTTCATGGTGTATTAATTAACCCTGTGTGCAGTCATAGACATTCATTCCATACTCATAAAAGAAGATAGACACAAAAAGCTGGAGTAACTCAGCGGGACAGGCAGCATCACTGGAGAGAAGGAATGGGTGACATTTTGAGGCGAGACCTGAAGAGACCCATCATTCACAATAGTTCTATGTTATCCCACTTTCGCATCCACTCCCAACACACTAGTGGCAATTTGCAGAGGCCCATTAACCTACAAATCTTCACGTCTTTTGACTGTGGGAGGAAACTGGAGCACCTGGAAGAAACTTAAGTGGTCAAATGGAAAATGTGTAAACTCCACACAGACAGGACCCAAGATCAGAATCGAGCCCGGGTCTCTGGCGCTGCGACGTAGCTGCTCTACCAGCTGCGCCACTGTGCCGCCCATTTATTCTATTGACTATTTGTGAATTGAAAATGTCCCAGGCACCGCTATCCTGATTCGTAAGAACATTAAGTTCGAACCACAGAAAACTGTGGAAGACCCTGCTGGTCGCTTTGTCATGGTGTCGGGCAAACTGCAAGACACACCTGTCATATTGGCAAGTATCTATGGACCCAACTGGGATGACAGCTCATTTATAACTAAATTTTTTACATCTCTCCCAAATATTGAAAATCACCATGTCATTGTGGGTGGAGATTTTAATCTGGTCCAAGATCCTATACTGGATAGATCTTCGAATAAAGCCTCTACTTTAACTAAATCCGGTAAGACTCTGCGTGTTTTCGCCAAACAACTGGGGCTCACAGATCCATGGAGATTTATATCTCCCACGACTAAATTATTTTCATTTTTCTCCCACGTACATCGTACGTTTACCCATATAGACTTCTTTCTCTTAGATAATAGATTGCTTTCCAAAATCAAATCCAGTGAGTACCATAGCATCGTAATATCAGATCATGCTGCGACCTCCCTTGATCTTCATTTTCGTAAACGAATTAACCCCTTTAAGTGGAGGTTCAACTCCTCATTATTAGCAGAGGCTCACTACATGCAATTCTTGCACTCTCAAATCACCCTATATTTTGAGCTGAATGACTCGCCGGACATAGAAAGAGGTATACTTTGGGAAGCTTCAAAAGCCTATATTAGGGGCCAACTCATTTCCTTTATCTCCAACCTGAAAAGAACCGAGACGTTCCAAACGGCAGATCTGCTACAAAAAATAAAGGACATTGATGACAAATATGCATCTGACCCAAACGCTAATCTCTATAGAGAACGCCTTAGGCTACAAACAGACTTTGACCTCATATCCATTAATAAAGCCAAACTACGACTGCTTAAATCTAGGCAACACTTTTTTGAATCTGGGGATAAAGCTGGAAAGCTCTTGGCCCATCAGGCCAGAACAGAGGCGACTTCACGGCTAATTCCAGCCATTAGATCCAGCTCAGGGGAGACTCATACTGATCCTCTCAGAATTAATGAAACATTTGCTAAATTCTACACTGAACTATACACTTCTGACTGTCCCCCCACTGCAGGTGACATGTTCAGTAGTATGATGCTTCCTCGAATTGACGAAGAAGCCATGAGAGACTTGGGTGGTCCCATAACTGTAGCTGAGGTCCAAGCAGCCATCACATCGCTGCAAAGCGGAAAGTCACCCGGCCCTGACGGCTTCTCTGTAGAATATTACAAAGCTTTCTCTGACCTCCTTGCACCAGTCCTGAGAGATATGTATAATGAGGCGTTTTTACACCGTCGCCTACCGCCCACCTTGTCGTGGGCTACCATCTCCCTAATTCTCAAAAAGGAGAAAGATCCCCTGCTTTGTGGTAGCTATAGACCAATCTCACTCCTGAATGTGGACCTCAAAATCCTTTCTAAAGTCCTTGCGCTTCGTCTTCAGCAAGTGATGCCCTCTATTATCTCGTTGGATCAAACAGGGTTTATACCTGGCCGACAGTCGTCCCATAATACTAGGCGTCTCCTTAACATCATTCACTCTTCGAGTAATGAGACCCCGGAGATGGTGGTCTCCCTCGATGCCGAAAAGGCCTTCGACAGGGTTGAGTGGAGGTACCTTTATGAAGCGATGGATAGGTTTGGCCTCGGAAACAGTTTTATTCTCTGGGTGAGCCTATTATATTCGTCCCCGGTGGCCTCAGTACAAACAAACGACATACTGTCGCCCCACTTCACACTTCAGAGAGGTACCAGACAGGGTTGCCTGTTATCTCCACTCTTGTTTGATGTCGCGATAGAACCCCTGGCGGTCTGGTTACGCGCAGAGAAGGGCTTTGAAGGTATTACACGGTTTGACACAACTCATAAAGTCTCATTGTATGCGGATGACCTGCTCCTGTACATCTCGAACCCAGTCAGTTCTCTCCCTGTGATTATGAATATTTTAGAACGGTTTGGTGCATACTCTGGTTATAAACTTAACTACCAAAAGAGTGAGCTACTACCGATTAACTTACCGGCTAAGCAGCTCCCTCGCTCTTTAACCTCATTCAAAAGGGCAGAGGATGGGTTTCGCTATCTCGGCGTTTTTATCACAATACCCTTATCTGATATGTTCCGCACAAACTTTTTGCCTCTGGTTGAGAAAGCCGAAAAGGATTTTGATCGCTGGTCAGTCTTACCTCTATCTCTCGTGGGCCGGATAAATCTGGTTAAGATGGTTGTCCTACCCAAATTCCTGTATCTTTTCCAGCATATCCCCATACTTATCACCAAATCTTTTTTTGATAAATTAGAAAGGACAATATCTAAATTCTTATGGGGTAGCAAACCGGTCAGAATCCGAAAGGCGATACTGCAGTCTCCTAAGAGTGATGGCGGTTTGGCCCTCCCTGATTTTAGGCGATACTACTGGGCAGCTAACTTGCAAAAACTCCTGTATTGGATGAATGATGATTGCGAGCACCCACCGATCTGGGTATACATGGAAAAGGCGAGTTCACATCTCCCATTGCGGTCTGTCTTATGCTCCCAACTCCCCCTTTCTATAACATCTGTGGGTGCAGGCCCAATTGTGTCCCTTTCGCTCAAGATATGGAGTCAATTTAGGAAAAACCTCGGCTTACAGGGTCCTTCCATCTTGACCCCACTGCTTAAAAATCACATTTTTAAACCTTCAAGTATAGACCACGCATTTAAAACCTGGCATAGTAATGGCATCAGTAGTATTAAAAACCTATATAAGGATGGTATCTTCTCATCTTTCGCGGAGCTCTCGTCTAACTACAACCTCCCAGCCTCCCACCTTTTTCGTTTTTTCCAGATTAGGGATTTTGTGAAGAAGACATTTCCCTACTTCCCAAATCGCCCTCCTGAAACCCTGACCGATATCATCTTAGCTTTAGACCCCAATCGGAAGAAATGCATCTCTATTTTATATAATTTGCTAGGGTCGGTTTTATCGAAACCTCATACCTCATTAAAAGCTGCGTGGGAGGGAGAGCTGAATACGCAATTAACAGACCAGCAATGGGACTCTGCCTTGGGTTTGATCCACTCTTCTTCTATATGCGCTCATCATGGCCTAATCCAATGCAAAGTCCTTTACAAAGTCCACTATACAAATGTAAGATTAGCTAGAATGTACCCAGCCGTTAATGACACCTGTAACAGATGTAGTCAATCTCCCGCCAACCATAGCCACATGTTTTGGTCTTGCCCTAAGCTAGCAGCCTTTTGGAGGAGTGCTTTTGAATTGATAAGTAGAGCTTATGACCAGACTATTCTTCCAAATCCAATGTCAGCCATTTTCGGTACCCCTCCTAATACCAACCTCTCTGTTGCGGTGAAACGGGTCCTAGCTTTTACAACCTTGTTAGCCCGGAGACTGATCTTGCTTAATTGGAGGCTCACCTGTCCCCCGACACACGCCCGTTGGATTAAAGAGGTGCTTTACAATCTGAAACTTGAAAAACGTAGGTTCTCTCTCAAAGGTTCTACCAAGACATTCCTAGATACATGGAACCCTTTCCTTGAATTGGTTAACTCTCTTGCCTTGTCCCCGGACTCGGAAGAGGACTGAGTGTTCTCCATCATCGTTTTGTTCTACAGCAGCTGCTTTCCCCTTAACCCCCCCTCCCTACAATGGCTTATTGAGATGTGTACGTATATATATATATATATATCTTAAAAAATTAAAAAATTAAAAAATAAAAAAAAAGATTGATTGAGATTCTTGTGTATATATATATGTATATATATATATATATATATATATATATATATATATTTATTTTTTATTTTTTATTTTTTATTTTTTTATATAGCACATTTTGTTTCGTCTATTCTACCATTTGTGTGTGGATGTGTATGTATGTGAGTGTTGTTTGTCCTCGTTTGGCTCCGACCTGACTTGGGTGGGTTGAAGGTGGGTATGGGTAAGGGTTTTGAGGATCGCTTACATACTGTTGTACAATTATGCCTTGATTATTATTGTCTGTTATTATTGTATATATGTAAATTGCCGTGAAATTCAAATAAAAAGATTAAATTGAAAATGTCCCTCGACGTTTTTACACCCGTTTGAATTCTTTTCCAACAAGGCAATACAAGCAATGACAATAAGCTGATTCCACTTTAATTAGACGTCTGATTAAGAAACGTTATTTTTGTTTTGCATTTAAAATTTTACATGAACATTTTTATTATGTGATCAGGTTAAAGACTGTCTGTTCACACGTGCATTTGTTTGACTTCTAAATCTGTTGTCTCCTTGGTGTTTGGCAAGTTCAACCCTAATTATACTCCCACTTACACTTAACCCTGCGAGTGAAGTTACAGCTGCTTCTGCAGTTATTTCATCTTTATAGTCAAGGAAAGCGCGGTGTTGAGCACCTTGCCAATTCAGACGCAGTGGACCTACATTGTGATCTCTCAAAATATTCTTCAATTCACTGACTCTCAGACTTGGGGGTATGTTACCCATGTAAACTGCAGTAACTCTACTTGTGGCATTAGACTGGGCTTTTGAGTCACATTCTGTTTCTTCTTCACTCTTATCACAACTCCCAGTCTTTTCAAATGGATCACTTTTAAGCCGTGTTGCGTTTGCACTTTTCCTGGGCATCCTTTCACCAGAGAACTTCTGCAGTTCTTTTTCGTCAATGCATCTTTCATCCTTCAGAGCGACATCCTTGCCCTCTTGCTTTTCTCTGCAGTAGAAGGTTTTGAGGATTGGAATTTTTTGCATCATCTCCAAATCCACCTGTCCCGAACAGAAAAGGAAAAACAGTGATTACAGGATGTTTAAAGGGAGCACAATTTGCTCTTTGCTTCTCACAAATGTAACTTTGTGCTTCTGGTTTAAAGAGTTGAGTGGTCAGCGGCTAAAGCACAGCTAACATAATCAAAGGCTTGTCCCACCCTGGTCATTCCTTCTTCTCCCTGCTCTCGTCCAGCAGAAAGTACAGAAGCTTGAAAGCATGCACCACCAGTATCAAGAACAGCTTCATCCCCTGTATTATCAGGCTTCTGAACAATCCTTCTATAAGCCAGGGTACTGTCCCATTCACCTCTGCTCCATTATAGACATTCTGTTTATGGCACAGACCTGCTTCAATGCTGAGAACTATATTATGCATCCATTTACTTGACAATGATATGTGACTAGCCCTGGGAATTCATAATATTGCTGACACCATTTGCTTTTGTCCCAGGTGGGACAAGCCAAACCTGTTTCTCAGCTGCAAATATGGGATCGTCCAACTGTTGAGCACTGCCTGTTGTGTGACTCCAAATTATTTTGCAGTTGAAACTGCAAGTATCACGGGTTAAAAGTTATTCAAGTCAATTGTTTGTAGACAAATATGCTAGAGAAACTCAGTGGGTGAGGCAGCATCTATGGAGCGACGGAAATAGGCGAAGTTTCGGGTCGAGTCCTTTCTTCAGACTGATTTGAGGGTGGGGGGGGGGGCGGGAAGAAGAAAGGAAGAGGCAG
The DNA here is from genome assembly GCA_038087875.1 of Malacoraja senta. Taxonomy (NCBI): domain Eukaryota; kingdom Metazoa; phylum Chordata; class Chondrichthyes; order Rajiformes; family Rajidae; genus Malacoraja; species Malacoraja senta. The sequence goes on along the minus strand of CM075978.1, from coordinate 169,158,690 downwards.
AGACAGTGGGCTGAGGGAGAGCTGGGAAGGGGAGGAGAAAGCAGGGACTACCTGAAATTGGAGAAGTCAATGTTCATACCGATGGGGTGTAAACTGCCCAAGCAAAATATGAGGTGCTGCTCCTGCAATTTACGGGTGGCCTCACTCTGGCTATGGAAGAGGCCCAGGACAGAACGGTCGGATTTGGAATGGGAGGGGAAGTTGAAGTGCTGAGCCACCAGGAGATCAGGTTGGTTATTGCGAACCGAGCGGAGGTGTTGGGCGAAGTGATCGCCAAGCCGACGCTTGGTCTCACCGATGTAGAGCAGCTGACACCTAGAGCAGCGGATGCAATAGATGAGGTTGGAGGAGGTGCAGGTGAACCTCTGCCGCACCTGGAAAGACTGCTTGGGTCCTTGAATTGAGTCAAGGGGGGAGGTAAAGCGACAAGTGTAGCATTTCCTGCGGTTGCAAGGGAAAGTGCCAGGAGAGGGGGTGGTTGGGGTGGAAAGGAACAAATTGACCAGGGAGTTACGGAGGGAGCGGTCTCTGCGGAAAGCAGAAAAGGGAGGAGATGGGAAGATGTGGCCAGTGGTGGGATCCCGTTGGAGGTGGCATAAATGTCGGAGGATTATTTAACAATCACCTGCATCTCATGGGGGCGGGAACGTCTACCTTCCCGTGCAGGTCTATAGCACCTGCCCACTGCCCATTGACTTCTCCAATTTCAGGTAGTCCCTGCTTTCTCCTCCCCTTCCCAGCTCTCCCTCAGCCCACTGTCTCCGCCTCTTCCTTTCTTCTTCCCACACCCCACCCTCACATCAGTCTGAAGAAGGGTCTCGACCCAAAATGTCGCCTATTTCCTTTGCTCCATAGATGCTGCCTCACCCGCTGAGCTTCTCCAGCATTTTTGTCTACCTTCGATTTTCTAGCATCTGCAGTTCCTTCTTAAACAAGTCAATTGTTTGATACTTTTCAACACAATTATTAATCTATTGAGTTTGCAGAGAAACATCTATGCTTGTTCATTGAAATAACACAGCATTCTTTTCCCATACTTGTAGAGCCAGCATTAATCCTTCATTTCAACACTGCCAGGGCACAATGAAACCCTGTCATAATGACACAGCAGAGAAACAGACCATTCAGCTCACCATGTTGACATTCCTACCCATCTATACTAAACCCACCTGGTCGGTAGCAATCAATGCCTTGACCATTGAAGGTTTTTCCTCAGATCCCCACCGAGGTCTCTTACCCCTTACCCTAAAGCTACGTCCTCTCATTTTCACACCTTGTTCCTGTCTCACACCTTCCGTCTTTCCATCTCTGGCCTTTGTCGAACTATCTGTCTATTAAAAAGCCCTCCTTACCTGTATGAACCAAATACCTGCCAGTCATTGTCATGCCCCTCCTTTCTTCCAACTGTCTTACCCCCCACAATCAGTCCGAAGAAGTGTCCCGACCCGAAACTTCACCTAACCATGTTCTTCAGAGATGCTGCCTGACCTGCTGAATTACTCCAGCACCTTGTGCCCTCTTGTTTTAAGTACCTCCACCATGGAGGTAAGGTTTTCTGCTGTTTACCCAATTTATGCCCCTCATATCATTGCACACTTCTATCAAATATCCCCTAAGCCTTCTCCACTCCAATGAATACAAACTTAGCCTATCCAGTCTCTCATAACCAGCTCCATCACAGGCAAAATTGCAGAATATTTCAAGCACACCTCCTTTGCACCCTTTCCCGTGTAATCGCATCCTTTCTATAGTGTGATGACCAGAACTGCACATGGTGCTCGAGCTATGGCTTAACTAAAGTTTTCTATTTTTGTGTTTAGCTTGATACTAATATTCAGGTAGTTTTAAGCTACAGCAGGAAGTTGTGCTGGATTATCCAAAATAATTATCTTTGTATCACTTACATTTAATTGAGGTTGCTTATAGACATCATTTGTCCATTGGATATAGGAACCAGAGTCGGCCTTTCAGTGCCTACTATCTGCTTTCCTGTTCAGCAAGATCTATCTTCATGTTCGCTTTCCCAATGTATCCCCATAACATTACCTAAGGAGGGTTTTATTCTACAACTTCACTCTATTAATGTACTAAAGTGGGGGGGGGGGGGAAGTGTGGACTGGAATACCTGGTGACTGGACAGGAACATGGAAATGTATACTTTACTTTTGACTGTAGAGATACAGCATGGAAACAGACCCTTCGGCCCACCGAGTCCACGCCAACTAGCGATCACCCCATACACTAGCACTATCCTAGACACTAGGGATAATTTACAATTTTACCAAAGCCAATTAACCTGCAAACCTGTACGTCTTTGGAATGTGGAAGGAAACAGGAGCACCCGGAGAAAACCCACGTGGTCACATGGAGGACGTACAAACTCTGTGCAGACAGTACCCGTAGTCAGGATCGAGCCCGGTCTCTGGTGCTGTAAGGCAGTAGCTCTACCGCTACGTACATTGCAGAAACTTGGGAAGTTGTTGGAGACAGAATGAAGGTGACATCACTCCTCTTCAGAGGCTAATTACAAATTGGTTCAACTTGTAAATGAATGACAAATGCAGGGATTTGTACATGGTGCAGAAAGACCATAGTCTTTCTGAATGGGGAGGAAAATATTTTGGCAGAAGAGAAAAAGGAACTGTGTAGGAAATGAATGAAGTTTGCAAACCTTTGACCATATAATTCCTTGAGGTTTGGAACGTTTGCAATCGGTCGTGATCACTTGAGTAGGTGTAAGGATGTAGTCAACAATCAGATCATGGTTGTCCATCAACTCTTCTGGGATGTCAAGCAACTAGAAAAACAGAAGCATGGAAACTGTTGAAAGTTCTTTGCAAACTGTGCCTAAAAATGTGCCGAACGTTCAATAGATGCTACCAAGTGCTTCGCATATTATGTCACTTGTTCTACAGTGCCAAACTTGCTGCTGTTGGCATTTGGTCTGTATAACTGGAAAAAAAAACACCCTCTGGCACCCTCTCCGAACCAGGGAAATGCAGTGGAACTGATGCCAAATGGCACCTTTAGCAATGAATGAATTAGAGGAAATGTTTAAGGATCCTTCTGCAAAGCAGCCTTATCCTCGTGTAAATATACATGCAGGTGTTTATTTTTTCAAAAACTTATTTAGAAATTAAACCCATGTTTAAATGTTTACCTTGCCGATGATTGGCTTCCTGGTTGGGGCTGTTATTCTTGCACCATCTTCCTATGCTAAGCAGTGAAGCACACCACTTAATTCTGAGAGCCGCTGGGTTTTCCCTTCCATTAAGAGGTATCTCCTCAAGCCGCTAAGATGCTCATAGATGCTTTTTATGTGCAAGCACTAAAGCACTCGGAGGGAATAAACAGAATGGTCAAACTAGTCCTTCTGATTTTTTTTTCTCTCTGTCTGAATTCAAAATATGACCATTTTTAGTTCCATTGGCTTTCATATGACAACAGTTCATAGTACAAAGCACTTTTACCTCTGGGTCAGATTTTGTTAATTTATTCATTTTTGGTATGGGTATATAATTGGTAAGGCCAGCATTTACTGCTCACCCCTAATTCCCCATGAGATGGTGTTTTGGGGGCAATCTTGAACCTTTGAACCTCTTCGGATGAAGATACTTCACCCACAGTTTGCAGGAGTCAGAGAGTAATTCTGAGGGGCCGTGTGCTGCCTGAATGAATATACCATGGAATCAATTAAAAAACAATTTTGGGCAGCACGGTGGTGCTGTTGGTAGAGCTGCAGCCACACTGCACCACAGACCCGGTTGAATCCTGACATTGGATGCTGTCCGTGTGGAGTTTACATGTTCTCCCTATGACCGGCGTAGGTTTCCTCTAGGTGCTCCATTTCCTCCCACATCCCAAACACGTGCGGGTTTGTAGGTTAATTGGCCTCTGTAAATTACCCCTGCAGTGTTGGGAGTGGATCAGAAACAGGTGTGAAAGGGTAATTGATGGATGGGCCGAAGAGCCTGTGTCCATGCTGCATCTCTAAACTAAACAGTGATGTTCCTCCAAGTCAGGATGGTGTACAACTTGGCAGAGTTGGGGGAAATTCTGCAGTTGTCCCTGCATACCAGCTACCACTATCCTGCACAATGGTGGAATCAGATTTGAAAAGTGCTGTTAAAAAGTTTACATTGTTACGGGCCAGAGGAATCGCCTTTAACTTTTCCTCTCGCTGACCTGATTCCTCACGAGTAGACCATATTGACCCATAGGAGGTCTGGAGTGGAACAGTAGCGCAGCGGTAGAGTTGCTGCCTTACAGTGCCAGAGACCTGGGTTCGATCCTGACTGTGGTTGCTGTCAGTATGGAGTTTGTACATTCTCTCTGTGACTGCATGGGTTTTCTCCGGGTCCTTCAGTTTCCTCCCACACTCCAAAGACGTACACGTTTGTAGGTTAATTGACTTTGGTGAAATTGTAAATTGGCCCTGGTGTGTAGGATAGTGCTAGTGTACGGGGTGATCGCTGGTTGGCGCGGGCTCTGTGGGCCACAGGGCCTGTTTCTGCGTGGCATCTCTAAAGTTTAAAGTCTAAAAGAAAGTCATAGTCAATGGTATGGGAATCAAGAACCAGAGGATATAGGTTTAAGGTGGGAGGGGAAAGAACTGATAGGAACCTTACGAGCAACTTTTTCACTGTGGGTGGTGGGTATATGGAATGAGCTGTCAGAGGAGGTACTATAACAACATTTAAAAGACTTTTGGATAAGTACATGGATAGGAAATGTTTAGTGGGGTATGGGCCAAATGTGGGTGAATGGGACTAGCTTAAATAGGACATCTTAGTTGGCATGGGTGAGTTGGGCTGTCTTTTCAAGTATCCTACAGTACATTGCATCCATGTGTGTATCTTCTCAATTCTGTCCAATCCCACTGAACTCTAAAATGAACATAACGTGAGGAGTTGAGTATAGGAGTTCTGCAGTTGTACAGGGCCCTGGTGATACCACACCTGGAGTATTGTATGCAATTTTGGTCTCCTAATTTAAGGAAGGACATTCTTGCTATTGAGGGAGTGCAGCGTAGGTTCACGAGGTTAATTCCTGGGATGGCGGGACTGTCATATGATGAAAGAATGGAGTGACTGGGCTTGTATTCACTGGAATTTAGAAGGATGAGGGGGATCTCATAGAAACATATAAAATTATTATGGGATTGGACACGCTAGATGCAGGAAACATGTTCCCGATGTTGGGGGAGTCCAGAAACAGGGGCCACAGTTTAAGAATAAGGGGTAGGCCATTTAGAACTGAGATGAGGAAAAACTTTTTCACACAGAGAGTTGTGAATTTGTGGAATTCTCCGCCTCAGAAGGCAGTGGAGGCCGATTCACTGGATGCATTAAAAAGAGAATTAGATAGAGCTCTTAGGGCTAGTGGAATCAAGGGGTATGGGGAGAAGGCAGGAACAGGGTACTGATTATGGATGATCAGCCATGATCACATTGAATGGCGGTGCTGGCTCGAAGGGCCGAATGGCCTACTCCTGCACTTATTGTCTATGTACCTATGTATCTAACAGGAATTCTTGCATTAAAGCAATCTGGATTATTAAAACAACAGGCACACTTTATTTAAAGTATTGGAGGATTAAAATTACTGTGGGTTGAATAGTATAAGAATATTCAGCCCCTCATTCAGTTTATTGGCTCATGGAGAGATATGTTAAATTAGATCCCCTCGCATGGCCCTAAAAAGATTTGAAATTTTCAACATATATCCCTTATATTATAGTCATAGAGTGTGGAAACAGGACCTTCGGCCCATCTTGCCCACACCGTCCAACATGTCCCATGTACACTAGACAGACACAAGCCTACACATTTTGCTGCTTCATTTAAACTAGTCCCACTTTCCTGTGTTTAGCCCATATCCTTCTAAAACCTGTCCTATCTATGTACCCGTCTAATGGCATCTTAAACATTGCGATAGTCCCTCCTGTCTCAACTACCTCCTCCGACAGCTTGTTCCATCCACCCACCACCCTTTGTGTGAAACAGTTACCCCTCAGATTCCTGTTAAACCTTTCCTCCTTCACCTTCATCTGATTACATTTTTTAAGTGCTTACAAGGTCTGCTTCCATTTGTGTATTTTGATTATGGATTTTCCTTCCAATGGAAACATTTTATCATTTTTTTAATTAAAACTTTTCTTAATTTTTTAATGCTTCCATCAAATTTATCCTTAACATCTGTTCAATTGCCAATAATCCCAGTTTCCATCGTCTTTGCACATAACTGAAATCCTTCAGCATTTAACTCAACCATTGTCATGAAATCATTCAGTCCTTGTAACGGAACTTGGATTTTAATTTTCCTTTCTGAACCTTGTTACCAAATCCTGTGATATTAAAATATAGATTTTGAAATGAAAGACATTACTCATAGAAAATTTCCCAAAATGTCCAAAATGCATAGGTGGTTGATCAACAACGAAAACAGGCAGGTTAATGTTCTAAGTGTTGCATTTCAATAGAACAGAATGTCCTGCTATCCACTCACAGTATTTTCAGTTTTTATTTCAAATTTCACCATTTGTGGTTTTATTTTTCCTCTGCAGTAGCTCATATTTATTTTTCCAAGTTGAAAAGAAAATATTCTATTGATGGCCTCAGTCACAACACCATTTACAGCACTGCCCATTTGCTAAAGTTGATTCGCACAGTAGTCCAAGTTGGATTGGGTGCCAATTGATGGAATATTTTGGTTTGACACATTGGGGAAAACTGCACTATATACATTTAAAGTGTATAAAAGCAGGAATGGGCTGGATGCTTTTTCAAAAGGGTATTGAGGGTCTGGAAAGCATTGCTGGTTCATGTGGTGGTTTCTAACTCTCTGTATGCCTTTTAGAGGCAATGTATTGCATCATGTTGAAGGTGAATGGATTAACAGTTAAGGCATATTTGGTCAATGTGATCTCCTGGATTGGTTTCAATAGCCTGAGGGGTCGTGCAGACATTTCCCAGATTCCACCCACTGCCTCTCCCCCTTTATTAGCTCTGGTTCTCTGCTGGTTTCAGGTCTTTCCCAGGAGATTACATGGCTGTGGGTGTGAAGTGGAAGCATCTAGGAATGAGTGCAAGGCACTTAATGAAGCAGTTGTTATTTTACTTCCATTTTCATATGATTCATATATTTAAGACCCTTCTGTTCAATTACAGATTGTGAGATTAGTATCAATGATATGGTTCACCTTATCAACTTTAAACTTTATTTTAGACTTTAGAAATACAGCGCAGAAACATGCTCTTCGGCTCACCGAGTCCGCGCTGACCAGCGATCACCCCGTACATTGACATCACCCTACATACTAGGGACAATTGACAAATGTACCAAAGTCAATTAACCTCCAAAAATGTAAGACAGCTATGCCACTTTGCCATCCACAATTGTTTAAATACCTATTATATACAATGTAAATAGGTGGCACAGTGGCACAAGGGTGGCACAGCTGGTAGAACTGCTGCGTCAAAGCGTCAAAGACCTGGGATCCATCCTGACTTTGGGTGTTGACTGTGTGGCATTTTCAATTGTGACCACGTGGGTTTCCTCTGGGTGCTTCGGTTTCATCCCACATCCGAAAGACGTGGGTTGGCAGGTTAATTGGCCTCTGTAAATTGTCCCTGGTGTGTAGGGAATGTATCAGAAAGTGGGCTAACATAGAACTAGTGATAATGGACAATTAATGGTCAACGTGGACTCGGTGGGCCACAGGGTCTGTTTCATGCCGTATCTCTAAAACCAAAACTAAATGCATTTGACCTTTTTTTCAACAGAACTAAACAAAATAATGCCTTGATATTTCACCTCACATTCTCTTATAGTTGTTTAACAAACCTGGCAGTCATGGACTGTGGTAACGACAACTGTATTCTCATCGATGCTCCCCATTGATACCATCATGGCATATTCCAAGTCGGCAAAACCCTCTCCTTTTCCAATTCTCCAGCCTTGAGATTAAATGAAAACTGCATGTTAAGAATATTCCAAAATAAAAGAAAAATAGATGGACATTATTAGATTATACATTATACATTACTATACATGTTAGATGCAAGAAGTCAAAGGTGTGGTACTTCCTTTACAGAACACATACAAAATTAGTTAAACATGGCTAAAGGAGTTATTTATTTACAAACTTTGGCTCCATATGTAGCCGCCAGGCTTTAGCTTTAAATTCTATAAACATGAGCTCAATTAAATTATATCATATGCTTGCTTCTTCACATCAACTCTAATTCATAAAGGACCACTGAAGATGGCGGCATTGTTGTCATTGGCCATTTTCATCACCCAATCTTCCTACGTTGCCGCTTTTGGGAATCTGGAAACTTAAACAGCAAGGTCCCTGAACCCCCGAAGTCTTATTCATCATCACTCCTTAGTGTTCTACTATTTACTGAATGTGTCTGAACCATATTTGCCTTCACAAAATGCATCACCTTACACTTGTTGGGATTATATTTCATCAGCCAATGCTCTGCCCAATTTTCCATCTGACAACCTTCCTTGCTTTCTACAACACCTGGAGCCACAAGGAACTGCAGTTGCTAGTTTACAGAAGAAGACACAAAGTGCTGGAGTCACTCAGTGGGTCAGTCAGCATCTTCGGAGAACATGGATCGGTGGAGTTTTGGATCGGGACCCTTCTTCAGACTGTTCGGTCCCAACCTAAATCTCCACCTATCCGTGTTCTCTTGAGATGCTGACTGACCTGCTGAGTTACTCCAACGCTTTGTCTTTTTTTAATCTTTTCCTCCTACTTGACTTGAGGCATTCCTTACGGTCTCACGATTAAATAAGACTTGCATTATGAGGAAAAATTTGAGTAAAAGGATCCATACTCTGGAGTTTGCAAGGATGAGGTTGACCACATTGAACCATGCAAGATTCTGAAGGAGCCAGAGAGACTAGATATTTGAAGGATGTTAGATGATACTAGGGAATCTAGAAATAGTGAGTAAACTCTCAAGATAAAGTATCCATTTAAATGAAGCACAAATGGAAATCACTGGAACTCCTTAATTCCAGAGAATGTTTTAATTTTTAATTTTTTTTTAACAGACACAACGCGGAAACAGACCCTTCGGCCCACCGAGTCTGCGCCAACAGCGATCCCTGTACATTAACACTATTCTACACACACTAGGGACAGTTTACACTTATACCAAGTATACAAACCCAAACCAATTCACCTACGAACCTGTACGTCTTTGGAATGTGGGAGGAAACCGAAGATCTCAGAGAAAACTCACGCGGCCACTGGGAGAATGTACAATTTTGGATACTGAACCAATGAGTCTACCCAAGTTTCACAAAGATTTTGGTGAACAAAGATTATTAAGTTCAAGCAGAAGAGCAAAATAGCCACAATTTTCTCTGAATTTCACAACAAGCTGAGGAGCTATAGCCTAGATAGCCTTCTCCTCCACAATTTCTCCAATTCTTTTTCAAGTGACCCTATTCCTATCTGCCAAGAAGACCAACCTGTAGAATTGCTCCCGATTGCTGCATGACTACTTTTCTCTGTTTCTTCAAAACTCTTCATAAAACCAACCTCTTTCACCAAGACTGATCCTCTCTCCTAATACTTCTTTCTATGGTTCGGTGCTAAGTTTAGACTTTGTCTTACAGTCATAGGGTCATACAGCATGGTAACAGGCCCTTCGGCCCAACTTGCCCATGCTGACCAAGATTCCCCATCTACCTGCCTGCATTTAGCCCATATCCCTCTAAACCTTTCCTATCCATCTACCTGTACAAATGTCTTTTACATGTTGTTATACTGTAGTACCTGCCTCAACTACCTCCTCTGACAGCACGTTCCATATACCCACCATCCTCTGTGTGAAAAATTTCCCCTCAGGTTCCTATGAAATCTTTTGCCTTAAACTTACATCCCCTGGTTCTTGACTCACCTACTCTGTCTTCATTGAGATCATTTCTCAATGAAGCTCGTTGATGTATTTTGTTATGTTAGTTAAACAAATAAATGCTAAATAAATGCAATTTATTGATACTAAAAATCTTTATTGGTGTCACACTGCAACATAACTCTAAAAAATTGCAAGTGTATATTTTAAATTCACATTCTAAAAGTTACCGTTCTTGGATACAGCCACGGAACCCACCACAACCAGGTCTATGTGAACCTTTGCATCAAGTTGTACAGGTACACTGAAATCCTTCACTCCCTGGAGAATAGGAAATATATAATATAGATGAGATTGCTTACTAACTATCAAAATACGAACAGAAAAGTAGGTTTTACATCATGTCCTGGTTATATCTAAAGCACATTATCCACAGTGACTACATTTCAAATTACTTCAATAGCAAAAAACTGAAGAGTCTGGAAATCTCAAATATAAACAGGAAATGCTGCAGGTCGGGCAACTTGCCCGTAGAGAGGAAATGTCAATGTCAAAGGCTGTTAACTTTCTCTGCTTAAATGATGAATGTTCCTTATTGGGTGTAGAGAACTTCATGATCTCCTGGGGTTATGAAAATCACTTCATAGAAATCCAAGATTTTCATATTTAAAGAAGTTTATCATAACAACTTCAAAAGATACTATTTTACAAAATTACCTTTTAGTTTATTTAGTCGGAAGTGGTCCTTCCTTTTCCACCATTCTTTAAGGTAGAGATACACCAAGGAAGCCTATATAAGAAAAAATCTACTTGCAAAATTCCTCAATGGTGGAATGAACTTGCCATTATTTCTTTTCTCACCATATGGAATTGAATATTGAATGCAGCACAGGGACAGGCCATTCGGCCTACAATGCCCATGCCAAACATAATGCTGTTAAACTAATTTCCTCTGTGTACATGTGATCCATATCCCTCCATTCCTTGCATATCTATATGTACCTATTTAATAGCCTCTAAATGGCACTATCATGTCTACAGCCACTGCCACCCCTGGCAGTACATTTCAGGCACCCACTGCCCTTTGTGTAAAAAATACTTGCCCAGTACATCACCTATCAGCTTTCAACCTCTGACCTTAAAGCTGTGCCCTCTAGTCCTTGACATTTCAACCCTGGGGAAAAAAGAAGATTCTGACTGTCTACCCTTTGTATACCTCTCGTAAGTTTACAAACTTCTAACATATCTCACCTCAGCCTCCGCCACTCCAGAGAAAACAATCCAGGTTTGTCCAACATCTCCTTATACTGTAGCTAATACTGCCAATCAAAGGCAGCATCCTGGTAAACTTCTTCTGCAAAAATGCTACGGTTCAAATCTTAGATTATGCTTACTCAAACCAGGGTCAGAAAGTAGAATTACTCCAAGTTGCTTCATCTGCCAGGGCTGGTATGAAAATACCAAGATACTATCTCCCATAGGCGGAGAAACAACTATTATTAAGTAAGCACATGTATGGACAGCAGATAAGAAATTAATTACATAGAATTTACAGCATAGAAGCACATAAGCTGTTATTTGCTAGTGTTTATAAACTATGCTAGCCCCCTTCTACCTCGAAGTACATTACATTACAACCAATTACATTAGTACTCATCACGTATATATTATTACAATTAATGTACTCCGTCATTTTTTACACTAATAAAAAGGAAAGGTTGAGATTAAGAAAAAAGAGAAAGTGAAGGAAAATAGTGAAGGTGTAAAAACGTGACAACAAGAAAGAACAAAGACCCTGTAAGAAAAAAATTAAAAAGAAAGGATTAAGAGATAGACCCTAAAGAAGAAGAAAAAGAGGAAAACGGGAAAATCAAATACTTTGTTATAAGCATCACGCAAATGGGATATGCCAACTCTCCAGCTTTCATCCCCCTTTACCTGACCTCAGTTTTCTTTTTTTTTAAGTACTTTTGCACCCTATACTTGTAATAATTCTATGAATGCAGACCACGTCAGGTGGAAGTGATCTGGTTTACCTGCCAGGAGTCGTCTTATCTCTTCTAGGTGTAATGTTTCGAACATATTTGAAATCCACATGTTTATAGTTGGTACTGGAGCATTTTTCCAGAATTTTAGGATTAACTTTGTTCCAGTTATTAACCCATAGTCTATTAATTTCTTTTGAAACACATTTAGTTCAGGACTATCTTCCGTTGTTCCGAAAATAATCCATTCTGCTTTTGGTATCAGTTTTATTTTAAATAATTTTGTAAAGATTTCAAAAATTTCAATCCAAAATTTTTGAATTTTTGTACAAAAAACAAATGAGTGTGCTATAGTAGCTTCTTGAGATTGACATTTATCACAAATGGATGATACATTGGGGACAATTTTATTAATTTTAGTTTTTGAATAATATAATCTATGTAAAATTTTAAATTGTATTAAAGTGTGTCTTACATTAATCGAACATTTATGCACGTTTAATAAATGTTCATTCCAGCTTTCCTTTGAGATTTTAATAGCTAATTCTTGTTCCCAGTCACTTCTAATACCTTCCGTAGATGGTATTTCTACATTTAAGATAATATTATACAAATATGATATTAAGTTTGCTGATTCAGCTTTTATCTGCATTGCTTCATCCAATACATCTGCTGGGATATTATAATGATCTTTTGTATATTTTTTCAAATAGTCACATATTTGAAAATATTTAAAATATTGATTATTTCCCAGTTTATATTTTATTTGTAGGTGTTGGAATGATAGTAATTTTCCAGTTTCATACAAATCACCGAACGTTTTAATTCCTAGTCTATCCCATTGTATAAAAGATTTGTCTGTAATAGAGGGATTAAACGAAGGGTTATTAACTATTGGAGATAAAAGCGCTAGATTTCTTAATTTTAAATTTTGTTTTATTTGTTTCCAAGTTCTGATTGTACTATGTATAATTGGGTTTTTGTTATAATTTATGTTATTCAGTTTCATTGGTGAGAGGAGGATCGCTCCAATGTTTCCAGAGGAGCAGTCCTCTCTCTCCATTACAATCCAGTCCACTTGCTGAGCAGAGTTGTCCATCAGTTGGATCATATTTTTAATATTTACTGACCAATAATAATACATGAAGTTAGGGAGTGCTAAGCCCCCTACTACTTTAGCTTTGTTCAAGTGTGTTCTTTGTATTCTATGTGATTTATAGTCCCATATAAAATTAATAATATCTGAGTCCAGTTTAAAAAAAAACTTCTTTGGTAGGTATATAGGAATCGATTGAAATAGGTATAAAATTTGTGGTAAGAAGATCATTTTTATTGCATTTATTCGGCCTATTAAAGACATCGGAAGCATTTTCCAAAATTTAATTAGTGTATTTAATTTATTAAGTAAAGGATCAAAATTTGCTTTGAACATGCCTTGATATGTTCTGGTGATTTCGATACCCAAGTATTTAAATTTTTCTGTAGCTATTTTAAAAGGGAATTTTAAAAGATGTGTTGAGTCTTTCGGTTTTATTGACATAATTTCACTTTTATTCCAATTTATTCTGTATCCGGAAAAAGATCCAAAGTCCTCAATTAGATTTAATATGTTTGGTATAGTAATTTGAGGTTTTGTAATGTACAATAATATATCATCCGCGTATAAGGATATTTTATTATTTGAGTATTTAGTATTATACCCATGGATATCTGGATGTGTTCTAATTTTTTCTGCTAAAGGTTCAATTATGAGAGCAAACAACTGTGGTGATAATGAGCATCCTTGTCTATTTCCCCTTGATAGTTGAAATTTCGAGGATAATATGTTATTAGTTAATATTCTAGCTGTAGGTTTATTATATAATAATTTAATCCATAAAATAAAATTCTCTCCCAGTTGGAATTTTTGTAATACTTTATCCATATAATTCCATTCTACTTGGTCAAATGCTTTTTCAGCGTCCAGCGAAATAATTGATAATTCTTGTTCTTCAATTTTGTGTGAGTGCATTATATTGAGTAGACGTCTCATATGATTAGATGAATATCTCTTAGGGATAAACCCCGTCTGATCTGGGTTTATTAATTTACTAATATATTTACTTAATCTTCTAGCTAATGTTTTCGCTAATATTTTTTTATCTGTATTTAACAATGCTATAGCTCTATATGAACCCGGTTCTTCTATATCTTTGTCTTTTTTAAGTATTAGTGTAATCGTTGATTCAGCTAATGTATCAGGTAATATTTGGTTTTTAAAAGCATATTGATACATTTTTTGTAACCATGGTATAATTTTGTCATAAAAGCTTTTATAAAATTCATTAGTAAATCCATCAGGACCTGTTTTTCCATTCTTTTAATGAGTTTATTGTATCTTCTAATTCCTTAATTGAAATTTGTGCACCCAATTCCTCTTGTTCCTTCAACTCTAACTTTGGAAGATTACAATTATCCAAGAACTCTGTAATTTTATTGGAGTCAGTTGTCGTTTTACATGTGTACAAATTCTCGTAAAATTGCGCAAATCTTTTATTAATATCCTTCGGTATGGTTAGTAATTCCCCTCTATCTGATTTAATCTTTTGGATCGTATGTTCTTTTTCTCGTTTTTTTAGCTGACGAGCCAACAGTTTATGCAGTTTATCCCCAAATTCAAAGTGTTCCTGTTTTGTAATTTGGAAAAGTCTTATAAGTTTGGCTGATAATAGTTTATTTAATTTAAATTTCAAAATTATTATTTTATTATGTTTATCTATTGATGGATCTTTAGCATTATCTATATCCATTTGTCTAATAAGTTCTTCTAACTGTCTTTGTTCATTCTTATTCTTTTTATTTTGAAAAGCTTGATATGAGATTATAACACCTCTAATAAATGCTTTAAAAGATTCCCATAGTACAGTAGGCGATATATCTGGAGTGTCATTTATTTCAAAAAGATGTCCATTTGTTCCTTTAAATATATACTCGCTTGCGGATCTTTTAGGATTTGAGAATTGAATCTCCAAAACGATTTATTATTAAACATTCCTTCCAGTTTTAAAAAGAAAGTTAGTGGTGAATGGTCTGAAATCGAGTTTGTATGGTATGCTGGGTTCACAGTGCGAGGGATTAATTTTGTATCCACCAGGAAATAATCTATACGTGAGTATGTTTTGTGTACCATTGAATAAAACAAGTATTCCCTGTCAGTCGGATTAGCAATTCTCCAAACATCTGCTATATTGGTATTGTTTATATAAGTATTTAAAAGTTCACTAGTTTTAGATTTCGTATTCCCTATCTGTTTTTGGCTTGCTTTGTCTAAATACGGATCTAAAACACAGTTAAAGTCTCCTCCTATTATAACATTTTGATAATTAAACTCTGCGATTATGTTCAAAATTGTATTGAAAAAATGAGGGTTGTCAAAGTTAGGCGCGTATATATTTACCAAGGTAATTGGAGTATCATGAATTTCTCTGGTAACTATCAAATATCTCCCTTCTATGTCTGTTATGGTATTCTTTGCTTTGAATGGGATACCTTTTCTAATAATAATTGACGTACCTCTAGATTTCGAAGTATATGAAGAATGATATATTTGACCTATCCATTTCGCCCTCAACCTAGCTTGATCTTGAGATTTTAGATGAGTTTCTTGTAAGAAGATGGTCAGAATTGTACAGTTTCAGCTGAGCTAGTATCTTATCCCTTTTAATAGGTTCGTTAATACCTCTTATATTCCAACTGCAGAATGAGACTCCTCCTAGGTTCTTTTGTTTAACATCTTGCATTTTGAATAATTATAATACCTTTAAATCTTGCGGTGCATCCATGTCCCAGGTCTTTGGGTATTGGGGGAACCTTTGCATTACTAAGTTTTGTTGGCATATCCCTTTTACGCTTATCCCTAAACACAGAACACAAACATGTGACTTTATGTGATAATAATATTAATTTAAAAAAAATTGAAAAAGTGAAAATACAGTGTCTAAAATGGACGACACTTTAACAAGTGGCCCACCTGTAGGTGGGAGAAAATCTTGTTTCGACTTCCATTGTTGATGTTAAACAAATAACTCCGCTCCCTTGGTTAATCATAACATATTAGGACGGGGCCTCACATTCAGATATATAATACAAGTTTACCCTATATATTTCATTATAACATATCATATATATATCGCAATTTTAGCTACTAATTATTAAACAAATGATTTTAGCTTCAATAATAAACAACTGTTGGTTGAAGGGGTTAACGAAGCGTGCTCCTGGATCCAAGCCAGGTGCTCTTTTCTCATCCCCTCCTCCCATTTATAGATAAGGTTTAGATTTAGTAAAAATTTATATCAGTTATGTTAGTTCGTTATTTTTTTATTTTTTTATTAGTGTCCGTTACTATTCTAGTTAAATATTAATTACTTGTTAAGTTGTTAATAGGATAAATTCTTACAATTGAATTTAATATTATAATCTGTTAAACAATTAATGCTTCTGGTATAGTGCATTTTCTTCAGTTCGGCTGTTTACTTCGTTTGGAACACAGAATGTCCTTGAGTTAAAATTCCACAGATAACAGTCTCGCCATCCTAAACAAAACACTGCTTGAAATGGTTCTGAACTCCCGAACCTCCATTAACTGTGGAATTCTAATAAAAAAGAGGGTTTATTCATACCATTCGTTCTCTACTTTTCAACGATGCTCTGGACATATTTGTACGCATCCTCCGGTTTTACAAATGATCTTTCACGTCCATTATGAGAGATGCGCATTTTAGCTGGATAAAAAACACCGTATCTGACATCTTGTTTCCCTCTTAAAAGTTCTTTTACCTTTCCGAATTGATTTCTCTTTTGCACGATTTCATACGGATAGTCCCTGAATATTTTGATAATGTCATTTTCCATCCTCAGCTGCACTCCGTATTTGATTTTGCTCATCACCTCTTCCAGTTCTGAAATGTCTCGAAATTTCACAATAATATGTCGTGGGTGGTCTTTTCCAGCTTGAGATCTCGGTTTAAATCTTGGAACACGATGAGCCACTTCAATTTTCGGTTCTTTGGAGAGATTAAGCAGTTGTTTAAGTAAGCGCATGGCAAACTCACGAATGTCCCTTCCCTCAGTTCCCTCTGAGACTCCAAGAATTCTCAAATTCTGGCGTCTAGAGCGAGCTTCCAGGTCCAGGCATTTATCTGAAACTTTCCCCAGTTGAGTCGTCATCTGTACTGAAGTTTGCTCATATTCTTGCTTCATTTGATCATGTTCTCACCTCATTTTCACCATGTCTTCAACCACTCGAGCCATATTTTTCTCCAATTCCGTAATTGTAGCCATACTAGCAGCTACTGTTTCAAGCACAGCCGTGAACCTGTCCGTAGTAACTTTTTCCATCTTATCAATTCTCCCCGATAGTCCATCTTTCACATCATCAATTCATTTATTTATAGTGTCAAGTGAATCAGCCACCCTCTGATTACCAGCATTCGAATCCTCCATCATCTTTTCGATTTTTTCCATCATTTGTCCCATCTGAGTTTTATTTTCATCCAAAATTTCATCTTTCATATCTTTCACTGATTTCTTCAAATCCTCAAATTCTTTGTCCTTGGCCAGCTCTGTCTTAGATCTTGTATTCATTTCTGCAGCCACTTCAGAAACTTCAGAGGTAACTTTTCCTTCAGGATTCTTCAGATTTTTCAGCAGCTTTTTAACTGTTCTCGGAGGGCTCTTAGCTGGAGACAGTTTTCTCATTTAAAAGTCTTTAAACCACCGTTTAAAACATCGCGCTTACTGATGACGTCATCAGCCCGGTGACCAGAAGCTCCGGTAAGGTTTTTAAATCAATTCCAACTTATAGACCCGTTTTAACGCGAAAAATCGCGAAATTTTTCGAGAGCGGAGCTAGGTGCACGTCTGTTAGTATAATATGGCACCACCGGAAGTCCTTCTACCTCGAAATTAGGTCAACATATTGTCATATTACTTTTTATATTTATATATTTGCATAGTTTCCCCATTAGTACATTTATGTTGCTCCTTTGCAATCCTTTTGGTAACTCTATCAGTGTCTATTCAGCTTCTGGATGTTTCTCTTACATTTTCAGCTTGAATTCTTATCATGACCTTATGGCTCTATTTTTCACATACATAACAGGAGAACACAGTAACCGGCCCTTCAGCCCACAATATTTGTGCCGAACATGATGCCTGGGAACTGATCACATCTGCCACCACCACCCCTGGCAAGGCATTCCAGGCTTCCATTACTCTCTGTGTGAAAAACTTTCCCCGCACATTTCCATAAAACTTTTCCCCTCTTACCTTATTGCTAAAGTCTCTAGTATTAGACATTGTCACCATGGGGGAAAAGGTTTTGACTGTCTACCCTGTTTATGCCTCTCACAATGTTATATACATCTATCAGATCTCCCCTCAACTCCAGATGTTCCAGACAGAAAAGTGGACTATTTTGTTGGAAATAATGGCCAAGGAAATTGAACTGCTCCCTGAATATCCGTTGTGGTCTTCAGACTTTCACAGCGCACTTTTTTTGTACGTTTGCCATCTCATGTTGTTGAGCATGCAAAAAAAAAAATGGCATCCGAGTCCGGGAGCAAGACAGGGTCAGTAATTGGTTTCTGATCAGAGGGAACAACAATAGAGATGAACAGTTTCCATGTGCGTGGGGAAAGAGTGCGATGTGTGGTTTGGAAGATCTGTGCACACAGGGATTCAGGGGTGAGATAGGTTGCTGTTTATTTACCATGGGAAGGTGTATCCTCCTAAAGTAAGTAAAGGACTTTTCTAAGGTGGTTCCAGCCTGGAATATATTTTTCTTTAGGATGGAGGCAAGCACAGTGTAAATACTGGGTGTGATCTATCATAGTTTTCTACACAAATGTTACTTGTCACATTTAGTGAAATTTTCTGTCAACTGCCAGTTGCAAATTGCAGCCAAGTTGGGAGACTGAGGGAGAAAAATATCGCAAATGATCAATAGAGGAAGCAAGTGGGTGAATACTAATGACGATAAGCAGGTCACCTATCCAATGGTTCAATGGTACTTTATTGTTACATATACCTACGTACAGTGAAATTCCTTTTTTTTGCATACCGTTCAGCAAAAATCTTACTCTACATAGGCACCATCATGCTTAAGTACAAAAGTATAAGAACAGTAGATGGAATGGAATGGAATATTTTATTGTCACATGTGACAAGGCACAGTGAAATTCTTTGCTTGCATACCCAAGGTATGCAAATAGTGGCCACCTACAGCGCTGAACAAATTCCGCCGGCTCCTCCTTTGTTCTCTCCCCCCCCTCCTCCCCCACAGTGATCCCCCCACCCCGGGTCTTCCACTGTTCTTCCCCCTCACTCACTGCAGATTTCACTCAGAACACAAGAGTCGACACATTTCCAGCTTGGACCTTCAAGTTCAGAGTTGTTAAAAACGTTAACATCTTAACTTGCCTGCAAAGTCCAGGAAAATATGTTTCCCATGCAAACCCACCAAGATGGCGTAAGTTACTAAACCAAAGCCACATCTTGTAGTAAAGTTCTAATACCATTAATTTGAAGATAGTTCCCTAGATTCCTGGTCAATATTTATTCCCAAAGCAGCAACACCAAGAACACTGAAAAAAAAATGTTGATTGATACATTGCTGTCAGTGGGACATTCTCTACACAGAGTAACATCCATTTGCATCAACAACATCACCAAAAAATATATTTCAGTAATTAAAGGGCATTAACATTGTCCTAATATTGTGCAATTTGTTGGATAAATACGTCTTCTTTTACATAAACTATCTCTCCTGTTGAGACCTTGCGTATAATGAGGGTTTGGATTTTCTGGGTAGATTCAGGGCTTCTCTTTCAGATTTAATTAGAAAAATCAGGTATTTTTGTTTATAAAAATCTCCCATCAAGATACCTATCAATTATCAACCTCTATAAAGAGCAAATAAGAATAGCAACACGTGCATATTCAAAGTATGTAGCATTAACATTTACCATTATCTATGCAACTTTTAATTTGAGTTTAGTTTATTGTCATGTGTACTGAGGTACATTGAAAAGCATTTGTTGTGTGAAATCCAGTCAGCAGAAAGCAATACATGATTACAATGGAGACATTTCCAGTGTATAGGTACATAAGGGAATAACGCTTAATGTAAAGTAAAGCCAGCAAAATCTGATCAAGGATAGTCCAAGGGTCACCAATGAGGTAGATAGTTGTTCAGCAAGAGTATTAACAGCAACAGCAACTTAATATGGTATTTCCAAAACAAGGAGATTAGTCAGTAGTCTACTACATGTGCAATTTGAAAGTCACATGCAGCATTCGTACAAAAATAATGAAACAAAAAGTGTAAATTCTGCACGATTACTTCATTACCGGCAAAATGTTTCACTGGTGAAATATTTTTTCACCTAGTGCATCATAAATGTTTTCTGTATTTTATTGGTTAAAATTTCAATCTTTAACAATAATTCCAATTTATAATGAGCTTTCCTTTACTGATTACCTTCCTCTGGTTGATGTAAAATGACGGACTGAAAATTTAAAGAACTCTCAACAATATAATCTTCAAGATTTTTTCACAGACAACATTGATTCAACAGCCAGTTGAAAGCCTTTCTAAATATAAGTGCACCTGTTAGCAGGTAAACGTGCAACCCAGTAACAATGCATAGACAGTTGAATCTTTGCCTCAAAACAAATGAATTTTATTTCACTAGACCTTATGATAATTGTAAATGCACTGTGAAATCTTGTAATCATTCCAAGTCAACCCCATTTCCAAATTTCTCTAATTAACGTCCCTAATCACCAGAGAAACAGAAGGAAAAAAAACTTAAATATTAACTTCACTTCATTGAGTTTTGAACAAAAAGACTTGTTTCCTTTAATAGGTGGTTACTAGACCAAGGAGTTAACCTTTTATACACCAAGATGTGTGACCACAATACTAAATCTAAGTAGATTCTCCGCACGTTTTTTCCATGTTCCCTTCTCAGTTCATTCATTAACAGTTCATATCCTGTCACAGCAACAATTTTTACATGGGTGGTGACTCCTTAACTTCTTCCTCAGTTAAAGGCAGCATCGTTTGTGTCCGCTCATTTAATCCCTGCCTGATCTCAAATCAAAGTGATGACTATTTCAAACTCTCCCCATTTCCAAATCACTTGTGGTGCCAATCTTTAACTTGCTGTTAATATTTGCAGGCCTGCCTGTTTGTAAGCAGCAGCAGTGCCTGTGCTGGAAAGAAACACTAGATGGTGCTCCAGTACTTGTAGAGCCTCAAGCTGTTTGCCTCGAGTAGAAATATCCCCATCAAATCAAAAGGCAACAATTGCACGGCCATGAAAAGTCTTTTGAATTCGGGTATCATAACACAGCCAACTGTTATCATATGAAGATATCTAAGAAAAATATAGAAGACAGAAAGGACCGCCCAGAGTTTTTACGCAGGCTCCTCTTTTGAACAGTTAGGTCATGTTTACCCAAAGTTCATAACTTTGATTTCGCAGTTAGGTACGTTGGAAAATGGAAACGGTTGTTACTTTGGTCAATTTAGAACCCTGTCAAAGAGCTACCGGTAAGCTCTGTTTTCTTGGCAAAGGAAAAAGGTCAGTTTTCAAACTTTTCCATGTGTATATTTGTCTGATGGCAAAACTATGGACTAAACCAAGGAACTAGTGCAAGCATCAACTGAAAAACTTAATCCAAACCGATCAATGGACTCCTTATCTTAGAATTTAATCGGCCATTTTCTGTCCTAACATTTGGAAATTTTGATTAAAAAACTGGGTTTCCAAACCTTGGAACACTCACTAACGCATTAACACACCCTCACACCGATACAGATGGGTTTAAGAGTGCTTGTGGCAAACGGAGACATTTGTAGAATTTGTTGCAGACATGCAAGCGAGAGGATGAGAAAGCCATGCTATAAATTGAGCCTGCCAGTACTTCATTAAGATTGCATCTCACATTTTTTTGTCTTTTCATCTCTGGCCTTTGTCTAACCCTTGCCAATCTAAAATAAACTCTCACCTGTATCCACCTATCACATGCCAGACATTGCCCACCCCCACCTCTCTTCCAGCTTTCTCCCCTCCCCCACTACAATCAGTCTGATGAGGGGTCTCAACCAGAAACGTCTCCTATCCATTTTCTCCAGAGTGGGTTAGTGAGTGTTCCAAGGTTTGGAAACCCAGTTTTCTGATCAAAAATTTCCAAATGTAAGGACAGAAAATGGCCGATTAAGTTCTAAGATAAGGAGTCCATTGATTGGTTTGGATTGAGTTTTTCAGTTGATGCTTGCACTAGTTCCTTGGCCCGCTAAATTACTCCAGCACTTTGTGTCTATTGTTGTAAACAAATAGATACAAGTATCCTGTATGCATTTCCATGCCTGATTCCATCCTCTCACAGTCTAAAAAAAAAAACCATTTATCCCAAATGACACATAAATCAGTTGCCTGGTTCATAACTGGTGGAGGATTTAAGTAGAAAGGATGTTTGTTGTATTATAATGGGTCTTTAAACTTTAGGGATACAACGCAGAAACAGAACCTTCAGCCCACCATGCCAACCAGCGAACACCCTGTACTCTAACACTATCCTACACACTAGGGACAATTTAATAATTTACTGAAGCCAAATAACCTAAAAACCTGTACGTCTTTAGTGTGGGGGAGGTAGCCACATGGCCACAGGGCGAACGTACAAATTCCGTGCAGACAGTACCCGTAGACAAGATCAAATTCGTGTCTCTGGCACTGCAAGGCAGCAATTCTACCGCTACTCCATTGTGCCGTCCCTCGTGGTAAGTCATGAGGGAAGCTTTGGGTCATGGTAAGACTTGGAGTGTTATGTACAAATTTTGTTCCTGAATCCATGAAAGCCAATATTCATATAGAGGGGATACAGCAAATATTCACCAAGCTGCTTCTTACTGACCAGGTATGGCAGGTGTCAACATTCCAAAGATTGGAAGAATGAGATCTGACCTCATTGAAACCTCCAAAATTCTTCAAAGGTTTCTCAGGCTTTCCTCTGGCTGAGGAGCAGAAAACAATGTGCCACAGTCTGTATAAGTGTTAGGCCATGTGGGACCGAAATAGATTGTCTTGCTCAAAGGGCAGCAAACACTTGGAATTCTCAACTCCGGAACTTCAGACTCAATTATTGACTGAAATCAAAAGTATGATCAAAATATTTTTGTATAATTGACAAATTGTGGGATCTGCGGGTAGGGCAGAAGAATCAATGAGGTAGATCTTATTAAATAGTAGAGCAAGCTCAAAACGCCTACTCCTGCTCCTAATTCAAATCTTTTCACAATCTAGGCGTGCTTGAAACAACCATATTCATTAACAATATGCGCACCTGAGCAGTAGAACACACTCTTATTATTTCCTTTGCGGCCCCAGGAGGTGGAACTATTTTGTTAAACAGTCCTTTTCTCAGTCGAGGTGTTGGGACTAACAATGTTTTTCTAGCCTGGAGAAGTAAAGAGAACACGATGAATGTCTTGTCATACTGCCCCTCAAAGATTACATGACTTTACCAGACGTTTCATATTAACATTAAAAATCTGAGATCGTCAATTTTTCTGCTTGCTTTACATTTCAAAAAGTATTTTTCTGCATCCTCCCACAAATAATGCATATTCACACGATAACAGCTATAATTTGTTTATTTGTTTGTGAGCATATCATTTTGTTTTACAATTTACTTTCTTCTGTGTGACATAATTGGACTGGTGAATAAATCTAAAACCTCCAGTAGCCTTCTTTATAATTCAGCCTTTGGTATTATTTTGAGATTGTGCTTCATGAGCGTTAATAGGCTACTTCACTGGCTTGGCAGCAGTACCAAACTAGTTGTTGCCTAGAAGGGCCACTGAAAGATTATTGGAGGGAATGGTAATGCCATAACTGCAGCGGTCTGCTTTAACCTTTTAATTTAGTTTAGTTCAGTTTATTGTCACGTGTACCAAGGTACAGTGAAAAGCTTTTGTTGCGTGATAACCATTCAGCGGAAAGACAATGCATGATTACAATTGAGCCATCCACTGTGTACATATACATGATAAAGGGAATAACGTTTAGTGCAAGATAAAGTCCAGTAAAGTCCCATTAAAGATAGTCCGAAGGTCTTCAATGAGGTAGATAGTAGCTCTCTAGTTGATAGGGATGGTTCAGTTGCCTGATAACAGCAGGGAAGAAACTGTCCCTGAATGTGGAGGTATGCGTTTTCACACTTCTGTACCTCTTACCTGATGGGAGAGGGGAGAATAGGGAGTGGACGGGGTGAGACTCATCCTTGATTATACTGGTGGCCTTGCTGAGGCAGCGCGAGGTGCAAATTGAGTCAATGGAAGGGATGGTGGTTTGGGTGATCCTTTTCATACCGCTTTTTAATTTAATTAAAAAGGTAAATGGCAACATTAGTTTAAAGGAATTAAGATGATCTGCCAGACATACAGAAATAGTAGTCATGAATGGTGATTAAATTCATAAGGCA
Organism: Malacoraja senta; assembly: GCA_038087875.1. Taxonomy (NCBI): domain Eukaryota; kingdom Metazoa; phylum Chordata; class Chondrichthyes; order Rajiformes; family Rajidae; genus Malacoraja; species Malacoraja senta. The sequence goes on along the minus strand of CM075978.1, from coordinate 169,134,290 downwards.
ATCGGACAAGCGTGAAGTGAGGGATTTTTATAACTTAAATAAGCTGGAACACACAAAGAGGAGAATAGATAGTGTTCCATATCTGATCATGCTCCTGTGTACAATTACATATGTTGGTGTGAGTTATATGTTGGTGTATGTTGTATGTCTGTGCTGGCTAGTGCACAGGGTTTTGGACTTTTCCAGTGATCATGTTGGTGTGTTCAAGTTATGTGCAGTTGAATGTATTGGTGTTTTATTGAGAAGGACTATGATGGTTACATGATTAAATACAAATAACAATATTAAAAAACAAGAACAAAATAGACTGACGAGTTACAATAACTTCTCCCACAAACTGCACTTATACCAGACATTTGTCTTATAATCTCGCAACCCCCTCACCCGCAACCCCATCCACATATATCTCTTCCTCTGGCTTTATGTTTCACTCCTCTTCTCTCCTTATCATATTGGTCACCTTGTCACCTTTTTGTCTCCTTTGGTCTCCCTTTTTATCTCTGGTCCTTGCCACCCATCTGCCAATCAAACTCCCCTCACTTGTGGAAAATAAAAGACACAAATTGCTCGAGTCACTCAGCAGGTCAGGCAGCATCTGTGGAGAACATCGATAGGCGATGTTTTGGGTGGGGGCCCTTCTTCAGTCAGGTCCCTGTCTATGTTCTCCAGAGATACTGCCTGACCCTCTGAGTTACTCTGGGACTTTGTGTCTATTTTTGTAAACCAGCATCTGCAGTTCCTTGTTCCCCTGTTATCGGGCAACTGAATCATCCTACCACAACCAGAGAGCAGTGCTGAACTACTATCTACCTTTTTGAAGACCCTTGGACTATCCTTGATCGGACTTTGTTGGCTTTACCTTGTACAAAACGTTATTCCCTTATCATGCATCTATACACTGTAAATGGATCAATTGTAATTATGTATTGTCTTTCTGCTGACTGGTTAGCATGCAACAAAAGCTTTTCACTGTACCTCGGTACACCTGACAATAAACAATAAACTAAACTAATCTACTGAGTTACTCCAGCAACTTAAAAAGCAATGGGAAATCTCACTGGCAAACGATTAACACAAACTATTTTTACAGGTCAACAAGCATTAAACTCAACCCATGCGTGCAGTTACTTTGGATGCAAGGAAACTTCAGGAAGGTTCCCAAGGATGAGTTCAAACCTTGTGATGATTGGTGGCATCACAACACAGTTGTTTAGAGTAATCCTTTAATGCCCTCAGAAGCTGCAGGTAACCTAAAGCAACACTGCTGCGTTAACAAGACACCTTGTCAACATGTGAACCTTTTCTATTGAAATAAACATTTACAAATGCATTTTTATTTCAAGGTGAAAGGTTCTTAAAATATTAACGCATTCTAACATACACTCTAAAATATTTACACATGGATTTTGTATGTCCTATTTTACCAGAGGAATGTCTAATTTCACCATGTCCTACCAATGTATTGTAATCTGTGGCATTTGGGATTTAAAAGATAAGACTGCTAGCTTAATTTTAACCTTGGGTCAGCGATGCAGGGAATCAATAAGGTGTAACAATGGATTAAAATCTGGCTTTACAATACTTTGCACTGTAATCCTTCAAGCAGAATTGCAAAGAGAATGATAACATTTTTGAGGACATATAGGCATAGCAATTAAGTGACTTAGTGATTGATAATAAGACCTGATGGTCATGACATCTATAAGTGGCTTATTTTACGTAATGGTGGGTTGACGTAAATCTGGCTTGCTACCTGTCTTTTTGTAAATGTCTTCATGTGGGGTGGAGGTAAATTGAAGAGATATTCTATTCTTTGTAGTATGTTCTGTTTAATGGGATATTGCTGACTATAAGATCCAACTGTCAGCTCCAAATGCATTTACCTATTACACAAAAATCAGTTTCATTTATGGTTTTTGGAAGGAGAGGCAGATTGCATTTTGCAATGATCAAATGGCCAAATGGTCATAAATTGCAGCTGATTAACATGAATGCTTGAATGTTACATCCATAAAATAGTCCAGTTTCTAGAGTCTCTCTCTGTTGTTCTTTACCTCCCCTTTAGTAACCATTTAACTCTCCATAACTGCATTTGCCTTAATATATGCACCAGCATGTTTTTTATGCAAGCAAACAAGATACTGCACACTCCCAGCAATATTTCCACTGTGCATAATAAATTGCAAATGCAAACTGCTTACATTGCAAACTGCTTACAGCCAAAGTGCAATACCACCATCAGATTTAATTAAGCTTATTCTACATCCAATCTGTCTATATATTTTTTTAAATTTTGACCTGTTAAAGCACACTGAAAAACTCCTTACATCTCAACTAACCTACCAGTTTACTATCAATAGTACTCCTTTGCCCCAAACAATTGCCTCAACACTGCTCATTCAGGGCTTGGACTTTATGGGTGACTGGTTCCTCCTGGATAACTTATGCTGAACTATTCCATGAAGACCATGTCAGTGAACTATGAGAGGACTCTCCGCACAATACCTACACATGCACACGTAGTACCTTGGCATTAGGATGGATTAGACCTCCCAAGACAAAGTAAGAGCTCTTTTCAAGTATTTTGCAAGAATAAGTCCAAAATGTAAACAACCAGGACAAAAGATAGACACAAAGTGCTGGAGTAACTTAGCAACCCACTGAGTTACGCCAGCACATTTTCGTGTCTATCTTGGTATAAACCAGCATCTGCAGTTCTTTGCTTCCACTTTTCAACAACTGGGATAAGTTCATTATGGGAGGAGTTTGGTGCTAAGGTAGGGTTGTGGTTAGGGTTGATGGTCGATGGGAAGAAGTTGTTTTTAATCCTGGAGGCAACTGTTCTCAGTCTCCTATACCTTCTTCCCGATGGTAGATGCAAGATGAGAGCGTGTCCAGGATGGTGTGGGACTTTGATGATATAAGCTGCCTTAATGAGGCAGTGATTCCTGCAGATCCCTTCAATAGTGGGTTCACTATTGATGAACCGGGCAATTTCTGTCACTTTCTGCAGCCTCCTTCATTCTCACATGATTGATTTACTGAACCAAGCTGTCAGTATGCTCTTCACTATACACCTGTAGAGGTTTAATAAGAGTGTTTGGCGTCATGCCTAATTTCTACAAACTGCTGATAAAGTAGAGGCCCTTCCAATGTGCATGGTCCAGAATAGATCCTCAGAGATATGAACTTAAAGCCGCTGACTCACCCCACCTCCACCTTGTCAATGAAGGCAGATGCATTGTCCCTCATCTTTCCATTCCTGAAGTCAACAATCAGCTCCTTGGTTTGGCTAACGTTGGGAAGGGGACTACCTTGTACCCACTCTGTCACCAAAGACCAGGACTCGTGCAATGAGTTTGATCTCTCCGCCTCAATAGTTCCATCAGTAAAACTCTCGCTCTTTCACCCTGGCTGTATCCCATCTCTGCCACAATGGGTAGTTATTGAGCTATATTAATAGCTATTGTACAATGGGGCATCTATAGGTATTTATGCAAGTGGGCGGCACAGTGGTGCAGCGGTGCAGTACAGTGGCACAGTGGTAGAGTTACTGCCATACAGCACCAGAGACTGAAGTTTGATCCTGACTATGAGTGCTGTCTGTACGCAGTTTTATACATTCCCCCTGTGACCACATGGGTTTTCTCCAGGTGCTCTGGTTTCCTCCCACACTACAAATACGTAGTTTTGTAGGTTAATTGCCTTTGGTAAAAATTGTAAATTTTTCCTAGTGTGTAGGATAGTGCAAGTGTCCGGGGTGATCGCTAGTTGGCGCCGACTCGGTGGTCCAAAGGGCCGGTTCCCACGCAATATTCATGATAAATCTCTCTTCTGAACTAAAAATCTCTTTCCAATTCAGAAGCATTGGTTAAAACTGCTGTGTTTAAGTACTCGAGTTATTACCTGGAGAGCGGCTAAACGGACTCCCTCAAGCGGTTTGTCGGGATCCACCTTCACCTCTCTTGCCTTGATGTAACAATCTAGGTTTCTGATTTTATTACAGGCATCGTATGCACCCTGCAGTGGCAACAAGAAACAAAAGACTTACTTCTAACACGAGCAAACGGACTTTTTCCTGAGGCTTGTCGGGATTTACTTTGACAATCAGTGCGTTTTTGAACTCTCGGAGACTTGGTAAATTTTCTGCAGCCTGAGCAGCCCCCTGTTTCCAGAAGATATGACGAATTACAATTAACAACAACCGGAAACATGGATGCTTTATTATATCTCCCACATTTTCAACTCTTTGTGCTCCCTTACAGTACATTAACCTTTTTACCCACATAAATCTCCTATCCCATTACATGCTACAAAATCTGGGTTAGGTTTCAGTGCGGTATTGTGAACACCAAGGTTGCAGCAATAAAACTGGAGCACACAGGAACCGAACTTTTCCATTTGCAACAAGCAATGTTTTTATTATATTAATTTATTTCATTTAATATTTCATTTAATATTACTTGAATAAGAACACTCACGGATTGTACATTCTAGCAAGTAATAAATAATGATTAGATGATTTCTGGGACTTCAAGTCCAGTCTAGATGCACAGGTTAGGAGACTTCTCTTTTTGTTGTTGGTAAAGACCTCATGGATGGCATGGTGGCGCAGCAGTAGAGTTGCTGTCCTACAGCACCAGAGTCTCGGGTTCGATCCTGACTATGGGTGCCATCTGTACGGAGTTTTACGTTCTTCCTGTGACCACTTGGGTGTTCTCCAGGTACTCTGGTTTCTGCCCACATCCCAAAGATGTACAGGATTGTAGGTTAATTGGCTTTTGTTCATTATAAACTGTCCCTAGTGTGTGTAGGATAGTGCTAATGGACAGGGTGATCGCTGCTTGGCATGGACTTGGAGGGTCAAAGGGCCTGTTTCCAGGCTGAATCTCTAAAGTAATGTGTTGACACGATATTCATCTGTGCACAACACAGGAATGGTCTTTTTAATTTAGCCTTGGTAAACGAGGCAACTCAAAAGATCATTGGATCATTGGGCTATGCCAATTGCCGCAGTATTGAAGCAGGAACGCCGGTTTTTAAGTGGCAATGTTCAGGTGCAGTAGAACTAGTTTTCAAGGCCTACCAATAATGTGTACAAGGGCCTTGAAATTCTTTGACATTGCACATTATTTAGAGAGTTACATTAAAGAATTTTGCAGATGCCATCGAAACAAAACTTCTCTGTCCTCTTGGTGCTTATGCATGCAAACATTCAGACAATCGCAATTGTGTCAAGTAGTGTTCAACACATTTGACATTACTCACTTAAAGCTCTGTGTACATGAACTGCCTCAGCATATGCAAGCATAGCAAGGGGCCTTAAGAAGACACACAAAACACATTTCTGCATTACAACTTCTTCCACAAAGAGTTGTGCGTATATGAAATACGCTGTCACAGAAGCTGTAGAGGCAGGTACAATTACAACATTTAAAAGACATTCAGATGGGTGCATGGATAGAAATGCAGGACTAGCTCATGTTGGCAACTTAGTCGGCATGGACAAGTTGGGTCGGAGGACCTGTTTCCATGCTGTATAACTCTGACTCAGTTACATATTGTCAACTCATGTCTGCAGAAGGGCGTTGACACAAAACGTCACCTATTCCTTTTCTCCAGAGATGCTGACTAACCTGCTGAGTTACTCCAGCATTTTGTGTCCTCCATTGTCAGAGTGAGGCCACACATAGGTGGCCTCACTGGAACAGCAGCACCTCAAATTTCACTTGGGCAGCTTCCAACCCAGAGGTATGAATATTAATTTCTCAAATTTCAATACACACGTGCATTCCCTAACCAGGTCCACTGTTTGCATCCTTGTACCCCTGTCAGTAACACATCTTCCCCAGCCAACAATGGGCCATTATGGACTCCACCTTTCCTGAGGTCAACTGCTGCTGGCCTGATTTGTTCTGGCCTTGTCTCGGCTTCAGTCATCCCGCTCCCGCCCTCCCTCCCACCTTTATCTTTCAGTCTGATGGAGGACTGAAACGTCACCGATTCCTTTTCTCCAGAGATGCTGCCTGACCCACTGAGTTATTCCAACATTTTGTGAACATTGTAGATTCACATCCAGTCTGTTCAAATTACTGAGCGCATCAAATGCAGCTTTGGCCCAGTCAGAATAGTCTGTCTTGAATCAAAAGAGAGAACCGGAACTTCAACCTGTGCGTTACCTTGAAATTAGGAATTCTGTGATGAACTGGTCTTGGGAAGTTTGCCAAGTTATTTTTCTCCATATAATCCCAAATTTTCTGACGAATGTCCCATTTAGTAACACCTGGGGTGAAAGTAAAAAAAAAACAATCATGATCCATGATATCATTCCAAATTTACAATGGACTTATTTTTTTATTACGTTTTCTTATTTTTTAATCAGTTGCACTAACATAATAATCAAAATGTGTTCCCTGCAGAACTCGTATACATTTATTTAGAGGAGAGATAGAAGGTCAAAATTGGCAACAGAACAATTAGATCCTAAATAATTTATTATCTGCTTGAAAATTGAACTTTAATTATTTGTCTATATTTCTAAAACTGGCATTTTTCAACTAGAGAATGAAAGCCAATCAGACTATAACATACAGTTTGTTAAACATAATCAAAATCTTGTACATTTTCTTACGTTAGAAATTAAATATCCTTCATTACCTACTGCATGGATTATTTTCCTGTTTTCTGGATGTGACAATTGGACACATATTTATGTGATCGATGCTCTTTTCCTGCACCATTTCATCCACAACGATATTTCTGAATTTTTTTTTTAATGCTTTTCATCACACATTTAATACAAGACAAATGAATGCTGTTAACAGGCTGCAGGTCAAAGGCAAAACCTTAGAGGCTTTCAAACCACAACATATACTTCCAGCTGTGTAGGAGAGAACTGCAGATGCTGGTTTAAATCGGAGACACAAAATGCTGGAGTAACTCAGCGGGATAGGCAGCATCTCTGGAGAGAAGGATCTTGACCCAAAACGTCACCCATTCATTCTCTCCAGAGATGCTGCCTGTCAGGCTAAGTTACTAGCATTATGTGATATACATTCACCTAATCTTCTACAACTCACACCCTTTGATTGAAGATGTTGGTTTTAACCAAGTTACGGCTCATAAGTCCATAAATTCTAGAAGCAGAAGTTGGCCATTCGGCCCATCTCCGGTGGGAGGGACGAAGTATAAAGGAGATGTTCGAGGCAAGTTTTTTGTTTACACAGAGGGTGGTGGGTGACGGCAACACGCTGCCAGAGGTGGGGTAGAGGCAGATACGACAGTGACATTTAAGAGGCCATTTTAAAGCCAGCAGAATAGCAACTGCAGATAATACATGATTATTTAAGACGTTCAAGTTGCTTCGCGAGAAAAACAAGCTCATCGGGCAAAGTCAACAAAGTCTTGTAGAATTATTTTATTGTTGTCCTTTGAAGTAACATGTATTTGGGGATAAACAAGAACTAATGGATAAAGTATACTTGGATTTCCCCGTCATTTGGTAAACTGCCGTATCAATATCATGGTACGCGAATTAACATATTGGTGTAGATGGAAGATGGGCTGGTTAACGGGAACAGGCAGTGGGAATGGGTCCTAACGCAGGAAGCTCAACACATGTTCTTGTACAGCATCCCTTTCCACCATCCATAGACCTGAACAGTCCTGTTAGGTGAAGGAAAATGATTCCCTTGCAATTCTTTCAAGCTAACGCACTGTTATCAGTGCTTGCGATATGGTCTCCTCTACAATGGAGAAAGTAAATGCAGATTGAATTGACACTTTTCAAAGTGCCGATGTTCAGTCCACAGAGTTAAACATGAACCTCTTGCTGTCTATCATTTTGATTCTCCATCCCACTCCCTCTGTCACCCATTGAATAGTTGAGGTGATTTGTTTCTCCTTTAAGGGTCAGGAGCCTTTGCAAACCCTTTCCTCAGTGGGCAGTAGAAGCCGTCACAAATATCTTAACACTTGTATTTACACAGAGGGTGGCTGGAACACGCGCTGCCAGGGGGTGGTGGTTGAAGTAGATGTTAGTAGCATTTAAAAGACTTTTAGATAGAAATACAGGGAATTGAGGGATATTGGTTATGTGCAGGTGCGTATGTAATGGTTTTGGCACCATGTTCAGCACAGACATTGTGGGCCGAAGGGCCTGTTCTTGTGGTGCACTGTTCTCTTTTCTATTTAAGGCAGAGGTGAATAGATTTGTGGTAAACAAGGTGATGAAGGTTACCCTGTGTAGACAACAGTGAGATTAAATCATGAACCATTTAAATGGTACAGCAAGCTTAAAGATCTGAGTGATCTACTCCTGCTCCTAATTCACATGTGTGCAGGATCCATAACTCTAAAGCAGCTCTTTCCTACATTGGATCTTAGTATTCTCGATCTTTAGATACTTCGATTACTCCATTTACACGCCTGGGAGTCTTAATTTTATCAATACGTGTGTGAAAACTTCTGTTTAAATCTTCCAAATCAATGATACCCATTTATTAACTTTTTCAGCATTCCAAATTGTTTAAGCAAGATTTATTGCGGTGAATTGTTCAAAGTAGTCTTAGTAAGCAAGATGTATTAATTCAGATGCTTGTCTGCAATAAGCAGCCATAATTCCTGCATTTAAAACCTGCACTGTGCAGACAATGCTTTGATTTGCCATTAATATGCAGCACTTTTATTGCTGTACATAAATATTTTAAAGTATCGCATTGCTCAATACAGCTATCGTACATCAAGAAAACAAACAGAACAAATGAGGCAGAAGACATGCCTGACTTTAATAAGGTTGCATTCTTAAGACTATGCCTCATAAAAACAGGGCTATCTTTAAAAAAATAGACTCTACTGGCAGGTAAAATCTTTTGCTCATTTCTGATATCCAGTGTTTACAACTCAACGTAAACTCACCAATGTCTCAAAAAGACAGTTTTTCATTACCCCATTGTTGGCTGAGTATACCTTTTAACCATGCTGTAAAATAGCATAGTTCAAAAGGCAACTTGTTTTACAACTGAAAGACAAAAATAAATGTTGGCCCATGGACACAGAGCAGGAGATTTTTCCGGGTATAAATGGTGAGAAACTAATTGAAATAGTCTTCAAAGACTGGTAAAATTGCCCCGACTGTGTATAGTGAATGCAAAGAATCTCTTACCATGCAGCATCTTTCAATTAATTCAATCATTCACAGAGCTCGAATGTCTGAACCCCAGGTTGTTCCTTATACTAATTTTAAGCTTCACATTTGGGTATTATGCTTGACCTTTTACTTTCAATTAGCAAGCCTAAGTTTCCAGACATTGGGTCAGAGTTCAGTAACCTTGTTGCTATTTTATAAAATATTGCTGGCAAATGACAGTGTGGACTAACAGAGGTCAATGTGTCCAAGAGGAGACTAACGGTACCAGAACGGTATGCCTAGGCCGTCGGGGGGCCGCAAAGATGGCCTCCGAGGTCAGCTATGGGAACGGACATGCCGGCTCCGGCCAGGCCGGAGTTCCAGAGCCACAGCCATAGGGGCAAATTCTTACTGCCAATCATCCACGCAACTCCCCGATGAGGTTGAGATTGGCCGTCTCACCCGGTATAGGTGCTACATTTTCAGGGGGACATCTGGAGGGGGGAGTGATTTCAAGTGTTCTCTCATGATTTTGTCCGGATTAAAGGAGGTGCCTGACCACCAGTTGCCGGAAAATCGGAGGGTGGACTTGTACTCAAAAGAAATATAATTTATTTTTCTATCTGGATTTTACCTAAACAAAGAGACAAGTAATTTAAACAGATTGATATAATAACCATTTCAATTTAAATAAAAACAGAAAATCCTGGAAACACTTGGTGTCAGGCAGACAAAGAAATAAGAGGTCACATTCCAAATCAAATTGTCTCTACTGGAACTAAGAAACAGTGAAGAGACATTTAATTTGTGAGTTTTTCAAATAGGTTGTTTTGTATCAGCTGCTGAAAAAGTGTTTATCCAGCCTCTTTACTTAGTAGTTAAAATGATCTGCAGAATAGATATAATATAAAATGAGTTTAAAATTACAACCTGTTGATTCTCTGCATCTTTGATACTAGATCTTGAGATATTGCTTATGGATTGTATCCCAATTCTTCCCTTCCGAGAACACCCATAAACAAAATGGAAATTAGATTTCAACGATAACTAATTTCAGCCATGCACAAAATATAGCTTCAGTATTTTTTGTAAATTCGCAAATATTATATTTCTGGCTTAAATTGCCACTGTGGTATTTATTTCAACTGAAGGAATTGACAGCAGCAATGTCACGCGGGTGGTGACGAGGTGCATCTGTTGAAATAGATTTGAAATAAATGTAAGTTATTTAAAATAGATTGTCCTCTTGCAGTAAATGAAATGGATGCTCTCAAGTACTCACACAATTTGGCCAGAGGACAAAGTGAAGTTGAAAAAAAAAATTGGACTGGATAACGTTAACATGTGGGTGGCTCTTCTGCAGAGAAGTGTTGGTTAGCTTCAGGTTTAGGTTTATTATTGTCACAGGCACCAAGGTACAGTGAAAAGCTTTGTTTTGCATGGTATCCAAACAGATCATACCATACATAAATACATACATTCAGCTCAAACTCAAGTACAATAGATGGCGCAAAGGTGAAGATAGTGTGCAAAATATAGTTCTCAGCATTATAGCACATCAATTCCTCAGACAAACTTCAATGTCTTCAATGGGATAGAGGTGATAGAGGTGAATTGAACATCTAGTTCCTCGCCTAGCTTATCGAAAGAAGTGCACTGAGATACAATGAACACATAGTCCGTGCCGACCAGCAATCACCCCGCACACTAACACTATCCTACACACTAGGGACAATTTTAAACTTACAAAAGCAAATTAACCTGCTAACCTTGACGTCTTTGGAGTGCGAGAGAAAATGAGAGCTCCCAGAGAAACCCTAAGTGGTCACAGGGAGAACTTACAAAGTCCGTACAGACAGCACGCTTAGTCAGGAGCAAACCCGGGTCTCTGGAGCTGTAAGGCAGCAACTCTGCCGCTGAGCCACTGTGCCACCCTCAGTAAGAGGAATCAAAAAGCATCCCGTTATTTAAATGGAGTACAGAGGGATCTAGGTGTTCTTGCGCATGACACAAAACACCATCATGCAGATGCAGCAATTGGGAATCAAATAACATGTTGACATTTATTGCACAGGGTTGGAATTGAAAAATAAGAAATATTGTTACAATTGTACCAAATGTTTGCGAGCCACACATGGAAATATGGTGTACAACTTTGGTTAGTTTATTTAAGTATGGGTAGACTGGAATTACAAGTACTCCAGATAATAATGATAACACATATTTTACTGTATTTAATAGAATCAGCTCCAGTAGTCTCTAATTAGGACTATGATATTAGCAGTGTGATACATGTGATTGGCCAAACTATGGAACTAACGGATTTTAAGCCTAGTTTAAAAGTCACTGATTCTACCCACTCCAGTTTAAAATAATAAGATAGGAGAATTCCTGCTTGCTGGGATTGTGGATGATGTTTGTTTTAATTAGGCATTTATTGGCAAGTTTTTTTAATTTCAAAAGCATTGTTCATTATGCTGTTTCGTAATAAAAACCATTAAACCGGGAGATGGTTCAGTGTACTTGATTTCAGTAGTTTCAAACAGTGAATGCAATACTTAAGTAAAATTGCTCAAAGCATTGTGACAAATTGATTCACTGATATTATTGATATTGCTATATATTAACATCCTATTGCTATATTGATAAAACTGCGGCAGTTATTGTTAATATGAATTTAAATAATAAAAAAATAAGCAATGTTATACAGCTGTGGGAACTGATACAGGTTAAATTTCAAGCTTGCTTTTGCAAATATATTTTGAGTGTAAATTTGAACAAAAACAATGTAATGGTAAGTGCAATTTGCGCACATTTTCTGAACTATGAAAAGCCAATGTGCAATGGTCCATGGCTTATTTATTGAATCCTTGTAATAAAATATCACAACAAACTTCACAGGAGTGAAATCTGGCGTGGATTCACACAGTGCCCTGCAATGGAGATACTGGGCCACTGTCTTAATGGAGATGAGGAGGGGGGAGAGATATGCAGAGAAATAATTCCAGAAATTGGAACACAAACAGCCAAATGGCACATCTGGCAATGGTGGAGCTGTAAGTAAAAGCAATGGCTCAGAAGAGAATAACTGTGGAAGATTGCAAGGATAAATGTTACTTTAAGGTTGAAGGCCCCTATTATCTCAAAGATTTGTACAATTGTTGCAACATTGTTGTACCGCACTTGCAGCTGATGTTATAATCCGAATATTCAAATAAACAAACGTTTCTCTGTTCTACTAACGCTGACTGGTGATATACTATCCACCTCATTGGAGACTCTCAAACTGTCATTAATTGGATTTTATTTTGAACGAAACATTATTCCTTTTATCTAGTATCTGTGCACTGTGGATGGCTCGATTACAATCATGTACTGTCTTTCCGCTGGCTGGATAACAAGCAACAAAAGCTTTTCACTGTACCTCGCTACATGTGACAATAAACTAAACTGAACCCATGAAACCCAACAGGAACAGAAGACGTGCAAGAGTTTAACAAAGTGCTTGTGCAAACTCCATTTAACCCAGGATATGTTAAAAAATAACCGAGGCTCTGGAAATCTATCAGCAAATTAACAATTGAAGATAAAGATACACAAGACCCTATGTGTATAGGGGGGTTGCACGTAAGGTCACCGGGTCATAGGGCTTGACGCATGGAGCCGCTCAATCCATCTGGAGGACATCGCTGCTTCCGGTATATGTTGTTAATACACGAAACGTGTACTTTCCTACGTGTTAAAAACCACCAAAATGGTGAATTTGTGCGCTGTAAAAAATTGAGGAAGTCGGGGTAAGCGTGAGAGACATGTACCCAACTTCAGAATTCCAAAAGTGAAGCGAAATGAAGGTAAAGAGAAGCAAGAGCTGAAGGGACAACAACAGCTAAACTGCTTGGCGAACATTGGCCGTGCAGATATCGAAATTGAAAATATTGGGAATTATCGCGTTTGCTCACTGCATTTCATCAACAGTAAGGCATTATTTGTGTTTTTTCTTGATTCCTTTGGTATCTAAAAAGTCTCAGAAGTGATAAATCTGGCTGCAAAATTTTAAAATCGCCCATGGTTTTGAAGTGAGTTTTTACATGCAAAAAGGAAACGCTTCTGAAGCTAAATTTATCATTAAAAAAATCTCCAGACTTACAAGTGGTGTGTGGAAAAGTAAGTCTTCTATCATTATGCTATTGAGATGTATATTTTGGCAAATAATAAAATGTCCTGTCAACTTAAACACCCATTCCCTTTCAATAGGAAATGCAGTGAGCAAACGGCCAATGTTCGCCAAGCACTTCAGCTCTCGCTTCTATCTACCGTAATTTCTCCTCACTTTTGGAATTCTGAAGTAGGATAAATGTCTCTCACGCTTATCCCGATTTCCATAATTATTTACAGCGCAAAAAATGACCATTTTGGCGGGTTTTAACGGGCCCGCTACGCTGGAAACAATGGTCAGTGCTTACCTGCAGTTCATCGCGTGTACTCCAGTTGGCGTAGCGTGGCAACAGTACGGGTCATGGGTCGTGACCCGACAGCCCTGCAACCTCCCTATATCTGTCATTGTGCCTACCGGTGTGTTCAGATCTATCCCTAATCGACCCGGGAGTGGAGGATTGGAATTATACACACAGAGCCATGTGTAATCCTACTTTAAACAATCTGGGCCAGTGCAATGGAAAGGTTTCCAAATGAGGAGGGCCTCGGATTATTTGCAAAATGGGATACACAGAACCAGTGTTTTGTTGGTAATTGTTGCAATTCCCGAGGATAAACATACGGACTTTGCTCAAGCTCCGACCCACGGCTGTTCGTACCGGGCTGTAACTTGATTGCAGGCTCCATGGCTCTGGGACCTGTGGCAGCCAGCACCCGTGCAGCTGCGATAGCGCAGGACTCCGTGCTCTTGGACTGGGACCGGGACCGGGAGGGACGGGGTCGGCTGAAGAGAGAGACGCACACACAGCAGCCGAGGCCCGAAGAGGGAAGGAAGCAATGGGGAGGGGAAAGCCGGTGGCAATCTCCGGCTCCTCCTCTATAGCGCAGCCGGCAGCCAAGTCTTTGGTTTGCTGCAAGATCCTATAGCTCCTAGAGCTAGTATCTTTGGTTTGCTGCCCGTCCCACCGTCTCACTTCCTCGCTGCAAGGCAGCCCGACCCCCCCCCCCCCTAAAAACCGCACGTCTCCCACACAATACCAACCCCTGCAAGCCACAGCCTCGAAACACATATTAACCCCCTCACCGTATCAGAAGCCAGGCAGGCATTTTATTAAATGTTCACAGACCAGTTACAGTGCAATGGTTAACCAGATCTCTTTACGATGTTAGATAAAACACGACCTCCCCCTTTTTAGATTGCAAACCCGCCATCCTCTCCAAGTATGGCTTTTGTGTGACGGTTTTTCGTGCCAAGAGCTGCCTTAATAGGGACAGACCCGCCCCTTAATCACCCTATTTACAGCTACATAATGTGTGCCCCTCCCATATATGTAAGATTCATATTCCTGTGCATACCACTGATTGATTGTGAGTGGGAAGGAACTGCAGATACTGGTTTAAACCAAAGTGTCTGAAGAAGGGTCTCGACCCGAAACGTCACCCATTTCTTCTCTTCAGAGATGCTGCCTGTCCCGCTGAGTTACTCCAGCTTTTCGTGTCTGATTCATTATGAGTTGCTCCCCCAAATGCCCATAAGACCATCCTTTCTCAGACAGTTAGTAATGGACAGTAAATGGCTGCTAATGGCAGTGTTATCTAAACGCAGGCTTTAAAAAAAAGACCTCTAGCCATAACTGTGATCCTGGTTGACTTTGCCAAAGAGAGTTGTAGAGTCATACAGCATGGAAATAGGCCTTTTGGCCCAACTTGCCCATACCAACCAACATGTCCCATCTACACAAGCCCCACCTGCCTGCATTTTGCCCATAACCCTCTAAACCTGTCCTATCCATGCACCTGTCTAAATGTTAAACGTTGCAATAGTACCTGCCTCAACTACCTCCTCTGGCATCTCGGCACCCATCGCCATTTGTGGGCGGGTATGCATCATTGGCCTATATTGTGGAATTACCCTTGGGTTCCTATTAAATCTTTCCCCCCTCACCTTAAACCTGTCCTCTAAATCTGCATGCAAAACAAAAATATTGGGAATATTAAGATTGTGGGTTATATTATTAAATTATTAAACTTTATTTTTCAGACTCAAGGTCCAGACAAGAGACGACACTACATAAAATACATTGCATATAAAAACACCATAAAATACATATAAAAGCTTAGTAAATTACTTATGAGCATCATAAATTATATACAAAAACACAATACATGATTTAAAATCCAGAATAAAAAGAAAGATCAGTGTCCTACAACGAGACAACTATAACAATGTCTCCACAACTGGGATTGATAGCGTGTAGTGCAAAACCTTATGTTTGATAAGACCAAGGTAATTACATGTTCAGAGTCATTTATCCTGCAAATAAATGTATACTTTGCCTTCCATCACAGTGAGGAGGAGATTCACTGTGATGGAAGTTTTTTCTGTAAATTGAATTGTTTGTGTGTTGTGTAGGAATTGTTTTGTTGTATGGCTGTGGAAATGGAGTTTCGTTTGAGCCTAATCTAATCTAATCTAATACATATGATTTCTTCGGATAGCTTCTAAAGTACTGACTCCCGCAGCCACAAACATTTCACTAGCACTGATAAGACCAAGATAATTACGTGTTCAGAGTCATTAATCCTGCAAATAAATTTATACATATGATTTCTTAGGATAGCTTCTAAAGTACTGACTTCTGCAGCCACAAACATTTCACTAGCACTACACCATCTAGGTTTCCTTAACAGTATTCTCATGGCATCATTATAAGCCACCTTTAGTCTCTGTAAACTTGTCTTTCTGTAGTTTGACCACAGGTGTGCAGTATAGAGTGGTGTACAATATGCTCTAAACAGAGACATCTTCACCACATCTGTACATGCACCAAACTTACGTAAGAGAATATTCGCCAATACATACAGCATACGGCATTGCCTATAAATATCCGCATCATCTGTCATTTGTTCTGTAATAAAATGTCCAAGATATTTTACCTTATTACAGACACTAAGATTATTGTCAATTTAAAATCAAAAAGATTTTAGACATTTATCCTCTTTGATTCTGCAGATCATAACAGCACTCTGTTATGATCTGCAGTCGCCTTCCAGAGGGAAGTGATTCAAAGGGTTTGTGGTCAGGGTGAGAGGGGTCAGAGATGATCTTACCCGCTTGCTTCCTGACCCTTGCAGTGTACAATTCGTCAATGGAGGGAAGGTTGCAGCCAATAACCTTCTCAGCTGATTAGACGATTCGCTGCAGCCTCTGGATGTCGTGCTTGGTGGCTGAGCCAAACCTGACCATGATGGAGAAGGAGAGGACAGACTCTACGATGGCCGTATAGAATTGGACCATCATTGCCTGTGGCAGATTGTGCTTCCTCTGCTGCCACAGTACATCCTCTGTTCCTCCTTTTTGACTGTGGAGTCGATGGTGGCCCCCAATTTAAGGTCCTTGAAGATGATGGTTCGCAGGAACTTAAAAGACTCCACAGATGTGACTGTGGTGTTGTTGATGGTGAGTGGGGTGAGGGAAGGGGAAGTTCTCCTAAAGTCTACAATCAATTCCACAATTCCTCAAATCAATATTATTTAATCATTCCTAAGTGGTTTAGCTTTCCTTAAATGATAAAGTCTCTTTAATTCTCTATCTTGTGCCAACCCTGCCTTCTTGGTCTTTTGCACTGTTCCAGTGAAGTTCAACATATGCTCGAGGAACAGCCTCCAGCTTGGTACAATACAGGCTCCCAGTCTTAATGCTGAATTCAACAACTTCAGATAAGAAGCACCTTATAGATGTGTATAAGATCATGAGAGGAAGAGATCGGGTAGATGCACAGAATCTCTTGCCTAGAGTGGAGGAATCGAAGACCAGAGGACATAGGTTCAAGGTGAAGGGGAAAAGAGTTAATAGGAATCTGAGGGGTAACTTTTTCACACAAAGGGTGGTGGGTGTATGGAACAAGCTGCCAGAGGAGGTAGTTGAGGCTGGGACTATCCCAACGTTTAAGAAACAGTAAGACAGGTACATGGATAGGACAAGTTTGGAGGGATATGGACCAAACACAGGCAAGTGGGGCTAGTGTAGCTGGGACATGTTGGCCGGTGTGGGCAAGTTGGGCGGCAGGGCCTGTTTCCACACTGTATCACTCTATGACTATGAATCAATGACTATCTCCTAAAATGGATTGGTTTTACTTCCCATATCTAGCATACATTGCATCCTTCCGACTGTGATGATTTTAGATAATGGGCTTAAAAGCACTCACGTTTCACCAGTGATTTGGCAGAGAGCTCCCAGTAACATACCACTCACAGATAGGCATATTCTGTACTTGCAGTTTCTGCAATAGCATATCAGACTTCTTGCTCTACTCTTGGAATCACTAACTTAATAGAGGACAGATTCCTGATCATGTCAAACTGACAACAAGGCTGGCATGGATAAAGTTGGATCATTCTCACATAAACCACCCATGGCTATTGTATCTGACTCAGCTGCATTCATTTGAATGGGCTTACTTCTCTTTTTTGAAAAGGTTCAACAAAACTCCATTGTTTGCCTTTTTATTTTAATTGATATGAATACTTCCAATGAATTAGCTCCAGATAACATTTATTTTTTAATTATTTTAGTTATTTTTGAGTATTATTTTAAAGTTATTTTCAACTACTTTCATTCTTTTTAATTTTCTCTAATGGCAGGGAATGGTTAGAAACAGTAATAACTAGCCTTTGACAGCTAGTTCCCATTCCTTTCCAGTTGCTCAGGATCATAATTCATCAGACATTCAAAAGCATAAATTATTAGAGCAGAATTGGCCCATCAAGTCTACTCCATCATTCAATCATGGCTGAAGATAGACACAAAAAGCTGGAATAACTCAGCGGGACAGGCAGCATCTCTAGAGAGAAGGAATGTGTGACGTTTTGGGTCGAGAACCTTCTTATCTCCAGAGATGCTGCCTGACCCGCTGTGTTACTCCAGCTTTTTGTGTCTATCTTCGGTCTAAACCAGCATCTGCGGTTCCTTCTTACACATTCAATCATGGCCAATCTGTCTTTCCCTCTCAACCCCATTCTCTTGCCTTCTCCCCAAAACCCCTGATGCCCTTACTAATTAAGAGTCTGTCAATCTCCACCTTAAAAATACCCAACCTGCAAAGTCTTGTAAAAGACACTCTACAAATTCAATGTCCTTCGACCCCAATGTAACATAGGGCGGGTATGCATCATTGTCCTAGATTGTGTGTTATTAAAAGTGGGACACTCATTTTAGGTATGTTACAAAACTTACCTTCAGTCGTGCTGTAATTCTGCCACTGGCCGTGTGCGCGATTTTGGCGCCTTTAAGGGGGGGCGGGGTTAAAACGCGGGTTTCTCCTCCCTTGTCCTGGGAATATTTTGTTGGAGTACATGCCTTGGCTGACAAAATCGTTCCTACTGGCGTTTTGTGAATTTTTTATTTTTATTAAATCGTCAATGTCAGCGCAACAGTAATTTTAAAATCAGCTCCTGAAGCGTCAACGCCGATAACGGGGACGGATTTCACACACGGGACAGGTAAACAAAAGTGCTTTCTTTAAATGTATAAAAGTGCTTCTTAAGAAGCCTTTAATTCACATTTTTTCATGCGACACGGTGATTTTATTCCCCGAATTAACGGCAGTATTTTTCATGCCAATACGGGGTTAAATTCACCGCAAATCAACGTTCCAAAAGATCGCGTTCCAGTAATCCTCACTCGCAAGATGAATTAAATCCCCATTAATTTACAGGTATTAAACATTCAATTCCTTCCATTTGGCCTGTAAATTCATGAAAATTAGATTTTAAAATTATGTTATATTGTGAATTATTGTGTGAATGTTATTTGGACACTTAGGCTATTTTAAAATGTTAATCTATTCTTAAGAAATTGATAGATGTTTAGATCTAGTAATTGAATTTTGTAATTAGCTACAATTAGGTAACTAACTAATTATATGCTTTACTTTCATGTCTTCGAAGTAAGATTGTTTCATATTTGTTTCAGAATGCTTCAATCTATAATACCTGAAAATTTCTTTCAGTTATCATAATTTTGTAAGAAAGTTATGGGCTTTTAACTGTCCTCGATCACAGCTTTTGTGTTAAGTCAATGGAAAAGCAATAGGGAACTAGATGCTAATTTCTGAGTATGATAATGGCCATAACTTTTTTAATACTGAAGATATGAAAGTGAATTAAGTGTCAAATTAAACTTCTTTTTATGCTTTATCTGATGGGATAAATTGCAGACTTTATTTTTAAAATCTCAAAATTTTGTAACATTGCTACTCATTTCCATTTTTGCAAAAATATTTGCCCCTCATCACATCTTAAGTCATCACATCTGTTTTTGCTGCCTCATGGTGAAAATAGAGAGAGTGTAGAAGTGGGCGACACGGTGGCACAGCGGTAGAGATGCTGCCTTACAGTGCCAGAGATCCAGGTTCAATCCTGACTACGGGTGCTGTCTGTAAGGAGATTGTGTGCTATCCCTGTGATTGCTTTTTCTCCAGATGCTCCGGTTTCCTCCCACACTCCAAAGACGTACAGGTTTGTAGATTTACTGGGTTCAGTAAATATTGTAAATTGTCCCAAGTGTGCAGGATAGTGTTAGTGTGTGGGGATCGCTGGTCGGTGCGGATTTGGTGGGTCGAAGGGCCAGGTTCCGCGCTGTATCTCTAAACTAAACTAAACTTCTGCAAACTTTCTTCACACTATCTCCACCGGTACCCCTCACGCCACTTTCCTCAACACCCGACAGACATTCACTCCCCCAATTACCCTTGTAGGAGGTAATGTGGATACCTGACCCTTTCGCCATATAGTGAGGGCCACACTCACAGGCGCAGCTGTGCTGAACTTTTTTCTAGTGCGGTGGTTTAACAGGAATTTCCACAGGCTTTGTGGTATTCAGAAACAGATGATTTCTAAATGGAGCAAATGTCACCAAATACTACACAGCAGAGGCCATTTCTCAGACATATGAGAAACAGACACTTTTTCATGTTTGTGTGGATAGAGTTGGTGAGTCACACAAGATCAGCATTCCGAAGACTGAAGAATGTAATTAATTTGTACCACAGAAATAAGATAGATGATTTCAAGGCTTTACATCAAGCTGTTGTTCATCAAGTTAAATGAGGAAATGATTGAACTGGTTGATCCTGAAGTGCATGTGATGTAAAAGTTCAGCGCTGAGTGATACCGCTAAATGAAAAAACAATGACAAGATAATTTGAAAAGGAACATTAAAGAATGATTTTCCTTACCTACTCATACCATGCCTAATGAAGTTAATTCTTATAAAGATAATAGTTGAAAACACATTTAACTAGTTGAATAAAAGATGGAAACAATTAACCATAGAAATGTAATATGGTATGATTTGCATGCAATGTTTAATTGCTACCCGCTGCATTGTGTCTAATGTGAGGATATTAAGCTCCAGATTCTCACTCCACAATAATGAGCTGCAATTCCTTTTATACCCGTGCATAAATGCTGTTGTAAAGAGGTGATGCCTGTGGTGGGAAATTGGGAAAGTTGCTGGTATTGGGAAATGTGATGCCATTTTAGGCACATTAGTTATTTGATAAATGTTACAAAACATGGTATTTTTGTGACAAGTATTTCAAAGTCAATTCGAAGGCACAGGGCAACAATGAAGTGGATTAGGCTGTGCTGTCCACAGTATACTAAGTCATGAGTGGAGTCCACCTGAGAATGTTTACCCCACTTACACTTTGTAACTGTAGGTAAGGACCACTCAAAGTGGATGTTAATTGGATATTTTCTATTTTAGATTTTAGATATATATATGTTCTATAGAATAGTTTAGCTGTTGGGATTTTCTGAATCAAATATTAAAGCTTCTAGATAAATCAAAGTATTATTTTCAAATGGATATATATATATACTTAACTTCTTTTTGTTTATTATATTGTTTACAGAGTATTATGTTTACACATTCTGTTGTGCTGCTGCAAGAATTTAATTGTTCTTTTTGGGGACATATAACACTCTTGACTTGACAGCAGACTCTTGTCTCAGCAGCTTGTTTGGGATACTAGTTTGTATGAAACGGATTGCCATGTTGTTAGGGGTCTTAGTAGCTCAACACATGTACGTCTGCATTGCCACTTGGCTAACCTTGTCTTAAATTCCTCAAGGCAATGTTTAAGGCGCAATAGAAATAAATTAGGAACAAACAAAAAAAAGATTTTATCTATCTGCTTAAGTTACCAAACAATCTTCACAGATTTTCCAAGAATGGCATGCACACCACTACCATTTTAACCAGCTGTAATAAACAATTTACTTGTGAAATTAACCTAACATGTCATCAGCATAATTACCCCAATAGCAACAGCTGATTAAAATTAAGTAATATGTATCAATAACTCCATTTGAAAATAAGACTTTGTATCTAGAAGCTTTAATATTTGATTCAGAAAACCCCAACAGCTAAACTATTGTATAGAACATAGAACAGTATAGCACGGGAGCAGTATAGCACTTCTGCCCACAAAGTCTGTGCTGAACATGAAGCTCAGATAAGCTCATGTTATCTGTCTGCACGTGATCCACATATCTCCATACCGTATACAGCCATCTGCTTATCGTAAAGCCTCTTAAATGCCACTGTCATATCTGCCTCCACCAGCACCTCTGGAAGTGCATTCCAGGCACCCACCATCCTCTGTGTATTCTTTAAATCACTGTTGCAGTGAAGGTAACATGGTTGTCAATTTCCACACAGCTAATTCTCACATGTAACAATAAGGTAAAGAACAGAATGTCTTAGAAATATTGTTTTAGGGTAAATATTGTCCAAATCAAAAATAAAAGCTTGATTTCTCTCTATTAATATGCTATCATTAGATCTTTTGCATCGACTTGTGAGGGTGCAATTTCACCCAAAAGACAGCACCTCTGACAGTGTAAAATTCTCACTGTGTTGAATATTTTGACTCAGCCAAGAGTTTTGTCAACTAAGCCACATCTAATGCCCTTTCATGGGACTATCATATATATAGGGTCATACAGCATAGAAATGGGCCCTTTGATCCAACTCATCCATGCCCCATCTAAGATCATCCCATTTGCCCACATTTGGTTCATTTCCCTCTAAACCTTTTCTATCCATGTATTTGCCCGAGTGCCTTTTAAATTTTGTTATTGTACCTGCAGCTTGTTCCATATTCCCACCACACTCGGAGTTACAAAGTTGCCTATCAAGTTCGTACTAAATCTTTCCACCCTCACCTTGATCCCATATCCTCTGGTTCTTGATTCCCTTACTCTGGGTAAGAGTCTCTTCACAGTCACATTATCAATTTCCTTCATGATTTCATACACTTCTACAAGATCACCCTCTTCACTTCTTGCGCTCCAAGGAATAAATTCCTAGTTTGACCAATCTCTCCCCATATTAATGATGGCAGCAAGAGATGTTGTCTCTCGTGTTCAATGTCCAAGTGGTTGGTGGGTCACTCTCGATCAATACATGCATGACGTTTTGAATAATGGAACCAAATGTACACAGATTGTGTTAGTCTTGTGACCACCAACCTAGGGATGTTTTGGCCAAGGGAGCAACCAATGAACTGATAAATGCTTGTTCCATGTTGTTAGCTTGCCAAAATAATCCTTAAGTATCTCTGTACCTCTGTGCCAAATGTCTATTTGTCCCTTTTTTTGTTAGGATCAATTCGTTATTAACAAATAATCCCATTTGTAAAGGTTGCTATTAAAAAGCATTTTCTACCTTTAAAAATAATGGGCTGGAATTATATTTTTGGGTTCCAGTAAGTTTCAGCTTTCATTGTAGAGCTTGTTTTTCAGTGTTAAAATTAAACTTGGATCACTACAACATATTCGAAGATATCTAAACTCCTTCAGCTAGCTGTGTGTTATATTTGGCTGCTAACTACAACAACTGATGTTGCACATGCATTCTTTACCCATGGCAGACTTTCAAATGACACAGAGAGTAACCGGATAAAAACTAATGTCAAGTTGTTTATAATGATGAGATTTAATGGGGATTATCTAATTGCTAAACCAAAGAAAGAAATGCAAGCCAATGTGTTGACTTCCAAAATCATTGTTCATTTAATAACTAGTTTCATGTGAATTTTTACTGCTTCAGTATACTGTAGACTTTAGACGAGAGATACTGCATGGAAACAGGCCCTTCGGCCGACTGAGTCCACGCCGGCTAGTGATCACCCCATACATTAACACTATCCTACAGACTAAGGACAATTTACAATGTTACAGAAGCCAATTAACCTACCAACCTCTATGTCTTTGTAATGTTGGAGGAAACCGGAGCACCCAGAGGAAACCCACGCAGTCACAGGGAAAATGTACAAACTCCGTATAGACAGCACCCATAGTCAGGATCGAACCCGGGTCTTTGGATTTGTAAGGCAGCAACTCTACTGTAGTACCACTGTGCCTCCCAAACTGCAATATTAGATGGAACATTGTGCATCAATTTGACTAGTGGGGGAACATGCTTCACTTGAAGAAATAGTGCACACATTTGATTAAATAACTCAGTATTTTTTTTTTAATAACCTAACCATAAGGGTAACATACTGCAAATCTGTCTTTTCAACTCTGCACAAATAAAGAATTGCAGATGGTTTACAAAGAAGGACACAAAGTGCTGGAGTAACTCAGCGGGTTAGACACCTTCCCTAGAAAACCTGGATAGGTGACGTTTCCGGTTAGGTCTGAAGAAGCGTCCCGACCTGAAACGCCACCTTTTCAAATGTGTAATTTGATTATCCGCTTTCATCATTATCAGAATTTTAATTCATTTTATTTATTATTGCGATGTGGCATTATAGGCTCCAACAGCATTTATTTCCATCCCAAGTTACTATTGAAGGTAGTTAACAGCATGGAGTTATAGACAGAGCAAACCAGTAGGGGAAGCCAATTTCATTCACTTTACAGTAAATTAAATGCCACCTCTAGAATTTTAATTCAAGAATTATTTCAATTGATGAAATTAAATTTCCTAGCTGCCATATTGGAAATAAAACTTGCATTTCTGGATCATTCATTCACAATTTTAGAACTTGTATATTCGCTATAAGGAGAGGATGGAGAAACTGGGATTCTTTTTTCTGGAAAGTCAGAGGCTGAGGGGAGACCTGATAGAAGAATACAAAATTATGAAAGACATAGAAAGGGTAAACTGTCAGAATCGTTCTCCTAAGGTGAAAATGCCAAATACTAGAAAGCGTATCTTTAAGGTGAGAAGGGGAAAGTTTAAAGAAGATTGGCGGTGTATGTTTTTTTTACACAGGGAGTCTGGAACATGTTGCCAGGTTTGGAAGTGGAAGATTTGATAGTGGCGTTTAAGAGGCTTCGGCCCACAGAGTCTATGCTGACCAATGATCACCAGTTCACACTATTACAATGTTATCCATATTTCGACCTGCACACTAAGGGCAATTTACAGAAGCATATTAACTTACAAACCTGCCCGATTTGGAATAGGTGGAACCCGGAGAACCCGGAGAAAATCCATGCGGTCACATGGGTGAAAGGCAGCAAATCTCTCGCTGCGCCACTGTGCTGCCCTTTATGTCTTCATGATATAAGAGTAAATATATTTAATGAATAATCACAGAATCACATGTCCTAATCACAGAAGAGTTTGCTAGATTCAGTAAATGTATCCCTCCCATATTAAACCAAATTTGCACATAAGCCGATACTTTCCATTGGGGGAGACCTGGCGCGGGGGTACTTTGTAACTTTGTAAGCGCCCTTTATGGGCGACTATTTGCATACCTTGAGTGTGCAAGCAAAGAATTTCAATGTGACTTGTCACATGTGATAATGAAGTATTAAATTCAATTCAATTCAATGCTTAGAAATTCTTTGATTTATCAGGTTATTCAATTTTCTAAAGCTGAAAGTGTCGCTTTCCACAAGAACCTTTACTTTGCAGTGGGCGGGGGGGAATGGGGGGGGGTGGTGAACTTTGTGAATGAGCCTTCAGAAGAATGTTTGACAGCTTGTTTTAACATTAAACCATCCTGGCAGGGTATGCAAGGGAAAAGAAAGGAACAGCTCTAACCACAGAAGAATGTTCTTGTACATCTTGTTATATTTTGTTTCAACAATTTGTCAGTCAGTCTGACAACAAATGCTTGGATAGGGACCAAAACCACTGAAATCAAGTCAAAATATTCTGTATGAATATTATGTATGATAGGCAGATCTATTGAATAAGTAACTATCTAAATTCGCAAATAGTTCGTCATCTTTTATAAGGTTATTTTTGAAGATCAATCTTTACTAAGTGACTTGGATAATACGCAATGTTTCCAGTTATTGAGATCATATAACATCAGTTTCCAAATGGCACTAACCGAAAATGTAGTAAGCAGGGCCGGCCTTAAGCCGATTGGACCAATTGCTCCCAATTGGGCCCCGCGCCTAAGGGGGCCCCGTGCCAGAGTAATCTACTCTTGGCTCAGGTAGTAAGCAGTGAAGAATATAGTAACCAAGCATAGATAAAATGCTGAATGTGAATAGATTTGTCGGATAATTTTTTCCTGTGCTTTTTTTGTTTGCTATTTATATTACAGGGATTTGACACATTTGCCCAGAACTTGAAATGTATCTCATTGTTTACACTAAAAGGTCTGTCTCACTGTGCGAGTTGACCCACGAGTGACCCCAAGTTTAAAACAAATTTAACTCGTGGTAATCACGTACAATTAACGTAGCGGGAACGTCGGAACTCATGGACGCAACTTAGCGACTCTTGGCGCTAATGGGAGGTACACGTGAAACTTGTTAACTCTTGCAAAAGTTCAAACATGTTTGAACTTTTCCACGAGTAAAATGTACTCTTGAGGTTAAAATTTGAAACATTTTAAACTCGTTGTAAGAACGTAGTGGCCCGTGCGTTTAACTTTGTGACTCGTGAGTCTACCGTGGGAACTCTTTTTAGAAACAATAATCAGGGACAGAAATATCAGTTACTTAGACTCTTTAAAGACAAATTCTGCTTAACAAAGTTAAGTAAGTTATTGATAAGGTGACAGAGTGGGTAGAAAAGAAAAAATTGCTTTAAGTTTATATATAAATTTTGTGTATTTGGGACTGAGCTCACAACCTTAAGACAAACCAGTATTGAGGAACAGCGTGAGTACATTTTATGACACTTCATGGCAGCCTAATCTGAGGTTTGCCAGTCACGCCCAGAAGCCATCTCTACCAGTGCTGTTGAAGAAGACAGGGTTGTGTTCACCTCTCCTGCACCCCTGTTCCGTAGGACAACACCAACTCTTTAATTATGCGGATGTTAAAGGCTGGGTTTTATTGTCAAGCCGTGATGCCAGATTCACGATCTCTTTACTAAATCAAAGGGTTCTATAGGAGATGCTGCCTCAAAAAGGCAGCCAGCATTGTCATGGACCCACACTACACTGGCCATGCTCTCATTTCATTCCTGCTGAGCAGAAGGTATAAGAATCTGAAAACCATGACCTCCAGGTTCAAGAACAGCTTCTTCCCAACAACCATCGGGCTTTTGAACGCAACAAATGCTAACTAAACTATGAACTACAAACTGCCTTGTTTGCACTAAGGACTTTGGGATTTTTGCAATAATACTGGATTTTTTAATATATATTTTCTTTGTTTAGTATATTATCTATGAGTATTGTGTTTACTGTCCTGTTTTGCTGCTGCAAGTGGGAACTCTTTAACTCAGAGGGCAGGCAGCATCTCTGGAGAGAAGGAATGGGTGATGGGATGACATTTCCAAATTGGGGGAGGGGGGGTGAGGGGGGTGGGGTGGAGGAGAGAGGGTGGAGAGTGGAGGGAGAGGAGGGGAGACAGATGGGGGTGGCTTCATTCACTGGCTGCGGGTGCCTGTCACTGAAACAGGTAGGTGAGATTTCACATCCACCTTGTGTGTGTGTGTCTCTCTCCCTCCCTCCCTCTCACACAGGCTGAGAGACTCTGCCTCTGTGAGTGTACGTCCCTTTCTCCCCCTCTCCCTGGGCTCTATACGCTCATTGTTTCCTATGAGATACTTTGAAAAATAAGAATCACATTTCACACATTGATTTTATGACTTTTAATTCTTAACATGACCATAATCACAATCTTTTACACCACCCATCACCACTCAGTTTTTTTAACATGTGATGATTTTTAAACACTTCGATATACATTGTTGCCTCAAGATTAACGGGAGAGGAACTTGGTACACTCGGGAGACGAACTTGGAACATCGCAGAAATGAGAAGTAAACGGGAAACTTAGACATACCCGTGGGAACTCGGTTAAACTCGGGATCATAAACTTGTAGTATCGTACGCAACCACGAGTCTTTCACTTGGGGTCACTCGTGGGTCAACTCGCACAGTGAGACAGCCCTTTTACCACTGAGCTGCATAGACATCACACTTGGTTTGTCCCCAGAAAGCAAAGGTTCCTGAAAGATGAACCAAGATCCTTACCTTAAGTTCCACCCCATCAGCCGTCACATGCAACACATAATCCTCCGAAATTTCCGTCACCTCCAACGGGATCCCACCACTAGCCACATTTTCCCATCTCCACCCCCTTTGGCCTTCCGCAGAGAATGTTCCCTCCGCAACTCCCTGGTTAACTCCTCCTTTCCCACCCAAACCACCCCCTCCCCAGGTACCTTCCCCTGCAATCGTGGAAGATGCAACTCCTGTCGCTATACCTCCTTCCTCGACTCTGTCCAGGAACCCTGACAGTCCTTTCAGGTTAGGCAGAGGCTCACTTGCACCTCCTCCAACTTCATCTACTGTATCCATTGTTCACAATGTGGACTCTTATACATAGGTGAGACCAAACGCAGACTGGACGATCATTTCATGGAAGACCTTCGCTCAGCCTGCATGAACCAACCTGATCTCCCGGTTCCTGGACACTTTAATTCTCCTTCCCATTCCTACACAGACCTTTCTGTCCTCGGTCTCATCCATTGTCAGTGAGGCTAAACGCAAATTGGAGGAACAGCATCTGATATTTTGCTTGGGCAGCTTACAGCCCAGTGAATATTGATTTCGCTCACTTCAGGTAGCCCCTCTCTCTCTATCCCTCTCCCACCTAAGTCGCACTAGCTTCTCATTTCCATCCTACAAACAGTTTACAATGGCCTGTTTCCTTTATCATCGTTACTTTTTTTGCATATCATTCATTCATTGTTCTTTATCTCTCCACATCACCGTCTATATCTCTCATTTCCCTTATCCCTAACCAGTCTGAAGAATGGTCTCGACCCGAAACGTCACCCATTCCTTCTCTGCAGAGATGCTGCCTGTCCCGCTGAGTTACTCCAGCTTTTTGTGTCTATCTAGAATGGCAAGGTTGGATCTTGTGCATGTAACTGTTGTCAAGTGGGAATCCTGACTGTAAAATAACTAAAGGAAAATGACAGCTACCAAAGTCAGGTCAACACGGGCTTTGCTGGCTACATAAGCTGTTGCTTCTTGACATTCAATATCTATTTTTAACAAAAGTGGTAAAAATTAATAACCTTTTAAAAGGTTTCTCTGTATATTATTACAAATGCTTCAATACTGAGGCACTTCTGAGGAAGTTGTTGTGAGCAATGCTGCTCTGCACAATAAAAGTTTCTTTATGTAAATAAAATACTTTTGTTTGTTAGTTTAAATCATTGGCTGTCCTCCAATATCCTAGAAAGTGGATGACAACAAAATACCGAAACATATGCCACAGAGATATCCAGGAAGGCTGATCACAACAAGAGAATTATATCAGAGGAGGCAGAAGTTAGACGCTTTGCGAGTACTTTGTACTTCATTCCAAGGAGGTGCTCGGAAAAGGCAATAAGGAAGGCTTTTTCGGAGATGCTGAATGAATGGAGAAATGAATAAGTAAATTACAACTAGAAAGTTTAAATAACAAAATGAAATTCAGGAATTACGCAACAGAT
The DNA here is from genome assembly GCA_038087875.1 of Malacoraja senta. NCBI lineage: Eukaryota > Metazoa > Chordata > Chondrichthyes > Rajiformes > Rajidae > Malacoraja > Malacoraja senta. The sequence goes on along the minus strand of CM075978.1, from coordinate 169,105,059 downwards.
CTGGAAGCATCTGCAGAAAGAGAAGCAAAGTTAGCTTTTTATGCTAAGGATCTTTAATTGGTTCTAATAATCGGTCTTCCACGCTGTCATCAGGCAACTGAACCATCCAACAACTAGAGAGTAGTCCTGAGCTACCACCTATCTCATTGGAGACCCTCGGACTATCTTTAATTGGACACTTTCTTACACTACACGTTATTCCCCTTATCCTGCATCTGTATATTGTGGATGGCTTGATTGTAATCATGTAATCTTTCCGCTGACTGGATAGCATGCAACAAAACGCTTTTCACTGTACCTTGGTACATGTGGCAATAAACTAAACTAAATAATGTATGATTAGCACTGTATCGGATGGTGTGTACATAGAAAATGTGGATTATTTTGTTATTAATTATGTAAAATTTATTAAGTCTTTAATAGCCTTCAAGATATGTGAATTTTTGGAAATATGTTTCATATGTTCGTATCCCTGCAATAAACAAGCAAATAAAAAAAGCACAGGAAAAAATTATAATGCCCCAAGAATCTTCTTCTTATCGAGTCCACACACAAGATTAGAAGTTGCTCAGCCAGAGCTGAACACACTTCTCGGCAGCTGCATACAATGACTGTCTTGTCACTTCTTGTGCTTCTTGTGCATGGTGGTGGAAAGATTGGTGGAAATAGGACCGCGACGTGAACGCGCTTTCCTTGACCCCGCCCCAAGAATAAAAAGCCATAATCTTCAGAACCTTAGATAGACACAAAATGCTGGAGTAACTCAGCAGGACAAGCAGCATCTCTGGAGAGAAGGAATGGTTGATGTTTTGGGTCAAGACCCATCTTCAGACTGACGTCAGGGGGAAGGGAGATGGATAGATAAGGTAGTGTGATCAAGGAAATGTAGAATAGATCATTGTTAGCTCGGAGAAGGTAACAACAAAGCAAACAGAGATAAAATGTAGTTGGAGACAGTAAGACTGGTTGGAGATCTGGGAAGGGGAGGAATGGAGAGAGAGGGAAAGCAAGGGTTACTTGAAGTTAGAGAAATCAATGTTCATACCGCTGGGGTGTAAGCTGCCCAAGCGAAATATCCTCCAATTTGTGCTGGGCCTCACTCTGACAATGGAGGAGGTTCAGGACAGAAAAGTCAGTGTGAGAATGGGAAGGGGAGTTAAAGTGTTTAGCAACTGGGAGATCAGGTAGGTTCAAGTGGACAGAACAGAGGTACGGTTCCACATCATCATTATTTTATTTAGGTGTAAAGTCCATTGTAATTAGACTATACATGAATGAACTGAAAAAAACATAAAATGCAGTGGAACTGATAGAATTAATAGAGGGGAACTATTTACATTGGTTAGGAATAGAAAGTCTGGTCTACCCAACTGAAAAATGCAGATACTGGAAATGTAAAATAAAAAACAGAAAATGCTGGAAATAATCAGCAGGTCAGGCTGCAGCTGTGAGAACTGAAACAAAGATTATTTTTGAGGTAGCTCCTCCCATAGATTCCTTTAATGGTGGGAAGGTCTGTACCTGTGATGGACCTGGCAGTGTTTAGCACCGTCTGTAATCTCCTTCGTTCCTGGGTGTTTGAGTTGTTCAGCATGGACATTATGGACAGAAGGGCCTGTTCCTGTCCTATGCTGTTCTCTGTTCCTTTATCATTTATGTGCCACATTGCAAACTTGTGCCCCAAACCTGAATCTTTAATGATAGGTCAAAAACCTGAAGCAATAAATTATTCTATTCTCCACAGATACCACTGGACCTGTTGAGCATTTACAGTTCCTCCTGACTGATGCTGTGTGCATTTAACTGTAGGATAATGACAGATATCTTAAAGTGAGAAGTTCTGTAAATAGCTCGTTCTAAGCTTCCCCCCAGTCTAGTTTCAGTCAAAAATCACTGAATCAAGCACTTGTGCATCTAAACGTTATTTTGACAAAACACAATTACAGTTCCAACTACTGTACCTAACCACCGCGGTTTCGATCTTTGTATCTGCCTTATCAAACCCTCTTGGCCTCGCTCAAACAGAGACACTCCAGAAGGTCACGGAGTCCTAAGTGTTCTCCCAGAAGATCGACACAGGACTTCGTGGTAGCGGACTTTTATAGGTCCCCGGACCTCGGGGGGGGGGGGGGGGGGGGGGCGAACCACATGGGGGTGGTCTCTTTACAATCCAATTACTGATATCGATTAACCCCATACATGACAGACATTTCCCTAACCCAATAATACAGTGGCTAATACATTGTATTCAAACAGTGTTTCTCAGAGGAAACGAACATTGCAACATGTGCCCTGATATGCAAGAAAACCAGACAAGGCTCAATACTTAATCCAATCAACATCCAGCAAAGTAAAGCTTTGCAACATTATGTACAATGTGTATGTCTGGTTTGCATTCATCCAATCCATTCTATGCATTTTGCACCTAATTGTCAGGGTCTGCAGATGTTCCCATTCTCTTCCTGCAGCTCTGATCTAGGCTCTAGACAAACTGCCACCATTCTGCAGCTTGTCCCATTTCTACAGAAAGCACTTTAAAATTGACCAAATGGCCTAGCAGCCCAGAAGCTTTTACTCTATTTTAGGGTCCTAGCCTCTCCAATTTGGCCAGGATTAACAGTTATATTGTGTAGACGTTTTATACAGGAGCAGAGAATGATAGTGATGAGGAGAATGACTAGACTACAATTGTTTTCTTTGGAATAAAAGTAAGCTAAGAAGAGATTTATCCATGCTAGATAAAATTATGAGAAATCTAAGCATGATGCTAAGGAAGGATCTATTTACTTACGTAAGTAAAACCTATGCAACACCTTTTGTTTTTGTTGCAATAACATGTATTGAAAAGGAACTGCATCTGCTGGTTTATACTAAAGTTTGACTCAAAATGCTGGAGTAACTCTGTGGGTAGATAGGTGATGTTTCTGGTCGGGTCTGAAGAGAGGACCCGACCAGAAATGTCACCTATCCATTTCTCCACTGATGCCGCCTGACCCGCCGAGTTACTCCAGCATTTTGTATCTACCTATAGCTTTTTTGCAACTCCGCTGAATGGAATGAATGAAAAGTGGTTTGATCCAAAAGAATGGTGGGGGACAGGACCTCACTACCTGAAAGAATGATAGGGTCAGAAGGCCTCAAACATTTCAAAAGTTCCTGAGTGGGCACTTGATGAGCCATAACCCTTACAGCTATGGACCAAGTTCTTGGATCTGGGGAGTATCCTTACTCAGTTTTGGTGGTCATCGAACTAATGGGTTGAAAACCCTCCTCCTATGTCGTAAATTTTAATATCTGACCCCTTTGAGGTTTGGGTTACGAGTTATTTGTCATAATTTCCCATGAATGATGCAAAAATGATTTTAAAAAAACTGATGTCTGATACCATGGATCCCTCCTTTGTGACTGCTTCTATAAAAATGGTTTATTTTGAAGACCCAGTAAAAGTGTCTGCCCAATGAAGTATACGACTCGACACAAGGATCTGAATGTGATTTCCAAACCACTTCAGATCCTTATCTTCTGACTGAAGTGGATGCCAAAAATGAAGAAACTTTGATGCAATTATACTGTAGCTAATGATCTGAGACCAGAGTCTGCTGCTTTCAGTATGCAATTAGTAAATTCTTGCTGTGGTGCATTCTGACCCAAGTCTAATAACAAAGACGAACGATAACAGACCTCCACAGCATGTATTATTTGAAGCATTCACAGAACTCCCCTCCCAGTTTTCGTACTAGGGTGGTATAATGCGATATAATTTTGATCTTTTAAAAAATAACTGCTTTTAAGTTTCATAAATGTTTAAACAGTGTAAGGGTTTAAGACTTTAGACTGTAGGATCCAGGCCCTTCGGCCCATCGAATCCGCACCTACCAGCGATCACCCCGTACAGTAACACTAACCTACACACACACTGGGGACAATTTTACATTTTACCAAAACCAATTAATCTACTAATCTGTACGTCTTTGGAGTGCAGGAGGAAACCAGAGCACCTGGAGAAGACCCACACGGTCACAGGGAGAACATACAAACTCCATACAGACAGCAGCCATTGTTAGGATCGAACTGGGGTCTCTGGCGCCGTAAGGCAGCAACTCTACCGCGGTACCACGGTGCCGCCCTAACTCTGAGGTTTTGCAACGTTACTTTATGCTGGGTTGGAATTATACTGCAGACTGCATAAATTTGAAGTGAATTAAAACACCTGTCTGTTTTGGCACAATGTAGCATAGTAACTTGGATCCAATGGATATTTTGTATGAACTAACAAATTATGAAAGTGATTTAACCTGTGTTAGATTGTGATCAGTTATTTCTGGGTGAAATTGACCCTCCTAAACTCATGGAGCTGTAGAGCACAGAAACAGGCCCTTCAGCCCTTCGACTATGCCAACCCAAGTTGCCAAACCAAGCTAGTCCCACCTACCTATGCCTGGCCCATATCAGTCCAAACCTTTCCTATCCATGTACCTGTCCAAGTATCTCTTAAATGTCACAATTGTACCCAGCTTAACCACTTCCTCTGGCAGCTTGTTCCATATACCCACCACTCTGTGTGCGAAAACGTTGCCCCTCAGGAACCTTTTAAATCTCCCCCCCCCCCCCTCAATTTAAACCTCTGCCTTCTAGTTTTACTCCCCTGCTCTGGGGCTATTCACCAGTCTTCATCATTTTATATATCTCGACAAGGGCACCACTTAGCTTCCTGCAATCTAACATTATACCCCAGAACCAGTAACATTCACACTAATTTTCCTATTTAATGGCATCCTTCCTATAGCAGGCCACTAAAACTGTACATAATACTACAATTGTTACTGACCAATAACTTTTAAGGCTGTAACATGACATGTCAATGCCTGTACTGAAGACACTGAACAATGAAGGCAAGCATGCCAAATGCCTTCTTCATCACCCAGCCCACCTGTGTTGGCACTTTCATGGAGCTATGTACCTTCACCCCTAAGTCTCTCTGTTCTACAATGCTCTTTAGGGAACTACTGTTTATTGTATAGGTCCAGCCCTGATCTGTCCTACCACAATGCAGCACCTCACATTTATCTGAATTAAACTTCATCTGCAATTCCTCGGCCCATTGACCAATTGATCACCATCCCATTGTAATTGTCGGTAACAATGCTCTAAGTGTTACTGTCATCACAAACTTGCTAAAGCATGATTTCTCACACACAAAGCCATGCTGACTATCCCTAATCAGTCCTTGCCTTTCTAAATGCATGTGAATCCAGTCTCTTAGGATCCCCTCTACTGGTTTACTATTGAAGTAAGGCCTAGAGTTTTCCTTGCACCCTTTCTGAAATACAAGCAGAACATTAGCTATCTTCCAGTCCTCCGGTACCTCATACCTGGCTATTAACGATACAAAAATCTTTGCCAGTAGTGATGCAATCTCTGCTCTAGTTTCCCACTCTATGTCCGTCTGATACTGCTTGACCAACTGAGTTCATCCTACAGATTGTTTGTTGCTCCAGATTCTAGCATCTACCATCTCCATCTGTTCAGTGCAGCCGACAACCATCACCGAATAGTCACGGAAATCTTACAACACACTATCTATGAAAAGATCTCCATTCTCACAATGATCTCCTGCACATAGTATCCACCAGTCTCAGTTTTCAGTGCTCCAAATATCTGAAACCTCAGTCTGAAAGTCCCAACCTGAAACATCACGTATCCATTTTTCTCCAGAGATGCTGCCCGACCTGCTGAGTTACTCCAGCATCTTGTGTCTTTTTTTCTCTAAAACCTGGCCACTGATTGTTCTATCACTGATTGTCTACTATGCATGCCTCTGCCTACATTCTCAACCCAGTAGTGTGGAAAGCACTCATAGTGCATGACTTGACCACGGCAGAAGATTGGTTGAAGGAATCGAAAGTTTACCAAGTTATCACATTTTTCTCATGTCCCCTCCTCCCAGAATCTACAGCACATCTATACACTAAGGGCAACTACAGTGGCTAACTAACCTACAAACCCACATACCTTTGGGCTATGCAAGGAAACCAGAGCGCCTTGGAGAAAAACTACACGCTCACATGGAGAACATGCAAACTCCACACAGACAAAGAACAGTACAGCACAGGAACTGGCCCTTGGTTCTTGGTTTCTTGGTCCTCCAAAATATTCCAAATGGATTTTAAACTGGAGGTGGTGGAGGGAGGACTTAAGCCAGAAAGGGTTTTTGGGAAGAAAGAGCTACCTTAAATTTAGTTGCATCTGGTTGGGTAACTAAAGTAGGGTGGAGATTATTCCATGCTTTAATTGTGCGGGGGAAGAATGAATTGCTGTACACATCTGTCTTGGTAGCTGGAATCACAAATTGTATCGAATGCCCTCGTCTGCTCCTAGTTGGTTTGGATTTGGTGTAGGTCTTGTAATCTATGTCGAGTTGACCATTTAACATTTTGTAAAAACAGGTCAAATGGTGAGCTTCACGTCTGTCTTGGAGAGGGTTCCACACCAGAGAATTCAGAAGTTTGGTAACACTCGCTTCTCTCTCATAGGTGTTAGTAACAAATCGAGCTGCCTGTCCTTGGACACGTTCGATGGAAGAAATGTTTTTATTTGTGTATGGGTCCCATGCTGCAACTGCGTAGTCCAAATGAGGTCTAACGAGGGTGAAGTATAGCTTCTCCTTGACAGAAGTTGAACAATGATGAAAGTTGCGCCTCAGAAAATTTAGGACACCTGTTGCTTTCACCGTTGCATGATGAGTCTGACCATTCCAGCGCAGATCATTCTGCAATTTGATGCCAAGATACTTGGTTTGTTTGGATTCTTCAAGGGTGGTACCAAGTATATTGTACGATGTTTCGCCTGGATTCCTCTTTCTGGTGACACGCATGGTTTCACATTTGGAAGGGTTGAACTGCATGCCCCATTGTTGTGACCACTCAACCATTGTATCGAGGTCCTTTTGGAGAGCATCTTCATCATCAGCTGACTTAATTGGACGGTACAATCAGCTTGCACCTAACATTAAATTTATTTGAACTAACCCCTTATCAATCTCTTCCCTGCCTGTTCACCTGTCTGTCTAAATGCTTCTTAAATGTTGTTATTTTACCTGCTTCTACCACTTTCTCCGACATCATGTTCCAGTCACCCATCATCCTGTGTGTTCAAAAAAACTTGCCTCATTAATCTATTTTAAACATATCCCCTCTCTGCTTAAGCCTATGCCCATTAGTATTTGAAATTTCCACCCTCAGAAAAAGACTCTGAATATCCACACCATCTATGCCCATCATAATTTTAAATAATAACTAGACTAAGTGGGACCCGTTGGGTCCCAGCATCATATGGGAGGGCTGGTCCCCCAACACAATATTCCACCTCTCCACCAATTCCAATATTGGTGGCCAGTGGGGGGGGGGCTTTCTGGAGCACTAGTATGGGTGTTGTGGGCTGAAGGGGCTGGTTTGCAGAGGGCTAGTATGGACATAATGGGCCGAATGGATTCTTGGGCTGGCGGCTCTGTCACTCAAGCCTGTTGTGCTGGCAGCTCACTCACTCATGGCGGGTGGGCTGGCAGTTGACTCACGGCTATTCCTTTAAATTCCATTTCAAGCAGGGTGCAAGGCCACCAAATTCAAGTGCAGTTTGTTACCACTTCAAGCAGGGTGCAAGGCCACCAAGTTCAAGTGCAGTTTCATACCATTTCAAGCAGGGTGCAAGGCCACTAAAGACGGCGAATCGTGACCTCTCCCTCCTCCATCTTGCAGAGACTGAGCCACGCCCACACTTCTGGGTTTTATAGTCCCTCCCCCTCCCACCAGAAGGGGAGTGGCCTTCATGGTGTGATGGACAGGAGAGAGAATCCAACATTTTTAAAACATTAATAACTCTTCTATTTTTCATCGATGGGAAAATTCCTCAGCACCTGATGAGTGGAAGGGGACTCTGAGTAAGATGGCCAAAAATCACAGGCATGGGTGGTAGCGTTTTTTCTAAAATCAATATAAAGTGCAAACAGGAAGTGGTCAAATTTAGACTTTTAAATATATAGAAGGCAAGGCAACTTTAATTAGGCAAGGCAATTTTAATCAGGCAAGGCAACTTTAATTAGGCAAGGCAACTTTAATTAGGCAAGGCAACTTTCATTAGGCAACACAGCTTTAGCATTTCCAAACCAAAGGCAACACAGCTTTAGCATTTCCAAACCAAAGGCAACACAGCTTTAGCATTTCCAAACTATATTTTCAAACCACATTAAGGGCACTGACAGGTCAGTAAATCCACTCACAGTTTAGTAGACATGTGTTCAGTGTTATTCACAGCTCAGACTGAGAGACGTGACCCTCTCGCTCCCCCATCTTGCAGAGACTGACTGAGACACTCAACACTTCTTGGTTTTATAGTCCTTCCGGAAGGGGCGTGGCCTTCAGGAGAGAGAATCTCAACATTTTTTAAACACTAATAACTCTTTTATATTTCATCAATGAGAAAATTCCTCTTGTCCTGCGCAGTGGAGGGGGACTCTGAGTAAGATGGCCAAAAATCACAGCCGTAAGTGGCAGCGTTTTTTCTAAAAGCAATATACAGAACAACAGGAAGTGATCAGGATCAGACTTTTAGTAATGTAGATTTACTGATCTCAGAATCTGAGATCGGGATTGAACCTTGGTCTCTGGAACTGTGGGCCAGCATCTCTACCAGCTTTGTCATTTTCTTGCTCCAAATAACTGAACCAAAAGCTTTTGTAATTGCTACTAAATCTGTCCCATATTCCTTGAGGTTCACAAAACCTCTTTTCTGATGGAAGCATACTGTTAGGCTTTAATTTTAGACCCATACATTAGGTGCAGCACGGTGGTGTAGCAGTAGAGCTACTGCCTTACAGCACCAGAGACCCAGGTTCAATCCTGACTATGGGTGTTTGTCTACACGAAGTTTGTACGTTCTCGCCATGACCTGCGTGGATTTTCTCCAAGATCTTCGGTTTCCTCCCAAACTCCAAAGACGCACAGGTTTGTAGATTAATTGACTTGGTATAAAATTGTAAAATTGTCCCTAGTGTGTCTAGGGTAGTGTTCTGGTCGGTGCAGACTCTGTGGGCCGAAGGGCCTGTTTCCGTGCTGTATCTCTAAAACTAAACACTAGAAAACTAAAACTACTTCCACTGTATCATTATTTGCGACTGTTGTCTTTCCATTGAGATAGCAATGTTAAAAAGTAATGTGCACTGCAGACGTAGTCAAGAATCTGCACACAGTCTGATAGCATGGTTATGGAGAGAATTCTATGTTAGAAGAGGGAGCAGTCTAGTCTGAATGGAATCAGCTGTTCCTACTTTAGTTACTTGTTTATTGAAGTTGGAGATATTTTGTAAAACTCATAATCCTTAAAGAGTTTGCTCAAGAGAGTAAATAATTGTTAAGAAAAATATACACTTCATATAATAATTGGAAGCCACGACAAGAGGAAAGCACTAATGTTCCATGCACTTTGCTGTCAGCTGTATTATTTTCTGTGGAAACTGCTTATGTAACTGAGTGGAAAGTGACAAATTGAAATGAAAAAAAATAAAGACTGCAAAGAACCAAAAAACACTTATTTGTATCAGTTGGAGGAAGGAGGCTAGTAAGGACAACTATTTTGCATGTGACTATCCCAATGTTTCACTCCTTGTCTCATAAAAAACAAAAACCTTAGAAATATATGGATAAATAATCATTTGAGTAACTGAGTTCAACCACATACTCTCCCTCCCTCCCCTGTGGTTTGGCTTAATAAAAATTAAGAGGAAGAAGAAGTTTTTGGTTGAAGGAAAGAGGGTTTAATTATGAAGCAACAGCCTTCAAAGTTCTTTACACAAAGTCATTTCGGACATAAATATATAACAGTTCCCTTATTAGCCATTTCCTGCATCCTCTGTAGCAATTGGAACACAACAAGTCAAACACATAAATTCAACCCAAGATTTTATTTCTTTTACCCATAAATTCTGCATGGTCCTTTCACAAGCGACATAAGGAAAATATATTAAACTTTGTTGTCCAATTTTATAATTGGTTTTATGATGTTAATGTCACATTGACCAACCTTAAGGTTGGGAAGTCTATTAAACAAATAACATTTTTATATTACAAATAATGCTTTATTTTACATTAATTATAATTGGATAATAATATCAAGAGTGAGGCTGGATACTTAGAATTGAACTTATGCTAGTTTATTGCAAAAAAAACATAGATTTTACCTGTAGTTAAGCCAATAACGCTATTTCACTCAGCTAAGGTCATTCAGGAAGCCAGTATGTATAGTTTTTGTTCATACTGCTTTTTCTGATAGATTGCTGAGCATTGTACATTCTAATAGCATCTATTCCACAGTATTATTTAATTGGTGGTAAACTGCATTGACCTACCAAGTCCACGCCAACCGGTGATCCCTGTACACTAGCACTATCCTATATGCTAGGAACAATTTACAGTTTTGTCAATAAATCTACAAACATTGTAGTGTGGGAGAAAACCGGAGCACCAGGAAAAAACCCACGTGGATACAGAGAGAACATACAAACTGTACAGTCTAGAATAGAATAGAATAGAATAGAATAGAATGCCATTTTATTGTCACTATACACATGTACAATGAGATTAAAAGCAGCTCGTACTCAGTGCAGACATGTAATTAGTTCAAAAAAAAAAAAAAAAAAAAGGGGGGGGGGGGGAGATAAGGTGCACAGTTCTGCGGCGCTATATACATATCTATAAAAAGACAATGGGTGAATAGAGTGAATAAATAGGATTCCTATATACAGTATGGGTCATTGCACATATTAAAAATTAGTTACAGTACAAATTACAGTAGGTGGATAGATGGAAGTCCGGGGGTTAAGCTGTGAAGCCAGTGCATGTGTGAGTTCAGAGAGGTTATGGCTTTTGGAAAGCAACTGTTCTTGAGTCTATTTGTCCTTGTTCTGATGCACCTATAGAGCCTCCCTGAGGGCAGCAGGTCGAACAGGCCAAATGCAGGATGGGAGCTGTCCTTGATGATGTTCTTCGCCCTGCTGAGGCAGCGGGAGGTGTAAATGTCCATCAGGGAGGGGAGAGGGCAGCCAATGATTTTCTGTGCTGCCCTAACTATCCTCTGCACCCACAGTCAAGATCAATCCCGGGTCTCTGGCGCTGTAAGGCAGCAACTTTACCACTGCGCCACTGTGCCGCCTTAACGAGGAGAACAGAAAATTATGAAATTAACTATATAATTTCAAGTCCATTCTGTTAATATTTGCCATGCAGTGTATTAGTAGCTATGATAGCTACAGTTATTTGATTTCTTGGTGCTCAGAATTCTTGGGGGGATATTTTATATAATTTTTGATCAGTGATTTAGCATGAATTACTCCTCTGAATAACTTGCAGCAATTAATTTTCATTTCCCATGTTGTAATATGCTTTTGTTAAATGTTTAAAACATAAATTTGGAGAACTTCAATTATCTGACATTTTCCATTATGCTTTCTAGTCCATTTTGACATACAGTCGCAATTACACTATATGTTACTACCAAAACAGATTTTCCCATAGACAGTAAACATCACCAAGGAAATCAATTTATCTGGTCATTTTAACATTGCTATTTCTGGGAACTTGCTAAAAATGTTGGCTGAACATCCTACATTACATTAGTGATTACACTTAAGAAATATGTGATATGTTGTGAAATGCTTTGGGACATATTGGGATCCTGAAATGTGCTCCATAAATGCATTCTTTCTGTTTGATGAAACTTCACTGCCTTGGAGAATCAACAAATCAATACGTGAAATAGAGAATGGAAATGCTTTCACATCAGTTTCTGACCTTTGTTTTACCTATTATTCTTTACATAAATCCACAAGAGTGAACTCAGAAAAAGGATTGTGATTTCTATATTGATGAAATGGGGGCGATATAGTGGCGTGTGATAGAGTTGCTGCCTTACAGCGCCAGAGACCTGGGTTCAAGCCTGATTATGGGTGCTATCTGTACGGAGTTTGCATGTTCTCCCTGTGACCACATGGGTTTCCTCCAGGTGCTCCGGTTTCCTCCCACATTCCAAAGGCATGCAGGTTTGTAGGTTAATTGGCTGTCCCTAGATAGACCTATTGTATGGATGATTGTTGGTCAGTGTGGACTCGGTAGGTCGAATGGCCTGTTTCCACACTGTATCTCTAAAAAACTAACATATAAACAAATGATATTTACATCAATAAAATCAATGGTACATATAATTTATAGGAACGACAAGGGAGTCAAATGGTATGGGGAAGTGGCAAGTGGTACTGAGACAGAATTGAATCAGCCATAATCTTATTGTATGCAAAGCAGACCCAAAGGACTTATTGGCCGATCTGTTGCTGGTTTTTTTGGAGAGGTATCAAACACATAATAGCATTGGACAAAATGTAGACCCAAGGAACCCGCAGATAATGGTTTACTAAAAACGACATAGTACCGGAGTAACTCAGCGAATCAGGCAGCATCTCAGGAGAACATGGATTTGCGACATTTTGGGTCAATGCCCATGGAGCATCAGATAATATTGGCATGGACCAAACACTACTCAAATTCAAGGCTGTATTTTTTAATCGACTTGGAATTGAATTTGTAAGAATCTTACACACACTTAACAATTTCCTTGAGATGTTCCAAAGCACTTTACAATCAAGGAATTACTATTTGGAGTATAATCACTGATGTATAGCGAAATGTGCTTTAACTTAATGGCTCAGTGAATATTCCTCCTTTTAGGAAAATGTTTCATGAGAAACATAGGTAACATTGTTAACATGTCTTGAATCCAAACTGACAGGAAAAAAATCCAGTCAAAAACGGTTGCAAAAAAATGGCATGTCATTATTGAACTTCATACATATCTTTCCTAGAACCCCTAAAATTACGGACTGGTTTTGACGGTGTGTTCGAAAAACAATGTCGTTTCCCAGTCAAATTTCAAGCTATATGCATCAACACCCCGCCCCCATTCGTAGCCTCCTCTCCAAGTCAGTGGAAAGGAAAATATATAAAGTTTGGACTGCAGGGCTGGAGGCAAAGGGATACTGAGCAAGTGGGTAGTTTCCTGTCGAGCTATTCTTGCTCTCCGTGCACTTGAAAATCGCTATCTTCTAATCAGTGGCTCCATCCTCTTCTTTTTAACGATTCAGGCTCTTTCAAAAAATCCTTTTCACCTTCGCGCAGTAAATCTTCTCTCTCCTTCCTGCTGTGCAGTCATAAATTTTCTTTACAATGGAATCTGCAATTAGAGATTATTATTCTGCAATCTAAAGATTAATGTTCCCATTTCCTTTTTGAGGAATAAAGCGGGGTCTCTCTTCAAATAAAAGGGTTGTGGTCGAGTCTATTCGAAAATATTGAAAAGCTTACAAATCCCATGAAAGTAGCTCTTCATAATAAACACGAGGGTGCGATGGACAAATATTCATCTCTGATAATTAAACAAACAGTTACGCAGTTTACACGATAATAACATGTTTAAAATTAGCTTATTTGAGAAAGAGCACATACACACTCACAGTGAATGCAGATTTGTATTTATTTCGCATGCCAGATCTCTCATGCAACAATGCAATAAGGGTTCAAATCGATGGTTTGCCAAACTGCCCCATTGCAATGATGTTTCTATATCCCCTCGCCCCATTATCGTTGATGCATCTTTTGATCTGAAGAGCCGTCCGGCGCCTAACGCTGTGTATCACGCTAATCCATTCGATATGAAGCGATGTAAGATTAGATGGGGGAGTTGCGATTGCTGTGTTATACATCCCACCTCTTGCTCCCACACTCACCTGATTGAATGAGGACTGCATCTGGGTTCTAAAGTGCAAAATCAGATACTTACAAAAGGACTTGCACACAATAGTTTGTTCAATTTTGATTAGGAAGCGTTTGCTTAAAAATGAATGATGTTCCAAATGGCACTTCGCCACTCGCAGTGTACGCACCGTTCACCAGCACGTTACTTTCACTGTACTGCACACGCATTTATGCACCCATTACGGGACCTCAGAAGAAGACTGCTGGGTTCTGCGAGTTATTTGCGTCCACGTTTTCGGGGCACGTATTATTTTAAAACAAACAAACATTCAAATCAAAAACTCGCACTTCAGCGCTCAAACGATTGAACAGACGAATGCGTGAAGAAATCCAACAGCGGGGCAATTGAACACACATCCTTCTTGCCTTCTCTCAACCTTAACGCTTTCTCGCATTTGACTGTAGAGTAGCGCTCATTTCATTTGCTCATCGTCTCAAATATCAGACAAGTCCGCGTTACGAAATAATTAAAGAGAAAAAGAGTGGACCAGCTTTCGCTAAAACGCATAGAAAATTCGAAGGACAATGCAATTAAAAATACTCTTTGTGAGTTTGGGAATAATAAATCAGGCAGCGAACCGCGATTGTATATTTTCGGGTCATTTTTTAATAAATCGGTTAATATTATTACTGGGCATTGCTCTTGCTTTGAGACTCAGTTTATACGATATAATGTTACCCCTTTAACAAGTACGATTGAAGCTAAATCCCAGGCGAAACCAATGTGTCATTGTTCTTTTCGACTTATTCATCGATTGATACAATTTTGTATAAAAATCAGAACTCTCAGTACCGTTCGGACAACACCGGTCCGTCGCCTCCGCCACCTTTTCAATATAACATTCTCAATAAATAAATCCTAATTCCGTTTCGATTTATGGACCAATACGGACGACTTGATACAGATTATTATATGATCACCATCCATGTATTTCCTCCCCAAACTATTTATCTTTCAAGCTGACAGAATCACCAGATGGATATTTTGTTGTGCATGGGTAATATGTAAAACAACATTTCGCTAGGATAATATTTTTTTCCGATCAATTTCAGATTTAAAAGTTTGTGTGCAGGCAACGTTTCATGGCAAATCGATTATGGTGTTAATTCTAGACGCCTGGATTAAATGAATCGGATTAACCTCGTGGTTATGTATAACTATAATCAACGAAAACTAATTAAGAAGTAGGAAATTAATAATTTTGTTTATGCTGTTCAATACAGGTGAAGGTAGAAATTAAGGAAGGTTTGCTTGAAATATGAAAATCCCAAACTTGCATTAACAAATATTGTCACTAGAGGGCAGCAATAAATAGAGAATGGAAGAACAAGTAAAAACAAGCGGTCAGAACCAGTCGGTGTTCTCGTTAAAACTTCCTTGCTATTAGCACTGGCGGCGGATAAAGCACTAACTTGCACGTTAGACTGTCGATTTAGTGCAGTGCCAAACTCGGGAGATAACGCCTTAGTGGGAATTAATTTAATCGCCCTAATACAACTCCAGTGATTCTCGCCGTCATTGGTAATGATTTTAACTTTTAGATATAAATATTATTTCACAAAATAGGCTTATTTTTTAAAGAAAGGTTATCTTTTGAAAATACGGAATCCTTGAGCAGAACACTAAATTCTGCCAATGGAGCCTTCACTTGTATAGGTACGTGTGAAAATCGATTTATAACCTATATCCCCAATGGGAAAATAATTGCCTCTGTGAATTTTCAGTGCATTCATTTATTAAGAGGAAAAGGGCGCTATGAGGGGGGAATTTTCAATTTCTGCTATTATTGGCTTGGCAAAGAGTCTAGGCACAATAGCAACAGTCAGGGTCCAAGTCAAAGGAAAATCTGACCTTATCTACACGTAGCTCCCTGCTACTGAAGACTTTAGCAACAAGTTGCTGTTTACTGCTACCGACTCTGCATCTTTCAATTGGTATAGACATTAGGATCAACATAGACATAATAAAACGCGGAGGCATAATACTTGTTGATGGATTTAAAGGTGTCAGTAATACTCAGACTGCAATGACAGTTTAACACAAAAAAATAGTGAGCCCCGTCTAGGATTGTGGAGTGAGGTAAGCGATTCACTATTGAAACCTTATTCAGATAAGCATTTCGATCTATCCCATGTAGTCGGTCATCGGAATAAAATCTGTGCACTAAGGCAGAAATGTATCCATTTCCATCCTGCATCGTCCCGGGTCGATGTTCATGATCTCTTTGGAGAATGATTCCCGATATTTCATATAAATATCCAAATGTTTACCGCACACCCTTCGCAATAATTTGCTTACCTAAATATATATATATATTTTTTTCCTCCTCCATAAAGGTAAATGCACTACATTTTCATCTTCTCCATTTTCCTATCATTCATCGTTCAATTCATTTTAGGTCATCATTTGTTTTCACTTGATCAGTCATTCTTCATAATTCTAGAGACTTTCTCGCCGACAGTTTTAATACAAGCTGTGAACCATGCAACTGAAAAATAATAGAACACTTTTTGACAATGGCACTGGCAAATGAAGTAGTAAGATGTTTTCCGTATAAATGAGTATCATTGAACCAATTTCGGATTTTTCTTCAACCATTCGAACAATATTATAACAACTTGTTCGCGGCACTGATTGCCCAGGGTCAGTCAGGAAACATGGGTTCTTATTTTTAGCGGCAAAGCAAATACAAAAAACATAATTGAAAAAATTAATCATTAATATATATAAATATTTATTCTGATTGTTAATTAATGATTAATTGTCACAACTATGTTTTTTTTCTTTGCTTTGCAGCTAAACATAAGGCCCTATGTTTCCGGACTGACCTACTAATTCGACACTCAATTGTCTTGGCTCTTAAAACCATATTTTAGTTGTTTAAGTGTGAAACATTATTTTTTTATAATCTTAAAGGCAAATAATTCTGAAAGTTGTTTCATTGGTACGTGTTTGGGGGAAGTTGTCTGTAGATAAAAAGCAATAAAAAAATAAATAACCGGACAGAATATAAAATAATGTGTTATCAGACTCCGCCAGACTTCACGGGGACCACAGCACGTTTGGCAATTATCGGCGTGATTACTACTCAGCTGGACACGTTGTTTTGTGCAAACGCAATCTGTAAGATAAAGAGGTCAGATGGTAAAATAAAACGTTAGCGTTGGGTACTTGAAGGTAAATCAGTTCACGCACTGCGGTATTAAAGAGCCCGCGCGTTTATCATTATATGTATATGATTTGATTTTGAATTAATCAAGTAGCAATGCTTAATATTTAATAGAAAACATACGCAATGCTTATGGACCAGAGGCATATTTTGTCTTTTATATCAGTTTGGAGATTTCAATACAGTAAAGATGTTAGACATACAACAAGAATAAGTTTAGACAAGAGTTCTAATTTATCTGATCCTCTTGCTCTGATTGTGTTGGAATTGACAGTTGTAATTAAAATGTATCTTTCTATTTTACAATGCAATATACTGCCTGAGCAAGTATTTGCTTGTGTTCTTGATTTAATTTTAAAAATGATCAAAATACGGTTGTCGTGCCTTTGCAATCAGATCAGCGTTTCACGCATTCCTTTGTTTATCCTTTTGGTGGCAAAATGACCAGTCACACCATGCGCTTCTATCAGCACCGCTGCGAATTATTTGTTAAGACAAATTTAATGCATCGGTAGGTCCCCTGATTTTCCCTCTGTAATCATTTTATACACTGTCCTTGTATATTTGATTTGAGTGCCCTCACAATAAATTAAACAACCATGACTGTTTTTTAAAAGCAAGAATATGTCAAACCTTGACCCAGCTGCTTGAGGAAGGATGTCAGAGCCAGCACCTTTTCAGATCACGTACTTTATTAATTAGCTAACTTGAATTGATTTCTAATGAAAATAGTTACAACGGCGTGAACTATTTGTGCCGAAACCACTTGCCCAAGCAAGACCGCGCCAGTAATCGGCTTTTAGAGTCAGGTAAAAATACAATTTTATATATATTTTAAATAAAATAGCAGGTAGTTTTGTCCTTGCGGAGGGAACGTGTGGAATTTCGTTGGAAATAGTCAATTTCATGTGCCAGGTGAGTATGGGAAGACAACGCAATAAATTACATTTAATCAAAAATCTTTGTGACTTATTACATTCCGATTAAGATTCAAATGCATGTGCGAAAATTTCTATTCTCGCCTAATACATAAACTATTTACAATGCTTAACTTTGTTTTTTTTTATTTTTAGTGAAACCTGTTTCAATTTAAATTACGCCACCTACGTGCGCGGATATGTAGTAACTCTCCCCGGCTCCTGCGTTGATTGGTTTAAAGTTTGCAGAAGGGGTGGAGCCTGCCCGCCGTAAAAACCTCGTTCGCCTGAAAGTTTTTGAAAGTTCCCAAAACCTTTAGGACTATCTACGGGCGCGCTCTTAATCAAGGACTAAATTTGGATCGACGCCTTCAATCAATAAAGATTATAACTAAAATCTAGTTGCAAGCAGAAATTTGTGTCGAATTCAAAGCCCACCCGTGTTAACATCGACGATGCAGGCGCGTTACCCAGTGTCAGACCCCAATGCTCTCGGAGTCGTGCCTTATCTCAACGACCAAAATTATTACCGAGCCGCTGGCAGCTATGGCAACATGCCTACCCCGATGAGCGTGTATTCGGGACATGATCAATATGCTTCAGGTATGGCGAGAACTTACGGACCTTACCATCACCACCAACAGCCGGCTCCCAAAGACCTGGTGAAGCCTCCATACAGCTACATCGCCCTTATAACCATGGCAATCCAGAATGCGCCTGATAAGAAAATTACTCTCAATGGGATATATCAGTTTATCATGGATCGCTTTCCATTTTACCGTGAAAATAAACAGGGTTGGCAGAACAGCATCCGCCACAACTTATCTCTGAACGAGTGTTTTGTTAAAGTGCCGCGGGATGATAAAAAGCCAGGTAAAGGGAGCTACTGGTCGCTAGATCCCGATTCGTACAACATGTTTGAGAACGGCAGCTTTTTGCGGAGAAGGAGGAGATTTAAGAAAAAGGACGCAATGAGGGACAAGGAAGAGCGAGACCGTCAGCAGAAAGACCATAAAGGCGTCCAGAACTCGGTTTCGCAGAGCGACACCGCCAAGGACAATATGGGTAAAAAGGTGGTGGTCAAAAAAGAAGCCGTGTCCCCCGGAATGCCTGTCATCACCAAAGTCGAGAGCTTAGAGAGCCCGGACAACAACAGTATGATGCAAGACAGCCCTAGAAGTGTTGCTTCCACACCGTCTGTTTCAACAGAAAGTTCCATTCCTGACCACAATCCTTCAAACAACAGCCTGTCCGGCTTCAGCGTGGAAAATATTATGACATTAAGGACATCTCCTCATGGAGATCTGAATCCGGTGTCTGTGCCCGCGAGTAGGACTGGTATGGTTTCCTCTTTGCCGGTGAATTATCCTCAAACGCCACAATCCATCTACAGCCCGGCGTGCAGTCAAAATCTCGACTCGAGTGGAAGTTACCATTGTAGTATGAGAACCATGAGTCTGTACGCAGGGGACAGGAACAGCCACATGTTGGTGCCCACCACCTTAGAGGATGCTATCTCAGATCATTCTGTCAGTACCAGCTCCTCGCTCAACGCCATGAACCTTAGCACGGCGCAGGAAGGAGTCCTAACCTCTAGTCACCATCAGCAGTCCGGGAGCGCAGGACAAGCGGCTTCCTGGTACATGAACCACGGGGCAGATCTCAATCACCTCCCGGGCCACACATTCGGAGGGCAGCACCAGACTTTCCCCAATGTTCGGGAGATGTTCAACTCCCACCGACTCGGCATTGAGAGCTCAGCCCTCAGTGACCATCAGGTGAGCGGGAACACAAGCTGTCAAATTCCTTATCGATCAACACCGTCAGTATACCGTCATTCAGGCCCATACGCCTACGACTGCAATAAGTATTGATTTAGAAACCAACCTATCTATCTTTAACAAAAAAAAGTCTATATTTGGGAATGAAAACAAAGCAGCATTCGCATCTTAAGGCTGCATATAAAATATTGACTGTGACTTTCCAAACTGCGGTGCGAGTGGCCAAACGAGTTGTCGATTTGTAGTTAGTGTGTTTGAGGATTTTGAGACCTCAAAAGACAGTCTTTGCTTAAAATTCTTAAAAACAAGGGAAGCCTACTTGAATAATTAAAAGTTAGCAAAACGGCAAGTGCCAAGTGTAGGGTTTAAAACTGTTTAATGGACCAATATTCTAGTGATACGTGTTCTGTTCTGTCTGTGCAGTATTTGTTTAACAACATCAAGTTCCATTTTAAAATGCTTTCTCTTTTCTTTCCTAACGTTTTGTCTGGTGTTGATGCAACGTTATATTTGATGTAAATTGTACGATTTTCTATGGAGGCTACGTTACAGAGCCATTTAATATATTTTAGTTCCGTTCACTGGATGTCGATTTTATTGTTCCCAGCCTTTGTAAAGTGCCAAAGCCTAACTGTTACTCAACCTCAGTTTTATAGCCGTGTGCTTTGTACAGTGTAATTTTTATTACGTTATTATCAACGATATATTTGCTCCGTTTAGAACCAAAGAACTAATTTATTGGATGCATAGTATTTTTATAAACCTCGAGATCTCTTTTTTTTTAAAGAAGTGACGGTTTATATTGGTGACCCAGGCCCCGATGCCATGAGCGCTCCTTCAGAGGAGAGGATTGTAGTGGTTGTTTTAAGAACACTTCCTTTTTCGAGTTCAGTTGATCTTAATTGCTGTATTTATCTGAAAAAAACCCCACAATAAATCAGCGTTGTTTTTATTTGCCTTATGTTAGAGTGGCGTTGTGGACGTTTTTTTTTGGGGGGGGGGAATCTAATGCATGCTGTTTTGTTATTGGTTAAAAACAAACAGTGTTCTCTGTTTCTCTGCAGTTTTCTACTAACTCTAAGTACCACAGAATTAAATATTGCGGGTTTAAGATATAGAGTTTACTACATACTGAAAGTCATCCCGTTTCTGAGAAACGTTAAGCTTCTGACTCGCTTCTAAAATGTCAAAAACGAAATGCGTTTTTCTAACTAACAGGCGCAACTAAGGATAAGCAATCTTGTCGCAAAACAATGATCTGAGGCGATTTGACACTCAGCTCCAAGTTTAAATGACAATTAATTACTCTTGATTGTGTTTTGAAATATGATTTCAAATTTTCAAAATATTTTCTGCTTTGATCAAATATGCCTTTTCAACTTTAGTTATGTTATTCTACTTGAGCATTATACAGTGCACATTTCACCAATTACAGAACATCTGATCGGCAGTTACTTTAAATTAACCGATACTTGCCCTTTAAAAGACTCTGAACAAATACAAATAGGTACGTAAAATTCTATCTAAAGGCAACCAAATTATTGCAATTTTCGAGTTCCTTTCTATCCCAGAATTCGTGTACATTTTACCACTTCGAACAGGCAGTGATGTTGATTAAAAAGAACGAGATTCGCAAAGACAAGCAAATAGTTCAGTTAACATGATTTAAAACATCTTATTATGTTTGCCAGGAACTAACCAGAAAGTGGAAAGGTAGTCAGCGCATTTTATTTCATAAATCAGCTTAATCAATGGGCCTCCAAAATTCTGGTTACCTTACCCTGGGTAAATTTGCATGAGGGAATATTAAATGATTGAGGAGAGATATCTTGTTTGTCACTTGGAGATTTATTATTAATTCAACAAATGGTATTTTGTGAATATAGTCCCCGATTCCTTAGGAAAGTGGTGCATTTAATCAAGAAAGCAACTCGTCTACAGCGCACTGAGTAGCTGTCAGACTAAAAACCTTAAGAAGGCCCGTGGCCAAATTTTCATTCGGCAGACTCTATTGTAAACTAACTTTGGCAGGTTTGGACCTGATGAAAGTTATTGGAAAGTGCATGAAGTAAGCCCGAGGTATAATTGACCAAAAGACATGTATGAATGAGTGTGTGAACGCTTTCTTCAGCAAACATGCGGGCGCTGCTTCAAATCGGACCGCTCTGACTCCTTGTGCACAGAATCCAGGACCAACTGATGGCCCCGGTAGATAGTTGCACCTGTCATTAACAATATACTTGAAAGTCAGCTGCGAATAGTATGTGCAAACATCTGGGGTTGGGTAATCAAAACGGAAGTCTGTCTGGCGCTCTGGGATCCCAGTGATTTGCATGATTCAAATAAACTAAAATGTCCAGTTCAAATTTGGAATAAACGATTCCTCTGTTTCTGTGTTTTTAAAAAAAAGCCTTTTAACTACGCATGCAATTTTATGCCAAGAACCAGGCATGGAAATCGCGTGCATTTTTTCGCCAATCTGAGATCAATTTTGTGTTGGCATTTCTTTTTTAAATATAAGTTTTCATTTTTCGCACGCTAGTACACTGAACACATCTTAATTAAGTGGAGCAGGCTAAGCAATTTGGCAACGTTTAAAATAAACTATTATTAACAGAAAGATCGACTTAAAATTGAACAGTATCTAACTTTGTATCAATACGATGTGAAATGGGGGCTCTTATATAATGCAACACGCCTTGAAATGCCAAAGGCGTTTAGGTGATGTAACTTCAACCCCCACCAACAATAAGCATTGAACCCGGATTAGTAAACGATCTGTCTACAAATATCACCTAAAGTCAATCTCAAAGGTGGCCCACTCAGATAAATCCCACTCCCCGCTTTCCCATTGTGTTGCGTCTAATACCGTACAGAGTAAATTGTTAATAGAGCATTTGGTTCAGATTCTACTCTCTTCTCCGGATTTAATTTCTGGGAATATATAATTAATTTCAATTTCTGTTTAAAAAAATAAACGCCACTCGACCTTGCACTGAGAATGATTAATGGTCAAATGTGATCTGAATACAGGCATGGGCTTTCTCCCAGTTTGATATATAAACCATTAGTAAAGGCCCATAATAACAGTATACTCGGGAGTGCCAACTGTACAATCATCTACTATCAATATATAGATTTTGCACTATTTTCTGTTTTGGTACAAATATCGCTGCCTTGTAACTGGTAGCTGCCCCGTCCGAAGTTAGAACGATAGCTATGCAACTTTGCAAAGCAAACGGATGACAATTGTACACGTTTGCAAACAAACGAGCGACAAACACCCCCTCGGCGCAGTGTGAGCGTGTGGATTAATGACATCAATAAGTTCAGCAGTAATAAGAGAGCCATTGATTGGGCGTTATTCCCCAGGCACGGTTTTAACACGGGGCAAACTGTCCTCATTCAAGCAGTGTAATCGCTTGCATTTTCTGCAAGCTCACGAGTCTTGTTCTTCACGCAACGTTGAGTAGATGGCCACCTGCCTTCAAGGGCCAGAATAGTTCATCGCCCAGATAACAGCCGAATGAGAGCGTCAATGTAATTCTATACATTGGATAGTGTACTTTTTTTTAACGAGAGGAAACACATGGTAATGTAATTGACACTGTGTATTCTTTAGACACGGACAAACCAAGTTTAGACTAGAAGGTACAAAAAACGAAGGTGTTTTTGATGTTAAGAAGGTTGAGGTATTGAAAGTCACGCCGTTTATTTAATTTCTTTGGAATCAAGGTGAATCCTTTAAACCATACACTGACCTTCAGATTATAATGTCGCTGTTTAGACGCTGATTTCAATAATATTATCCTGGACTATTAATGCTATCAAGGGAATTGGACAGCGGTTTGATGCTGGCACTCAGATCTTCTTATTCCTTATTTCATATTGATCGTGTCAAATACGGAAATATTTTAGAGGAAGGCAATAATTTCTTAACCCTTTTCATGCAATGGGAAACATGTTTCACTCAGAGTTAGAACTATGCAATCTGCCCCTTCCTCCATCAATTTTCCAATCACTGCCTATCCTATCTCTCTTCGGGAAATGGACCCAACGCTGGGGAGGGGGGGGGGTGCTGGCATGCATAATAGCGATGTAGGTGGACGCCGTCAGAAATTTGAGAAGAATCGTTTCTCATGCAGATACAACGAAAGTGGAATTCTTCTTCTTGCGTCAGAGATGGGGAAGGAGGAATCAGACAGGGGATGTTCAAAGTCATGGAGGAATTTTGATACTCTGCTTGGAGTTGCCAAGCCGCTATTTAAAAGAGGGCACAACTTCAGCGTGATTGTCTAAAGCAGAGGGGGTGACATGACGGAACAAGTATGTGCGTTTGGTACAGGCATCATTGTGATTGTAGCGCACTGGATAAAAGGCGGTGGAAAGAGCTTTAATAACAATTTCTAAAGGATTAGTACTTGAAAAAAAGGGTATGTTTGGAAGACTACCGGGCAAGACTAGGGGAGAAAGACAAATACGGTGACACGTGCAAACTGGTCGCACATGAATGATAGGTAGAATTAAATCTCTCTGCACAGTACAATTTAAACGTTCAATGTCGTCACACGCATCACCATTTCAGACAGTAACTTGAAAAAATATTTGTTTTTGTCAGAGAATCGACTTTACTGCGACGAGGCCAGAAACCACACCGAAAAATCAACCAATTTAAGCAGTATTATTTTATCTGTGCCCTTCTTTCCCACTTCCTTTCAGTTTTATGGACCCACATTTACAAAGAATTATCGGCATGTCAGTAACCTCTCAAAAGCGCTTCACTTCTAACGAATTATGCTGAAATGTTGCAACTGCTATGCAAATAATAGAACACAAACAACCCCAGAAATAGAGCAATAAATATTATAAAAGTTGTTTATATGATTGTAAAAAGGGTATGAAATGTGAGCCCAAAAATAAAAACCACGCCACATCTGGTTTTACTGCGCTAATTTATAATATATCTAGATATTGTTTGTGGCATAATGTGTGACCGCAATTCATCCATTGCATATTCTATAACAAATTAAAACTCTTTGGGTATATTACTGATATTTTGGACGTTCTACAACAACAACCCGTCCAAGCTTGAATCTGAATGAGACATTCTGTGTGACCAGCGTGAAAGTGTGTCAGCATTTATCCAGTGTTGGAATCTCTGCGAAAGTCGTTATTGCATCTCGTATTTCAACTTAAAGTTAATTACTGAAATGACAAGCATAGTCCTTACTGGTTTCAGTCAAGCCTATAATTGGAATACGTAGACTGTAGTGGGTGTTTATCCAAAATGCAACGATCCGAGGGTTATGATAATAACGGTATTAATAACGATAGTCACAATCAGCATCGTGATGTTTGCACGTAACACACACACACAACGACAACAATTTCACGTGACGGGATCAGTTCCAAGTCGGACTGAATATCCTTTGCGCCGATATTTACAATTGTTTTTTATTATTATTCTAGCATAGATTTCCCAAGATGAGGCATCAATTAAAATAAAGACTTTCAAATAAATAGTCGCACGAAACATTTATCTCGACGCAAGTTTGGCGACTTTTCAGGATAGCCTTAGCATGTGATCGATCTCGAGTTGGTCCAATACAAATCAACGTTGTGCAGGTCCGGCTATGGTTGGGACAACTCTGAGGTAAACTCGCCCAAACATCCCCAAAAAGATAACTGATGAGTTATATAAAGTACCCAGGTTGACCAAAATTTAACAAAAAAACTCATCAAACTATAAACAAAAAAGTGTAAGAACAGGGGGAAAAAATGAGATAAAATTGAATAACAAACTACTCTTTGAAACGTTTTCACCTTTACTTTAAAGGTAAATTAAGTGATTTGTTTATTGATTAAAATCTTTAAAAAAAATAAAACTGCAGATTTCTACCGGTCAAATTGATGAAATATATTTAAAATTCTGGACAATGTGAAAGATCACGTATTCTAATTCTGAAAACGGAACTAAAATCTCCAGCCATAGGTAAACAGGATGTCTACATTTGGCATTTAATTTTGTCTCTAAACTAAATTAAAAAAGTTTCTGTGCTTATGCGCTTGGAAAATAGCGTGAATGCGTTGTTCCAATCCTGAAGAGGTTAACAGGATATATACACGTTGTGGCCTTTTTTAACATCTTCATCCCAGAAGAACAAAGAACCCAATTGTTAAACTGATCATAAATATATGGAAAATAAAAATGTCATTTCCAAGCTGACTGTTAAAAGACTGCAACATCCTTTTTGAGGGGGAGGTGGGGTGGGAGACGATTTTCGCGAGACATTGTAGAAAGTTTTAAAAAAAACGTAAGAACCTTGCCATCCATTTAGATTTGTCTAATTGTTTCAAGCGCATTCGGGTCCCTTGAGGTTTTATTCCTGCCTTCCACTTGTACTGCAGCTCACATCACAGGGATATCTTGGGTGGTGGAGTTGGGAGAGTATGAAATTGACCTGTCACTGACAAGCAGGTCATTGTTGAAGCATTGTTCAGTTTTTGGTATTTGTTACAATGTTGCCGTGTTTCAAAACGCGTTTTCGTCTTTGTTCACAGCTTTGTTCACAGCTTCATCGTTGCTTACAAGTGATGGAAAAAAGAGGTAATTCCCAATCAAAGATATCGCAGCATTCTTCGCATTTCCAGTTAGATCCACTCAATGAACAGAGAATCCAACATTTATGTAATCATTAGACAGCTGTGATTACTTACAAAGTTGTTATAATCCCCATCCCTGTTGTAAACAGGAAAAGCATGTAATATAAAGCAAGAGTCATATATTAACAATGAAACCGGTCCATGAAAGAGAAACTTTTTATTTAGTATTCTTTGCCAAGTTCCCCTTTTATGGAATCTTGACGCTTGGAACTTTTCTCCTTTGCAAGTGCTCTTCCTGACAGCCTCCGGCCCATTTTGTACTCCGCAGATGGTTATACAAAATGACCAGCTGTGTGCAACAACAACGGTCACTGAGAGAATATAGCACTTTACGATTAAAGTTCCCGCGATTGCGGGATAGGTGTCGAATAAAGGATCAATGTAATATTTGTACACGTTAAAATGCTTGTGTCGACATTACAGTCTTATGAATATAGGTAGTGGCTCCGTGTGCGAGTGTGTGTGTGTGTGTGTGTGTGTGTGTGTGCGCGCGCGTTCGGAACATCAGCGGTGGACGTGATATTTCAAACATCAGGTCAGTGCGTTTATGTATTGGGTGCCCGGAAATTTTTCCAAATAAACACAGCTTGATTCAACTTGGGTGGGCAGACTTATCAACAGACTAATTCTATAAACAAATGAACGAACAACCAAGTAAGCGATTGGTTGGTACCTCGCAGACACGTGGAGAGAGCCTAGGCTTTTTTTTTTGCAGTGAAATTTAATTAATGTGGGTGGGCTGGGAATAAAACGACTGTTTATCATAGACAATTTATTTTCCAGTGCAAAGTCAACATAAAATAGCAACTTACAACAATTATTTAACATTTTAAGCCGTGACGAAGGGACAAAGTGGGAACAATCTTAAGAGAGCAGTGCTCACATTTGCTGAACTGTAGCGCACAATGTCCACGCCGGACTCCTGCAAGACCACGTTTTTTATTCTGTTGTAAACTGTGAATTCTTCTGAACGTTTGAAAGAAAAGAAGAGGTTGGAAAGGTTTGCTCAGGAATCGCTATGAACCATATCTATAGCAACCAGTTGCAGCAACTCAAAGGGTCAGGACCTGCTCTATGCTTGAATCGTGGTTCTTCAGTCTACCTGTACGGAGGTGACAATGGGATATTCTCTTTGGAGTTCGGGGGCAACAATGTGATGAGCAGACAAGAGCCTCCTCAGAAGCCACCTTACAGTTATATTGCTCTGATTGCCATGGCTATCAAGAGTGTCACAGACCAGAGAGTAACGTTGAATGGCATCTATCAGTTCATCATGGAGCGCTTCCCATTTTACCATGACAACAAGCAAGGGTGGCAAAACTCCATCAGACACAACCTGTCACTAAACGACTGTTTTATCAAAGTCCCTCGGGAGAAGGGCAAGCCCGGTAAAGGGAGTTACTGGACCCTGGATCCGAGGTGCACGGACATGTTTGAAAATGGGAACTACAGACGGAGGAAAAGAAAGGCCAAGACTCAGGGGACCCAGGATCAGAAAGAGACAAAGAGAAGCAGAATCGAAATCGTCGAGAAGTGTACAGTGGCTGGCGATTGCCCCAAATCCGCATCCGATCGCGACATCAAAGGCTGGCCCGCCTCGCCTGATTCTGATCATGTCAGGCACGCAGGTGATTCGTCAGACAATGTTCATGCAGGCAACGTGAAAACCGAAAGTGTCGCAGAAAGTCAAGAAGGTTGCCATCTTTTGTCAATACCATCGGATCCCGAACGCAAAGGTGACCAGACATTGAAACGTGGCGGATTAACATTTCTTTATCCGTTTAGTGCTGAAGCACTCGACCAGGCCGCGACCCACCGTGTCCAATCTGGCATGTGGACCAACCCATCAGGGCTTCCTTGTGCCGTGTCCACCCCCCTTCCAGAAATCACCCCCATTCAATCTGGATTAAGATGTATCCCAGGGGAAGGGAGATCTTTCGATAACGTTAGCCAAGGTGGCGAGAAACCAACAGAAGATTTTACAGGAGGCTCGCCGACATCAGCTGAAAAAATCTCTCTGTCTCAGATGTCACCTCGGAGAAACAACTCGCCGAAAGATGTAGGAACCTCTGGAACCCAAAGTTTTGGACCGTCATCACTGGTTGGAGACCAGAGTCAGGGGAGCAGAGAGCTAAAACCTGAATCTAGCCACATCCCACACGCCGAAAAACCGAAGAGTTTTAGCATAGAAAGCATCCTATCTAAGAAAAGCCACCACGACGACAGCGGTAATGCAACCGAACTGGTCGATAAATCCCCGGGGCGTCCAAATTCAAAGCTAAATTTAGGGATCCAATCCAATAGATGTTTCGGCAGTTCGCTTTTAGATACCTCGCCAAGGGTCTCCGCAGCCTTTAACGCCACCTTGCCGTTTGATACACATCAGTTACCGGGTAAATATTGTCAAATCGGGTTTCCGTTTTATTCGTACTTTCCACTGACTTGTTCTGAAACGTGTTTTAATTTTAAATAGGTCACAAATTTATCAAACACGCACCCAAATTCCACCTGTGGTACTAGGGCCGATTTTATAACCAAGATATATTACGTGATCTTAGAATGTAGCCAATTGTCAATGTAATATTCAGACGCCTCCAACATCTAGATATATTAGTTTTATAAAACAATTGTTGTACAGCAGTTTAAATCTCCGAGTACATAAATCATCTTAATCATATATTAGGCGACTTTTTATGATTGGAGAGAGTCCTTGCATTTACAACTTGCCTTTAAGTGTCACAAGCACCCTAATGCCAACACGTACAGAAAACTAGATGGGATATCGTTTTAGCTTCTGTATCACAGAAGACACGTATTTCCATTGATGAATATTTAGGTGATAGAGATTTCATTAGTCCATTAGTAAACGTCACGCTTGCTTAAGACGGCATATCATGATGTCAACAACCATTTTATGAGACAGACCCCAGCTGCCCGAGTTAATGTATATCTGACCAGCCTTGCTCTTCTGTACGCTGTTTCTCTCTCCCTGCCACGCCAATTCGTACAAAAACCCGATTACCACCAAGTATAAAGTTTGGTTATTTTATTGGTTTTGTAACAGGAATATGTATTAAACGATTTTGATTAAGTTGTATCACTTCTATTTTTATTAAATGAGTTAATGGTTTTAATTGTGTTGCGTTGCTGTTCATTTAAATTTTTTTACACGACGGAAAGGAAGGTGATTACATACTTAATTCAGGTAATTGATAACAGAGTGGGGTGGTAGCGGGAGGGGTGGAAAGGACGGGCACACCTTGCTCGTCCGCTCCAGTGAGATGGAAAGAAGTGTCCTAACTTTTTACGCGGAACGGCTCCTACAAAGGCGACATCCAGCTGCCTCGCACAGTTAGAGGCGACGTGAAACAATTTAGACAAAATCATGGATTCGTTGAATTGTTAAATTCACGCAAGTTTGACACAGACGAACGAGTCGCATATTTTCCTGAACATAATTTCGGCAGTGCGTAAACAATACTTGCAGCAAGGTATAGATTGCACCACTGTACCCAGTCATAGAAAGTTCAATACATTGATGAGATATAAATAGTATATTATTTACATTAAACAATACATATATTTATTAATGAATTCATGGATCAATTATATTAATTCAATATACTATCGAATTTTAGTAACCATTCACTAATATTGAATGATTAGTAAAGTCCTTCAATAATCCAAACATCTTGTATTTTAACATAGTGAAGCTGCAATGAAATGGCATTTCAAGCACCAGGATTAATACGGCCGACTCATATGTATTATCAGAGTCTGAATTCCCCCCTAATTGATTTATCCCGTTTTACAAATATATATCACTGGGGTCCCCCCCCCCCTTTTCAGGTATTGGGATAATGCAACCATATACACTGATTTCTTTCACCCGAAAGCGACCCCCCTTTAAAATTTGTTACAACGATTGCGAGTCGGTAGGAGAGTCAACACTGGGGCTGTAGAGAGAGCGGGAGCAAAGAACAGGCTTCTGCACTGATGGCGGGGTCTCGCGTTGGAACAAAGCCTCCTTTCAAAGAACGCGGAGTTCCCAGAGCTCTGGAAAATTTGGGGTTTTCTTTGAAAACGCAGCCTACTGCACTTCGGAATATATTTCTTTTAGTTTTATGCCCGTAATCTAATTAATGCAGGGACTGCGCTTCAATACTATTTGTGTCCGTTTGATAACGATGTGGAGAGAAAACGGACCCATTATTAGATGGATGGGGCTTCAACACGCGCTTATTTTACGCAAAACTTACATCATTATTAATAATTTAAACATGTTACAATTATTTAAATTCTTTTTAATCTAATTTCCATAGGGTAATTAAATTCACCATCTGCAATTTAAATTCAATTTATTCTGATGATCTGCAAACTGGGATTAATATAGTTAGGTACCTGAAGGCCAGTACGGACACTGTGGGCCGAAGGGTCTATTTTCGCGTTATATGAATCCATAATTAGATGACGTTATTCAAATACATTAAAAATTAATCAATATGAAAGGTATCTCATACATGTATGACATTAACCATTCTTTCCCCTTTGTTGGCATGTTTTCCCTTTAATAAAGCTATAGGTCAAAACATTCCTCCAATAATTAATGATCATTTATCGGAATACACACATTTTCTAAACTTGACCAATTTACTTAATTAAGGCACAGCGACTAACTTTCCCCGGTGCGTTATTTAAAAGTTTCACATGGAATAAAAATACGAACAGATGCGTTGAAATTCATTTAAATGTGTCCAATGTCTCACTTTGGAGGTTATCTCGAAGTGAAGGCCCGCTTTTACCGTTCTCAAAGAAACCTCTTCAGGTGCCTTCAGTTTGACCCGTAAACAAGAGGCGAGACCAGTAATTGGCAAAACAAATTTCAAACTAATGTCGCCATCAGATCACTGAGAGTTCAAGGTAACACTACTGTCCCTGGTGCGTGAGGTAAAAAAAGAGCGGTTTATTTTATTGTAACATAAAAGGAAATAAATACAACTCTTGGTTTTCGGTTAAGATTGCTCCCAGGATTTTTGTTTTTATATGTTTGCACTGTGCAGATGAGGAATGTGCATTAAAGTAAATAAACTTCATCAGATTTTTTGCAAAGAACCAAGAGATTTGCAAGTATTTCCTGTTTAGAGTTTTTTTTAAAAACCCAAATGCTCTCATGCACAGAACAGTTCCTTTCCAAATAATTCTATACCATGAACTTCAAAGTACACTTCACCAAGTAAATCACAAAATGATAACACAATCAACATAAATATGCAATGGTTATGAACTTTGAGAGCCACACATGCCTTTTGCATAATTAGACCTTGAAAGTTTACAGGTATTTGCACCATGTATATAAATGCTTCTTCACATATGCATCAACACACCAAAGGGAAAAAGTAATATTTCTGCAGAGATTAATTAGCCAGACCTCAATTTTAAATTAACAATCTTGAGTTATTTATCTGGATTTAACTAGACTTTATTTACTGAGAATGCACATTGTGGGTTGGCCACATATGCAGTGCATTTGATTGCCGGGCATGTATATATAATCAAGTAGGTGGTCCATTTATGAAAATTGCTTTCCCCAGTCCTTCCAGAAGGATTTAAATGGGCAATAATTTTCATGAAAATAACCCCTGACATGCTTTTCACTAATATTATGGCAAGGGACCCTATCACCCTTATTGTGTCATGCTCAAAGAGTTTAGTGATGTGGGCACCAGGCAGGGAAATAGATTTGGAGCCAAAATCAGATTAGCCACGATCTTATTGAATCGTAAAGTACGTTGGAGAGATTGTCCATCCTTCTCTGGCCACTCTTTTGATCAGCTATTTTTAAGAGAAAGTGGTTACATTTCAAGTATTGATATTTGTAACTAATCATCCATGCAACCACACCCGTACACTCTAATTGCATTGCCAAAGGAATTAAAGTTGCTAGAATGTTTAATTTGTATGAAGAAATAATATGAACGAAATACATTGAAACAGGAGTGGGCTATGTCAGCCTGCCTGTAGCAAGGTCACAGTGGATCTTTCTTGCCAGTGTGACTTTTCTGCACTAACTCCATTAGATCTAAAAACCTATCGATCTTTACCTTGAGTAGAATCAGTAAATGCACTTCCACTGCCCTCTCTGCAAAGATGGAGATGAGCCAGTCTAGGATGCAGTGATGGCAAGAAAGAGGCTGGGGGTATGCTTCCAATACATTGAAAATTATGAAATTTAAAACACCTTTGCCTCAAAATTCGCAATCCATCACACAAAGATTTACCACACACTGGGTGAATAAATTTATTTTCTTCCCTGCTAAGAATGGCCATAACCTTATTTGTGACTCATTGTTTGGGACGGAACAGGATCAATACAGTCGCTACATGTCAAGCCCTGTAAGAATTTTATACTTTTTAAACTTCTTTTAAAGTTAAGTGAGTAAAACCTTGACTGTGTAAAATCTCATCACACAACAAATGCACAATCACAGGAACTGATCTGATGAATCTTTGCTGTATTCTCTCTTGTCACAAGTAGATACCTTCTCTAGATCAGGAGACCAGATGTACATAAAACACCAGGAACATTCTCACCATCGATCTTTATAGTTGTATCAAGAAGTCTTTACCTTTTGCAATAATAAATAATTAGTATCATTTACTAATAAAGGCAGTTAGCAGTGACACCTGACAATTGATCTGCTAATATATACTGAACTAAGAAAATGTGAAATAGGAACTCCATCCCTGCTTCCCATTTAATTTAGCATGATTAAGGAAAGATAAAGGAATCATTACAACCCATATGAAAGTGGACCATTTGGTCTGTTCTCACATTCAGATTCTGGATGATCTATATATTGACCAGCCTGCCCCTAACTTTGGGTCATTTTTTCCACAGCTAGCAAAAACCCATTGATCTGAGATAGAAAGTTATTATGGTAAAACTCGGATAATCCAGCATCTTTGGGACTTTGCAATGGCTAGATTAGGATGTTAATATATCAATCTCTGCTTATTATCAGGTTAATGCTCAACAAATTAATTTTAGGTAAAGTGTAATTTTTGGTGCCAGGTTGGAACTATTTAGGCCAATGAGCCTTCACAAACTGGTATATGATAAATTATGAAAATGATTTTGCCTATGGGATGAATGGTCACTTGGAGAATGCAATCCAAGTGACAATTTCCAGAGAGCTACACCATTGTGTTTAATTTAGATTATCTGTTTAAGTTTCTAGTTCAGGGTTTGGATACACAACTTTTCAACACAGGCGGACATGCTACTGTTGAATCACTTAAACAATAGTGCTATTGATAAGGAATATGATAAGGAATATCATTACAGCATCAAAGGGAGTTTATGTAATTTAGTCATTTAACTGGTTGTACATAACAAATACAATTGTGTTTATTATTTACACCCAGTTAAATGACTGCAAATTACATAAAGTGATTGATGTAAGTTTTAACCAAAAAGTTCCTGGATAAACTGCACAAAAGTTCATCAGATTGACCAAGTCAAATTGTAGCTACTTTTTTTTGTCAGTAAGTGTTGAATTCTTTCAAAATTATCTTGATCAACTACAAATTATATTGGGTAACTACAAAATGCATACATTTCTGTGGTGTAAAGTTAAAAAATATCAAATGCATTAACAATCTTAGTAACTTCAAATTCAAATGATTTAGGATGTTGGCATAATTTGAAACCCGTCTACACTGGAAACACTCCATTAATCCATAAATACCCCATCAATCAATTGTCACTTAACCTGACAGAAGGATATAAAATTATGAGAGTCATAGATAGAATAGACTTCGATCTAGGATGGAAAAGTCAAATACTTGCATTGCTTTAGGATGAGAGGGACAAAGTTTATAGGAGATGTGCGGGGCAAGTTTGTTTTACACAGAGGGTGGTGAGTGCCTGGAACAAGCTGCCAGGGGTGATGGTTGAGGCAGATACAATAGTGGTATTTAAGAGACTTTTGGATAAGCATATGGATATGCAGGAAATGGAGCGATATGGATTATGTGCAGTCAAATAAAACTTGATCTTTGCATCATGTTTGGCACATATTTTTCGATCAAAGTACTGTGCAGCATTCTTGTGCTGTACTGTTCTATGTTCTATCTACTTTCTATATTTTGGTAAAAATGGTGCAGGCAGGAATTATTCTCCATTTGTCTGGAGAATAATCTACTCTTCTTTAAATAGTCTTATAATGTCTTAACATTTTTCTGAATCGCAAGCAGAGTAATAGATAGAAACAAGAAAGTGCAGATGCTGTTTTGTGCCAAAGATAGATATAAACTGCTGGAGTAACTCAGCGGGTCATGCAGCATCTCTTGTCAAAAAAGATGGGTGAAGTTTCGGATCAGACCCTTATGACCCAAAATGTCACCCATCCTTTTTCTCCAGAGTTGCTGCCTGACCCGCTGAGTTACTCCAGCTCTTTATTTCTATCTTCATAAAAATGGGTCTTTGATTTATAATGCCATTTGAAGGACAAGGTACATAACTGTTCCTTTTCTTCAGAGATGCTGCCTGACCTGCTGAGTTGCTGCAGCACATTTTGTCTGTCTTCAGTATAATCCAGCATCTGCAGTTCCTTCTTACATATAACTATAGATGTATTAGTGTTATTAAGTGATCATACAGCTTGAATGATGACTGTGTGCAGGTTCCAACCCAGCCTGTAAAAGAGGGGGGGGGGGGGGGGGGGACTGCGTTTGGAAAACTATGTATAAAATACCAATCTATTCTGGAAAGTTGAGAATCCAAATGACTTTTTGTCCATAAATTCCTGTTTGCCATTTTAACTTTAAACATCCTAGATCAACACAAAATGCTAGAATAACACAGTGGGACAGGCAGTATCTCTGGAGTGAAAGAATGGGTGACATTTCTGGTCGAGACCCTTCTTCAGACACTGAGTATGAAGAAGGGTCTCGACCCGAAACATGTTATAACCCATTCCTTCTCTCCAGAGATGCTGTCTGTCCCGCTGTGCTACTCCAGCATTTTGTGTCTATCTTCGGTTTTAAACAGCATTTGCAATTCCTTCTTACACATTTAAACATCCTAGTGTGTATTGCTGATTGTGGTTTTAAACTGAAGTACGCCTTTGCCTCTCAGGTTGTAGACGTGGAAGCTATCCTCAACTTTACCACCTTGTCAGCTATTTCCAAAACCATGAGACCAATAGTTAGGGTTGCACTAATATTTGTATACTGCTGCTCCTTTGGTTACTGAAGCAAATGCGATGTTTAATAGTGTCATCAACCTTCAACACGAGGAGCACCCTCAGGTCCTCCTGTGAACAATGGAACTAGATAGATTAAGCAACTTTACAAACAAAAAGAACTAAAGAGGCTCTGTAGAACTAGAAATTCTCTTTTGATCAATACATTTTTGCAATGTTATAACCCAAGCACATTTTGTTTTGTTTTTTTAGCATTCAGTGATTGCATTAATATCATTTATGCAGTTGTTGGGTTTCAGCTAATCTTCTGAATGGTGTTTTTGACTGTATTGTAAATGGCATTTACTACAAGAATTATTCATGGAAATAATTCATGTTTCCACCCGTGAGTTTTATTTCAGCTGTGAAATTAAATAGATTCTCCAAGAAGCTGTGGCAATGGTTATTGTAACACTACTATTTTTGGTTAAATCAGTAAAGGTGTGTGAGAACCCAACATTTACCTTTATTCTTATGATATTTTATATTTGGAAACAAACTACGGATCCAGAAATTTAACTCTATGAATTCATTATCCTTCCTTGGTCGACTCAATCTCAATCCTTTTGCCACAGACAAGATTGGTGATATACATTGTGAATTTTGCCTAAGATAGCAAAATAACTCTCTTTCAGACGACACAAGAGATGGTAGATGATGGAATCTTTAAAAAAAATAAACTGCTGGAGGAACCCAGAGGGTCAGACAGCATTTGTGAAGCGAATGGACAGATGCCGTTTTGGGTTGGGTCCTTTCTTCAGATTGATCTTTCTCTCTCTCTCTGAAACACTGGGAGTTTGTGCAATATACTGGTCAAGAATCTGTTTTTATTATCCAAAGTATACTGAGCGTGATTTTGATTAAAAAGGAACATTATTATATCAGCAAACAATATTATATCAGAGGTATATGAGGTGACTGGTCCAATATGTCTATTTCAATCCCACTCCAAATCCTAAATTATCCTCATTTATTGCTCTTTAGGGGTTCTTCCTAGTTTATTTGCTTTGATGTCATTTTGAACCTGATGTACTTTAAGATAAATTCAGCCATGCAAGTACTTTTTTTGTTTTAATTTTTATGGTCGTATGGCAAATCTCAATCATCTGGCATTCAGTGTTTGCAATAAAAGTGGTGAAAATATTATAACTACATTCATTATGTTTTACAGTGTTTTATAGATCGTATTGGCTAATGGCATTGACTGACATGAACAGGCAAATACTGCTTGTGTGTTGAACTAATGGAACTCAAGTAAGCTGTAGTCAGATGTACATGTTTATCATTATAAGCCATGGTTGTAATATTGTAACTCATGAGTCACCTTAATTTTTGTTTGATATATTGACTCATACCATGATGTATTTATATAAGATTCACACCGTAATTGCTGGATTAGATTATGTTGCATTTCGGCAACACTATTATGGATTTCATATCAGATCTACAATAACAAAACTAATCCTATTGTTGAGTGTCCTACAAAGTCCCAATACAGAAAATGAAATGGAGTGGTTAGGCCACTATAAGACCTGGGAGTTGGTTATAAATGATGCATAGCTTATTTAGGTATTGGAATCTCTCATTATTGAAAACCAGTGATTTGCTTAATGAAGACAGTGGACTTTGCATCCTTTCATCTGAGCTGCAAGGAGGACAACGGATGGCATGATGATAAATGAGCTGGTGCTCGGTGAGTGAGTGTGTTAACCGTGCTCTAAATAAAGATAATAACCTGCCAAATATACCTGAAATATGTTGCCTAACCTCTGAAATATGTTGCCTTTCCTTTCCAGGGAAGAACTAAAAGATGGCAATTATGTCACATGCCTTGAGTCGTTCATTATAGATGTAGCTCCTATGCTGGAAAATAGGGCTTATTGGTCATCAAAACTGTAGGGTCTCGACCTGAAAAGTCACCGATTCCTTTTCTCCAGAGATAGTGCCTGAGCCTCAAAGTTACTCCAGCATTACGTGTCTATCCTTACAATACTTACTAGCAGCAGTTACGATAAGTTACAATGAGCTCTCTGTTGATTCTGATGGAAAGTTTTAAAACTCTAAATCAGCTATAACAAATTATGGATTCCTTGAGTATCAAACGTTTATTTCTCCCTCAAACTACTTCCTCTGTTTTAGATAGATTCAGCTCTGTGTACAATGGAGTAATGTGACACTTTGTTAATCAATTCACTGCACAATCATAACAATGAGCCTTTTATTTACACTGTCATAATTGAGATGTTATGTGCATCGTTAAAGTAAAGACTAAGTTATATATGGGACAGCAATGAAATGGTAATTAATGCATGGTGGTGCAGCAGTAGAGTTGCTGCCTTACAGTGCCAGAGACCTGTGTTTGATCCTGATCACGGGTGCTGTCTGCACAGAATTTCTGACCGTGTAGGTTTTTCTCTGGGTGCTCTGCTTTCCTCCCACACTCCAAAGGCATCCAGGTTTATTGGTGAATTGGCTTCGGTAAAAATGAAAAATTGTCCCTTGTGTGCAGGGTAGTGTGAGTGTAGGGGGATCACTGGTTGGTGCGGACTCTGTGGGCCGAAGGGCCTGCTTCCGCACTGCATCTCTAAATTAATATAAACTAAATTAAACTAAACTGAACTAAAAGTGCTCGGTTTTGATGTCCATATGTGGTTCTAGGTTCACTCTCATAGTTTATGCCACCATCAGCATTGCTTGATATAACCTTTGCCTTGAATCAGAAATTGAATAGCGATATATTGCAAAAAAGCCCAGCAGTACTTATTCTGGAGGCCACCGGAGCTGTTATTGATGGTTGCACGTAATTGAGTGATCTCAGGGTCTTTTGCTTCAATCAGTGCTGACAACATAAACAAACACACGATCAGGCACTGGGCATTTACACAGAACACCATTCCTTCTTGCACAGCGTTTAAAATGTATTGAACACCTTCACAAGAAATTAATTAACTCCTCCGTTGAATTTGAAAACACCATACAGCAATGCAAATGAACACCCTACAATTGCGTGCACACCATCTCTATCAAGTCTCATTTGTTTTTACTGAATGGCACCAAGTTTTGTTGCAAACTGCTTTGATGTATATAATGCTTTACTGACCGTATGTTATTGGTGCTGGTTTGGGGACATTGTTGGACATTCAGCACTGATTTATTTTGATCATTTATCAGCACATTAATGTCAAGACAAATCAGCACAAATGGACATATTCAATTGTATTTAGACATGCCAACAGTTCTGTTCAAAGGCACAAACTTTCCAGTGACATTTCATATCTTAATTAGAAACCTAAAGATGTTCATAAAACTAATTCATTTTACTCAAAGTTTAAAGTTTAAAACAGTTAGATACTAGAGCGGGAAAATTAAATCAGTCAGTCACCACTTCTCACTTTCCCAGTCCTGATGAAGAGCCCCAGACCAGACGTGTTAGTGT
>CM075978.1:168858494-169060994 GCA_038087875.1 Malacoraja senta | reverse complement strand
GGATGACTTTGTTCTGAAGTGTGGTCACTTTAGGTTGAATGGTATCGGCATTTGTTCTGAAGATTAGCTCTAACTTGGTCACTGGAAATTTTTGAAGGTGATCGAGAGAGATTGAGAAAAAAGCTGGAACAATGACAGCCTCATTTACACCGAACATCATTGAGGTTGGTTCTCTTGTAAACCCATCGGTTAGACCCATCTTTTGCATGCCATCATGGAAAAAAAGGTAAGACTGAGACAAATGTATATGATAAATTTGATGAGGCTGTGCCATAACTCTATATAAATAAAATCTATTATTATTATTATAACTCCAACCAATTGATGGAGTCAAAGTTAAAGTGAGGCCAAAGAAGGTACTGCTCCTTGCATTTTTCTTGGAGTTCTTGTGTTAAAGATCAGGTCCATCATAGTTCCAGATGAACTGAATCAGGGAACAGCTCTTTAAACAGTGGGAAGAAGTGTTTGAGTAGGGCCCTGATGATAATTTTCTTTGACACCAGAAAGATTCCTCTGCAGTTATCACAAATAACCTGCCTTTCTTGAAGATGATCATGTAATGGCATTGATTAATTGATTGGTTGATTGATTGAAAGATACAGGATGGAAACAGGCACTTTGACCCACAGAGTCCCCACTGACCATTGATCACCCATTCTTACTAGTTCTATGTTATCCCACTTTCACGCCCACGCCCTACGCAATTTACAAAGACCAATCAACCGACAACCTGCACAGCATTGGGAAGTGGGAGGAAACTGTAGCATCTCTGTGGTCATAGGGCGAATGTGAAAACTCCACACAGACAGCACCGATGTCAGGTTTGAACCCGGGTCTATGGTGCTGTGAGGCTTCTCGGGTATTCCCTGCTATATCCTGCAATATTAAATGGACAATGAGATTATACAACTGAAATTGTCACCCAATACTTTGTGTTTACTAACCAAAAGTGGCAAACACTATCTTCTTTGGGATATTTACACATCTCCAATACTTGGAATGTTACTCTACTACACAGTAAGGCATCCAACAAGGTTCAGCATGGTAGGATGTTCTGTAAGGTTATATCACATGGGATCTAGGGAGAGATAGCTGAATAGATAGCACATTGGCTTTATGGAAGGAAGCAGAGGGTGATGGTGGAAGGTTGCTTCTCGGACTGTGACTAGTGGTGTGCCTCAGGGTTCGGTGCTGGGCCCATTACAGTTTGTCATCTACATCAGTGATTTGGATGAGAACATACAGGGCAAGATTAGCAAGTTTGCTGATGATACAAAAGTTAGTGGTTTTGCAAATAGTGAAGATGGTTGTGAAAGATTGTAGCAGGATCTGGATTGGTTGGCCAGGTAGGCTGAGGAAAGGTTGATGGAATTTAATACAGAGAATTGTGAGGTGTTGCATTTTGGGACATTTAACAAGGGCAGGACCTACACAGTAAATGGTGGGCCTCTGGGTAGTGTTGTAGAGCAGAGGGATCTAGGAGTGCAGGCGCATGGTTCCTTGAAGTTCGAGTCGCAGGTAGATCGGGTGGTCAAAAAGGCTTTTGGCACATTGGTCTTCATCAGTCAGAGTATTTGAGTATAGAAGTTGGGAGGTCATGTTACAGTTGTATAAGACTTTGGTGAGACCGCATTTAGAATATTGTGTTCAGTTCTAGGCACCATGTTATAGGAAAGATATTGTCAAGCTTGAAAGGGTTCAGAAAAGATTTATGAGGATGATGCCAGGTCTAGAGGGTATGAGCTATAGGGAGAGGTTGAGTAAGCTCAGTCTCTATTCCTTGGAGTGCAGGAGGATGAGGGGTGATCTTATAGAGGTGTACAAAATCATGAGAGGAATAGATCGGGTAGATGCACTGAGTCTCTTGCCCAGAGTAGGGGAATCGAGGACCAAAGGACATAGGTTCAAGGTGAAGGGAAAAGATTTAATAGGAATCTGCGGGGTAACTTTTTCACACAAAGGGTGATGGGTTATGGAACAAGCTGCCAGAGTAGGTAGTTGAGGATGGGACTATCACATCGTTTAAGTAACATTTAGACAGGTACATGGATAAGACAGGTTTGGAGGGATATGGGCCAAGTGCAGGCACGTGGGACTAGTGTAGCTGGGACATTGTTGGCTAGTGGGCAAGTTGGTCCAAAGGGCCTGTTTCCACACTGTATCACTATGACTCTATGACTCTATGATTAACATGTGTAGGAAGGAATTGGGTTATACTAAAGATAAACACAAAATTCTGGAGTAACTCAATGGGCCAGGCAGCATCTCTGGAGAAAAATAATAGGTGATGTTTCAGGTCGGAATTCTTCAGACTGA
The DNA here is from genome assembly GCA_038087875.1 of Malacoraja senta. Classification (NCBI taxonomy): domain Eukaryota; kingdom Metazoa; phylum Chordata; class Chondrichthyes; order Rajiformes; family Rajidae; genus Malacoraja; species Malacoraja senta. Next base: position 169,058,678 of record CM075978.1, on the reverse strand, counting down.
ATGTAGAGGTGGGGGTGGAAGAACAAATCAGGGCAGGCAATAAGGCTGGGGAAGGTGTGATAACAAGAGATGTACAAGGATGCGAACAGTGGAACAGGAAGCATGGCTAGGGTATGGGAAGGGGAGGGGTGGGGGGGGGGAGGGAGGAGAGAGGGGAGGGAAAGGAATAGAATGCAGGAGTTACTTTAAATTCGAGAAATCAATGTTCATGCCACTGGGTTGTAAACTGACCAAGTGAAATATGAAGTGCTGTTCCTCAAAGTTGCATCTAACTTCTTGGTCTCGCTAATTTTAAATTCTGATCATGGCTGTGCATTCAGTAACCAAAGCTTTGGAATTCCCTTCCTGTAACACCTCAACAACTTGTGTTTTCTTCTATAAGACATTCCATAAAATGTACTTAATTTATCCCAATTAATGGCTTGTTGACAATTTATTTCAATAATGTTCCTCTGAGATGCCTGGGGACTTTTACTCATTAGAGATGTTGTTCTTGGAAGAGTTTTTTTTAAATATCTAGAATTATAACTGTTGTTCATGTCATATATATTTTGCAAAATAATTCTGTAATGTAGTCTGTCATTTTCCTGGCTTTCTCTTCAGTTCTACTCAAAACAGCAACACATAGGTAAAAGTCAGCCTTGACTAGGATTACACACTAACATTTTTAAACATTAAAAAATCTTATCCTTGAGAATAAAGTACTGCCAGGAAACATTAAGATTAGTTTGCAAACCGATTATTTTAAAAGCTATGTGTATTCTGAAGGGAAAGTAAAAATATTCATAATTTTTCTGCCATTTAAAAAGAAAGTTGCCTTCAATTTCTAGATGGAAAAGAAATTAGGTTGGTTTCCAGAGGAGAAAACATGACATTAAAATTAACAGGTTAACCATCACAAAGAGCTAGTATACATGCAACAGGCTGAATGGCTGTCCACTCTGCCATATGATTGTATAAAAGTATGGCATAAGTTCCAGAGCACTCCAACATATGGAAAACTTGACTTTATTGATTTTAACTTCAATTGACAGTCATTTCTTCAGCACTGTTAAAATATCCTGATACAAACGGTGGCAAAATTGAAGTATCTAATGAAATTTAACTACATTTTATTTAGAAATAAACGATCAGCGAACAACTGGAGTAATAATAGAACCTAGGCAAAGAAAAATAAGCTTGAAAATAAACCCAAGGAAAAAACAGCACCAATTGAATAATTCACAGATGGAGCCTAGTAAAAACAGACCCATAGACTGAAGAAGGGTCCCGACCCAAAACATTACATATTCATGTTCACCAGAGATACTGCCTGACCTGCTGTGTTACTCCAGTATATTGCGGGTTTTTTTTGTTAACCAGCATCTGCAGTTTAGACTATACTTAAAACATTCGAATTACGGCGTAGGAACAAGCCATTTGGCCCACTGAGATCGCACCAACCAGTGGTGGCCCCATACACTAGCACCATCCTACATGCTAGGGATAATTTCCAAAAGCCAGTTTCATCCCACACTCCAAAAATGTACAGATTTGTAGGTTGTCTAGGAAGGAACTGCAGATGCTGGTTTACACCGAAGATAGACACAAAATGTTGGAATAACTCAGCGGGACAGGCACCATTGGCTGTCCCATTGAATTACTCCAGCATTTTGTGTCTATCTTCAGGCTTGTAGGTAAATTGGCTCAGAGAAAACCCACAGGGAGAATGTACAAACTCCTTACAGATAGTACACGTAGTCAGGATCGAACCCAGGTCTCTGGCGCTGTAAGGCAGCAACTCTACCGCTGCGCTACTGTGGCACTCTTAAGATTTTTCTTGTTCATTCACAGGATGTAGGTTCTACCAGCATGACACCATTTTTTGCCCATTCTCAGGTGGCCCAGAACCAGGTATAGAATTTCATAGTACCCAAGCAGCAATGGATATATCTAGAGAGGGTAAAAGGGCAGAAGAATTTTCAGAGCAGGCCTTGTTTCTATGGGTTTAGAGTCACATATAGGCCAGGTCAATGTGACGTTAGATGACGATGCCAGATTTATTGTTGAAACAATCTGAGAGATCAATAGAAAAGGAGCACCTTGAACAGTTGCTTCTTTATTACATCTTCAACAAGTCCTACCTGAAGATGTTCATGAGCAGAGATGAGAAAAAATGCACAGTTTTAGAAAACCCGAGAAACGCAATATTCAGTCTTATATTTGTTCTTCTGGAGTGTGGTGATAAAAGTTGAAAACAATATTTAATTTAATTTGTACATGCTAACCACTTATGAAGTTCAATCCAGATAGAGTCATAGAGCCATACACCAAAGAAGCAGGCCCTTTGGCCCAACTTGTCCATGCCAGCAAGGTACCTCAGCTAAGCGAGTCCTATATGCCTGTGTTTGTCCCACATCACTCTCAACCTTTTGTATCCATGCATCTGTCCAAGTGTCTCTTCAATGCTGTTATAGCACCTGCCTCAACTACCGCCTCTGATTGTTCATTACCTATAACCACCACTTCCTGAGTGAAAAAGTTGCCCTTTTGGTTTATATTAAATCTTGCCCCTCTCACTTTAAACCTATGTCCTCTGATATTTGATTCCCCTAACCTGGATTAAATACTTTGTGCATTCATGACCCTCACAGTTTAAGAAGGACCTCGTGTAACTTTTGGTTCAGTTGGCAATATCCTGAATCAGTGAATCCAGTTCTCACCCTTTTGCCGATGAGAACAGATTTTCCTTAATCTCTTTCTCTGGATCTTTGATGATTTGAACAGTCGTGTCTCCAATTTCAACCGTTGCTGGTTTATGAAGAAAACTCACAGTTTTTCCATTCCATTTATGTGACAAATTGCTCTCAACCAGGATTATTCCACAAAGTAATTTTTATTATCTTTTTTAGGGACTTTGTATCCTTCCTAAATTGCAGTGACCATAACTGGACAAGGTACTCTATTTTTCCACTTCCATACATTGTAGAAGGAAACCTTTCGGCCTATTGAATTTATGCTGGCTCCCTAGCGATTCCACCAATCCCACATTCCCACTGCTTTCCCTGAAACCTATTCTCTCTCATGTTCCTTTATAACCTTCTTCCTACCCTGTCCCCACCAATTCTCCCCCCACCCACGTACACTAAGGTCGATTTACTTAGCAACCAGCACATTTTGTGACATGGGAGAAACAAGGTAATCGGGAGGAATGCCACATGGTCAGAGGGAAAATGTGCTCACTCACCTCAGACTGCTCTGGAGATCAAAATGTAACCTGGTTTCCATAGAAAATGTAACCACAACCTCAAATTAAAGGATGTACCTTTAGAAAGGAGATGAGGTGGTGAATCTGTGGAATTCATTGCCACAGAATGAAGTGAAGGCCAAGTCAATGGATATTTTGAAGGTGGAGATTGACAGATTCTTGATTAGTATGGGTGTCAGGGGTTATGGGGAGAAGGCAGGAGAATGGGGTTGAGAGGGAAAGATAGATCAGCCATGATTGAATGGTGGAGTAGACAATGGGCCGAATGGCCTAATTCTGCTCCTATCACTTATGAACTTATTAACGTATGGTTTGGTGGAGCTGTACTATCTGTAGAACCAAAGTGCTGCCCATATACATCTATTTATGCCAACTGTTGTTCGATAGAGGTTCACCTTGCGTTTACAAACCATTCCTCTTTTTAAATATACTGTAATGTTCAGGATCTTTTATGCTGTCTTACTCTCTTTCTCAACTCATTTTTACCTGAACCAGTCAAGGTTTAAGAGAAAGGCACAATAGATTTTTGTCCAAGTGTTATTTTCTGGTGGAAATGTTCTGCAGCATGAAGTACTAGGTGTTTTATTAGTTAATATACTTACATAAAGGCACAGTGTTCTGAGCCTCTAATTCATCTGACTGCTCACAGCTGCACAGTTCCCTTTATATGTATGGGGTATACCTATCATGAGATGAAGTAAATCCAACAAGGCTACTATATAAATATAACTATCGTATAGACTATAGCAGAGAGTGTGAATAAAGTGTATACATGAAACAGACCAGCTGTCTCGTGGCAGTAATATCCAACGTTATGAATGCAAAACTAAAATGTGTTGAGTTTTACGCCTTGGAGTGCAATAAGTATTTATAATTTTATAGACAGAAATGACCCTCAGTAAGTAGAGATCATATTTTTTGGCCTTAAAAGTAACCCTTGGAGTCAAGCCCAGCTTCTGACATTTTATGGTGCTGCTTCCTTGGAGGAAATCCGAGGTTGAAGAAAAGCATGTTTCAGTTCTTTAGCAATATTACAAACTTTCCACTGTAAACAGAGCAAGGACAATTAAACACAGTCTTTGATTGAAATGCTCTCCACAAGAGATACTTGACACTGACAATAAATAGTTTATTGCTGCAGATTTCACATTATTTCCCTGTAGATCTCCCTTGTAGATTTCACATCTATAGGAGTCGCTGCCTCAAAAAGGCAGCCAGCATCATCAGAGGCTCACACCACCTTGGCCACACTCTGCTGCTATCGGGAAGAAAGTACAGGAGCCTGAAAACGGTAACGTCCAGGTTCAGGTAGCAGCTGCTTCCCTACAACCATCAGGCTATTAAACATTACAACTCCAAATAAGTTCCGAACTACATAGACTTGGGGGCATTGCTTTGCTTATGCACCATTATTGTTTCTTTGTTTTTATAGATATCTTTGGTCTTTAGTCTTTTAAGATACAGCGCGGAAACAGGCCCTTGGCCCACTGAGTCCGTGCCGACCAACGAACACCCCATACACTACCACTATCTTACACAGTTGGGCAGATTTACAATTTTACCAAAGCCAATTAACCTACAAACCTGTACGTATTTGGAGTGTGGGAGGAAACCGGAGCGCTCAGGGAAAACCTAAGCGATCACAAGGAGATCGTACAGACTCCGGACAGACAACACCCGTAGTCTCTGGCACTTTAGATACATAGAACATTTTTTTGTTGTTTATCAGTTTGTTTACAGAGTACTCATATCTGTTTTTACCTCTGTTGTACTGCTGCAAGTAAGAATTTCATGGTTCTGGTTCAGGACATATGACAATAAAACACACTTGACTCTTGGCTCCTGAGTATTTGTATCTGTTTTTTACAAAAATATGTTGGCATTCCCTCAGTGAAATCAAACAGCAGAATGCATATTGTACCCATAGGATACATCTATACAGCATAATTTTGGGTAAGAAATAACAACTGCCATATTCCACTGCCAAGTTCTGTGCTCTAACCGCAGCTCACACAGTGGTTCAAAATCATATATTAATTTCACATCCAAACACAGAATTCCATGCAAGGATCCAAACAGTATTGGCTGCACCATGGATTATATTTGAGCCTCTGATAGAGTGTTGAGGGATGAAGAATTGTCGCCCTGTGCCCTAGGCTTCCCGGCACCCTAATTCCTTAAGAAAACCTTACACAATCAATTATTCTCCTGCAGAGACTTTTAATCACATAATGGATCCCATACTAGCTGTGGTAGACTTATGAAAAGTAGAGAGGTAATTGTTCTCAGTTACCAAGTATAATAACTAATGCAGGCCAAATTGTTCACTGAGTTTCACTAGAGATGGAGGCAATTGAATGATTTAGCCATCTAAAAGTTTGTATGCTCTTCTTAACTTAGCTCAATCGTGGATCGAAAAAAATGGACACATGGGAATACAAAATAAAGCTATAATTGTTCACACTGTATTGCTCAATTAAATTATTCTTAATACAGCTGGAGGTCTCCCTACAATAGGTTTGGTTCAAAACCGTCAGGTATTTCTGTAATACTTTGGCTTATTAATGAGTCAATGGTGATTTGGAGTTCGGCCTCCAAGCATTTGCAAATGCACGTGTCATCTTTATATCAGTTTGATTCCTGAGCTTAACTTGACCTTGGTCCTGGAGTCTAGTTGCCACAGGCTGAACAGTTTCCCATTCGTTCTGAAGATTAACTTCAATCGTGTGGGAAGTCTGCTGAAGGTGAGGTGCAGCTTTGAGAAGTTATGTTGAGGCAATTGTGTTAGGATGTTTGACACTGTTCTTCACTGAGATTGGCCTTGCTGGAGACCCCACTGGCTAGATGATGGCTTGCATTCCACCATGATTCAAATATCAAATGATGGTGAATTTCCCGAGAGAGACAAATTTGGGAAGAATTTGCCCTTCCTGGCCGAAAGAATCAAAGGTTTTTAGTGAGAGCTCAAGAAAACATCCATGGTTAGCGATTGGTACAGCACTCAACATTTTTGTGAAGATCATCCTATAAATGGATGGAATACACACTGCAGTTTGTCGACTTGTTTCCTGAGGCACATGAGATAATACACCTTGTACTCAAGATCCACAAGACAAAGGTTCTCAACCAACCAGTCCCCCTCATAGTAAGGGTTCACATTGGGACCTGGGAGAACATGGACCACTTCCCATATCTTAGAAGCTACCTCTCAGCCAAGGGAGACATTGATGATGAAATGTAATGTCGACTTCAACGTGGAGATGTTGATCTTGCTTAATTAATCATATGAAGAGAAAGACCTTAGATCATTATGGTACATTCTGGTGGTAAACTGGGCAGTCATGATCCCTGCCATCCCATATGCTACCAAGGCTGAGACTAACTACAGAAAACATTTCACTGCACTGGAAAGAAACCACCAACTCTGTCTCTGCGAAATGCTCCAAATTCACTGAATGGATAAGTGAACCAAAGTCAATGCCTTCTCCCAGTCCAACATCCCCAATATTGAAGCTCTGGTTAAACGTACCCAGCTCTGACATTTGCATGCCTGATAACAGTCTCCCAAAAGAGCCATTCTGCCCTGAGCTCTTGCCATAGGAAGCAATTACCAGGATGACAGAGAAAAATATTTAAGCATGTGCTCAAAGCTTCACTGAAGCAGTGCAACATTCATACTGAGTCATGGGAATCTCTACTCCATGATCATTCAGAGTAGAGAAGGAATATTTGGCAAGGTATTGAGAACACTGAGATACATTGCTCACACTGTTCATGGGTGGCACATTGGCGCAGCAGTAGACTTGCTGCCTTACTGCGCCAGAGACGCTGGTTCGATCCTGACCATGGGTGCTGTCTGTACGGAGCTTACACACCCTCCCTGTGACTGCGTGGGTTTTCTCTGGGTGCTCCAGTTTAGTCCCACATTCCAAAGACGTAGGTTAATTGGCTTTGTAAATTGTCTCTACAATGTAGGATAGAACTACTGAACGAGCGATTGTTGGTTTCCGTGGACTCGATGGGCCATAGGGCCTATTTCCATGCTGTATCTCCAAACAAAACTATACCAATAGCACAAAGAAGCCCTGTGTAAGTGGTGGAAGCAATGCACCTCCTCATAAACCCACCACTCACCTGCCCATCAATCTCCTCCTTTTCCATCTAGGGAAGTGTCTAATTCCCAGACACAAGGAACTGCAGATGTTGGTTTACAAAAAAAAAGAGAAACAAAATGCTGGAGTAACGCAATGGATCAGGCAGCTTCTCTGGAAGACATGGATAGGCAATGTTTCGTGCCATGGCCCTTCTGTAATTCCCAGAATAGCCTCACTTTAGAACCCTGAGGAAAAATGTTTTCACCCAGAGAGTTGTGAATCTGTGGAATTATCTGCCATAGATGGCAGTGAAGGCCAATTCACTGGATGTTTTCAAGAGAGAGTTAGATATAGCTCTTAGGGCTGACGGAATCAAGGGATATTGGGAAAACGCAGGAATGTGGTACTGATTTTGGATGATCAGCCATGATCATATTGAATGGCAGTGCTGGCTTGAAGGGCCGAGTGGCTTACTCCTGTAGCTATTTTCTATTTTTCTATGTTTCTAACCCACAAAACGGAGTGAAAACAAGTTATCCTTAATCCTAAGAGCTTGCCTCAAAAGAAGAAGAATAACTTGGTTTATAGAGAACAACGAGGGTCTTATTGTTCAGATTGAAAGCAAAGCTTTAAATAATTGCAAGCCTGTTAGTTCGAAACACCATCTCCCGCCAGTAATTATATGGCCTTAAAAAGTACCTAAAATCAAAGGGTGGAAACTGAAACATGGATGTTTGTTTCCCTCCATTCCAGTTAGTAGTAGTTGTGACTCAGCTGCTGAGTACTCTTGTCTCTGAATCAAAAGGTCATGGGTTCAATTTTCCTCTGTGGAACTTGAGCACAAAAATGTAGCTTGATGTGCTGGTAGAATCCTGCAAAAGTGCTATGCTGTGTTTTGGAGATTAAACAAAGGTCGCGATATTCTCTTGGGTGGATTTAAGAGTATGATGCTGGTACAGTGATTTAATTACTAGACTAATAACTTAGAATTTATATTCCAGACTCCGAGAATTAAATCAAAAGAAATACATGAAAGGTCCCATGGCAACTATTGAAGGAGTTCAAGGGAGTTATCCTTGGTTGGCTGGCTGAAAGTTATCCCTCAATCGACATGACTGTAAAAGGATATTTTGTCATTATCACATCGGTGCTTGTGGGAATGTCTGCAAATTGGCGGGTGTCCTTTCTACATTGCAATAGTGGAAATGCTTCAAGAATTACTTCACTGGCTGCAATCTGCCTGTGGAATGGCCTGAGTTTGCGAGAGATGCTTCATAAATAAATCTTTTCTTCCACTCACAAGGCATCTAAAATCTGCCTTTTGATTTTAAGTAGAGCTGTGAAATATTTGCTGTTTGTTGTACTGTTCGTAAGTTCATAAGTTGTAGGAGCAGAATTAGGCCATTCAGACCATCAAGTCCACCCCACCATTCAATCACGGCTGATCTATCCCATTTCAACCCCATTTTCCTGCCCTCTTCCCATAATCCCTGAAACCCTGACTAATCAAGAATCTGTCAATCTCCGCCTTAAAAATATCCATTGACTTGGCCTCCACAGCCATCTGTGGCAGTGAACTCCACAGATTCACCAACGTCTGACTCAAGAAGTTCCACCTCATCTCCTTTTTAAAGGTACGTCCTTTTATTCTTGGTTAGTAAGGGTGTCAGGGGTTATGGGCAGAAGGCAGGAGAATGGGGTTGAGAAGGAAAGATAAATCAGCCATAATTGAATGGTGGAGTAGACGATGGGCCAAATGGACAAATTCTGCTTCTGGAACTTATGAACTTATTTTAACTTTTAAACTGATGGTACATTTTGGGGGTCGCATTCATAGACCTTCTTCACTTTGAAAGGAACATCTGATAGTTTTATCATTGATCTATAACCATCTGTTTTCTTCTCATTCCTAAAATAAAATCTATGCTCAAGACCTTCTGATCTTAAATGTTCAACAATCTGAGCTATCCAAATTCTCAAAAGGGTATATTTTGTTTTTCCAATAGAAATATATCGAAAGGATGACATAGGAAAAGTTATTTTATTGTGCTGTGCATGCAAATAATAAAAAGCCATATCATTTCAGCATTACTAAATAGGAATTAAAAATGACACTGCAAAGCTTGGTTATATCGATCTACGGCCGTGACAAATCTTGCCCATTCCTTCACGCTGGGATAGTCAGACAATCTCTGGTATTTAGTATCCCAGTCTTGGCTAAGAGGAATGAAATGTCTGAGCATATGTTTCCACTGACTCTGGCAGAGGCTGATCCTCACAACAACTTCGTAACAGGGTTACCAAAACTTAAACTAGGAAGGTACTGTCAATTATGCTATGTCTCCTTTAGTTTAGTTTAGAGATACAGCATAGAAACAGGCCCTTCGGTCCACTGAGTCCGCACCAACTAGCGATCCCCGCACAGTAACACTTTCCAACACACACTAGGGACAATTTTACACATACACCAATCTAATTAACCTACATACCTGTACGTCTTTGGAGTGTGGGAGGAAACCAAAGATCTCGGAGAAAACCCATGCGGTCACCAGGAGAAAGTACAAACTGCGTACAGACAGCACACGAAGTCGGGATCGAACCTGGGTCTCCGGCGCTGCAAGCTCTGTAAGGCAGCAACTCTACCACTGCGCCAGCATGGCCGCCCTGTAACCTTTTGAACTGCAAAGATCCTTTGAATAATCATGGATCTACAGAAACTTTAATTATAATCCTCCTCCTGGCTCTCTTTTAGCTTGTGAAACAAGGAGCGGCTATGAAGCAGTAAACCCATTCTGTCTCTCTGCGCAAGTTGTTTAAATGTGCCCCGGATAAGTGGAATGCAATGCAATAATGCAGTTTAAGAGTTTAAGAAGAGTGCTGATGATGATTCAGATCTCTATCTCCTACCATTGTCTACCTCCACACTTACTTTCATTGTTTCAAGCTAATAGTTTTCAGTCCCTGGGCAACATTAAATGCATTGGCAACCACAAACTAGAACAAGATTAAACTTGTATAATTTGCAATCCAGATGCTTTTTTTAACAGCCATTCTCTTCCAAGAAATTCTAGTTTTCTCAGGCGTGTATTAACAATTTATTTCTTCCCTCAAAAAGCAGCGGATGCATCATGTTTTATTTCAGCGATTATAATAAAAGTTTCTGTAGATCCATGATTATTCAAAAGACACATCCTTTGCAGTTCAAAAGGTTACAGTTCTCAGTTCTGAATGATCTGAAATGCAATGAAATGATCTTAAATACATTAACGTCTTAGGTTTCTTCATATTTCCCCATGGTGACTGGGTTTCCCTCAGCTAAATAAAGTAGTGAAAGAATGCAAAATATCCGTAGAGTCATTGAGTCATACAGTACGGAAACATGCCGTTTGTCCTTCCATGCCTACCATGAATTCCCATCTAAACTTGTCCCATTTGCCTGCGTTTGGCCAATATCCCTCTGAGCCTTTCTATCCATGAACTTCCCCATGTGTCTTTTAAATGGTGCTATTGTATCTGACTCAACTGCATCTGTTGGCAGCTTGTTCCATATACCCACCATCCTCTCAGTGGAAAAGATGCCACTCAGGTTCTTATTAAATCTTGCCCCTCTCACCTTAAACCTATGTCCTCTGGTTCTTGATGGATAAAAGACTGTGTGTTCACTCTACCTGATCCCCTCGTGATTTAAAACACCTCTATAAGATCACCCCTCAGCCTTCTGCACTCTAACAGATAAATCCCTTGCCTGATATTATGTCTGCACTGCCATTCTTAGGCTGAACATTACAGCTGAAGTTTTCCTTTAATCTTGTCCAAGTAAATATATGTTGCATATTACTCCATCCCCAACACTGCCTTTCCATGTGATTGTACAAGCGTTTAATGTTTCTTGACTTCTTTAAATTTGTTAAACTCTACTGGGACAAGACTGAAGACATATGCTCTACTTCAAGACTTCTGCAGAAGTCATAGGCTACTTTGCATTAAGGGGCTTTTCTTTCAAAGTGTAGCGTGATCGCAAGAATGAACAGAAGCCAAATGGGCAGGGTAAGCTACTAGAAGAAGAAGAAGGAGTAAAGGGGCTGTCCCACTTGGGCGACCTAATCCACGAGTTAAGAAGAGTGTCTTTGACCTTGAAGCTCGAGGGCACTTGCCTGGAAAGCCTCGAGCTGGATCGACCATCCACGTTGAAACCGCGAGCTGGATCAATCGACCGCACACACACACACAAACACATCGCAAAGGCGGGGGCCAGGGAAAGCGGGGGAGCACTGTCTGAAATTCACACCCGCGATGAAGAGGAAGGTAAAATGGCTGCACAGTAACGGTAAGTCCTTTAGAGAGCGCGGAGGGGCGGGGGGAGGGGGAAGAGAAGGGGAGAGAAGGGAAGAGAAGGGGAGGGAAGGAGAGAGAAGGAGAGAGAAGGGGAGGGAAGGGGGAGAGCTGGGGAGAGAGGGGGAGAGAGGGGGAGAGAGGGGGAGAGAGGGGGAGAGAGGGGGAGAGAGGGGGAGAGAGGGGGAGAGAGGGGGAGAGAGGGGGAGAGAAGGGGGGTGAAGGAGGGGAGACACTTTTAAGAAATATAATAAAGTTAGCGGGCATTTCACCTACCGGTCGGTTTTCCTTGATCCTGAAAACTCCAATGAGCCAGGTCAGCGAATGAGATTGCCTACGGCTGCCCTCGACTGCCTGTAACTAAATAGCACCCCACTCCACTGCACCACGAGTTCAAAAGAACCATGCCGACCAAATTTTACTCGTGGAAAATTTTTCAACATGCTGACATTTTTTCAGCGACCTAGCTGAGGCCGCGAGTATTCGGGAACTTCCCTCGAGCATGAAGGAGAGTTCCAGTGACCTCATAAGACCTCCTAGGACCTCGTGTCGACCATGCTGCGAGTTTGAAGGTCAAAGACACTCTTCTAAACTCGCAGATTAGGTCGCCCAAGTGGGACAGCCCGTTTAGGTTCTCAAAAACATATGAAAATGTCCCTATTAATTCCTGAAAATCTGTGATCCGCATCTGTTAGCAATGTTACAAAATTTTGAGATTTTAAAAATCATGTCTGCAATTTATCCCATCAGATAAAGCATAAAAAGAAGTTTAATTTGACACCTAATTCACTTTCATATCTTCAGTATTAAAAATGTTATGGCCATTTTCATACTCGAAAATTAGCATCTTGTTCCCTTTTGCTTTTCCATTGACTTAACTCCAAAGCTGTGATCAAAGACAGTCAGAAGTCCATAACTTTCTTAAAAATTAAGAGAACTGAATGAAATTTTCAGTTATTATAGATTGAAGCATTCTGAAACAAATATGAAACAATCTTACATGGATGACCTGAAATTAAAGCATATAATTAGTTAGTTACCTAATTGTAGCTAATTACAAAATTCAATTACTAGATCTAAACATCTATCCATTTCTTAAGAAAAGGTTAACATTTGTAAATAGCCTAAGTGTCCAAATAACATTCACACAAGAATTCACAACATAACATGATTTTTAAATCTCATTGTCATGAATTTACAGGCCAAATGGAAGGAATTTAGTGTTTAATTCCTGTAAATTAATGGCCATTTAAATCATCTTGCTTGTGAGATTTTGTGGAACACGATCGATTGGAACGTTGCATTTGAGGTGAATTTAAACCCCATATCGGCAGGAAAAATACTGCCGGTTCGTATGGGGAATAAGTCACCTTTTCGCAACGTGAAATTTTGATTAAAGGCATCCTAAGAAGCACGTTTATCTGTAAAAATATACGCCGTACCTTGCTTTGTCCCGTACGTGAGATCCGTCCCGTTGTCGGCGTTGACAGCTTTTGAAGATGATTTATATTTTACTCCTGCTATTAAATTATCCAGCGCTATTTTTAATAAATTTGATAAAACGGATGTCAGAGCGATTATTCTTCAGCAGCTAAACAGCCTGAGAAAGATCGATTTCAACAGGCTGGAGAAAAACGGCATTTTAAACCCGCCCCCCTCTCAAAGGCGCCAAAGTCACGCACACGGCCAGTGACAGAACTGCAGCGCCGTTGAAGGTGAGTTTTGTAACATACCTACATCTGTTTAAAATGGAGAAAGAGCATTTGGCATGGTTTTGAGAACCGCGTCTGTACATTAGCAGCACACAGAAGCCTGGTATAAGCAGCAGAAGGAATGCACCTTCTCTTGAACAACCCACACCTGTCCCATCAGGTATATCCAGCATCATATGTGGTTCCTATATGGTCTCCCATTCCTAAAATAAAATCTATGCTCAGGACCTTCTGATCTTAAATTTTCAACAAACTGAGCTATCCAAATTCTCAAAAGGGTATTTTTCTTTATTTTTCAATAGAAATATATCGAAAGGATGACATAGGAAGTTATGTTATTGTGCTGTGTATGAAACTAATGAAAAGCCATATCACTTCAGCATTACTAAATAGGAACTAAAAATTACACTGCAAAGCTTGGTTATATCGATATATGGCCGTGACAAATCTCACTCATTCCTTCACGATGTTTCACACAGAGAGTTGTGAGTGTGGAATTCTCTGCCTCAGAGGGCGGTGGAGGCCGGTTCTCTGGAAATTTTAAAGACAGAGCTAGATAGGGCTCTTGAAGATAGCGGAATCAAGGGATATGGGGAGAAGGCAGGAACGGGGTACTGATTGTGGATGATCAACCATGATCACATTGAATGGCGGTGCTGGCTTGAAGGGACGTATGGCCTACTCCTGCACCTATTGTCCATTATCTATTGTCTATTGTCTAAAGAAGAGTCCCAACTCCGAAACGTCACCTATTCTTGTTGTCCAGAGATGCTGCCTGACCCGTGGAGTTACTCCAACACTTTGTGCCTTCTTCTGCAGGAGAGTATGCATAGGTTCAAATATAATTTCTTTGGCTGGCATGGGCTTAATAGACACAGTTGCTCCTTCCCTCTAGCATGTTGATCTGTACCCTCTTTGGAAGCAGCAACCTCTGGTTAAATGTATGTCACAGGGTGCATATCATTGTACCTTTCAACTCAGCTCTGAAAATGTGTTTGTGTTAATGATCCAAATCTTACCTTCTAATATATAGATGTAATTGTTGCTGCTCCCCTCAAATGGCTTGTGCTCAGAACCTATTAGCATAACTGAAGAAAGTGTTCTGATCCTGACAGGTATTCAGAACTCAGACACTCTCATTATTTAGTTAAACATCATTTGTTTATTTTCTTTTAATTGGAGATTTACAACACACAAGTTAGATCGTCAGGCCTGAAGACATTTTGGACTACAATACACTGGTGGCTGGATTCACAGGAGATTTGCATTAAGCTGAATATGTGCAGCCCAGTGATGTAGATGGCAGAACTGCTGCCTCACGGCACCAGAGACCCATGTTTGATCCTGACCTTGGGCACTGTTTAAGTAGAGTTTGCACATTCTCCTTGTGACCGCATGGATTTCCTCTGGGTGCTCTGGTTCCACCCACATCCCAAAGACGTGCGGTTTTGTAAGTTAATTGCCCTCTGTGAATTGCCCCTAAATATTTAAGGAGTGAATGCGAAAGTAGGATAACATAGAACTAGCATGAACAAGTGATTCATGATAAACAAAAAAGATAGACACAAAATGCTGGAGTAATTCAGCAGGTCAGGCAGCATCGCTGGAGAGAAATAATAGGTGACATTTCGGTTCAAGAGTCAAGTCAAGAGTGTTTTATTGTCATATGTCCCAGATAGAACAATGACATTCTTACTTGCTGCAGCACAACAGAATATGTAATCATAATAAATAATATAACAAAAATTCAGAAAAAAAAGAACGAACAATAACAGTGCAATAATAATAATAATAATAATAATAATAATAATAATAATAATAATAATAATAATAATAATAATAATAATCTATTATAATTCATAGCTTATGAGGTTGTAGTTTTTAATAGCCTGATGGCTGTAGGGAAGAAGCTGTTCCTGAACCTGGACGTTACAGTTCTCAGGCCCCTGTACCTTCTTCCCGATGGCAGTGGTGAGATGGGTATGTAGCCAGGATGGTGAGGGTCTTTGATGATGTTGGCTCCTTTTTGAGGCAGCAAATACGATATATCCCTTCGATGGTGGGGAGGTCAGAGCCAGTGATGGCCTGGGCAGTGTTTACAACTTTTTGCAGTCTTTTCCGCTCCTGGACATTCAAGTTGCTGAACCAGGCCACGATACAACCAGTCAGCATGCTCTCTACTGTGCACCTGTAGAAGTTCAAGCGAATCCTCTTTGACATACCGAATCTCCGTAATCTTCTCAGGAAGTAGAGGCGCTGATGTGCTTTCTTTATAATTGCATCAGTGTGCTGGGTCCAGCAAAGATCATCGAAAATATGCACACCCAGGAATTTGAAGATTTTGACAGGATTGTGATTCCTCAACCTTCCTCTTCCAAAGTCTGAACCTTTCTTCAGACTGAAAATAAAGGGATGGGGGGGGGGGAGAATAAACTAGAGGTAACAAAAGGCCAAATGAAATCAAGGCTGCCACCTAATGACCTCAGGAAGGGTGGAGCTCAGATCAATGTTGTCTCAGTGGGCTGAAGGGCTTGCTTCCATGTTGTAGCTTTCAATCAATTTCAATCAAGCAAACATTTCATTATCCAATTTTATTCCCGAAATGTTGGTGAAATGGATATTAACATTTAATTTGTTAATTAAAATTCTGATTCTTGATTTTCCCAGTTTACATATTTTAACCATTTTACAATCACTGTTGATTTCATCCTTAAAAATTATGTGCTCTCAGTAATGTCCCCATCAAACAAACCTACTCCTCGCCAATTTCTTGTCGATCATCGTGACATTAACAAACTCTGACTTGCAAATGGGATCCCCTCTTTCTAAGGTGTTGTTGCCGAGCCCCATTCACCAATCAGGAACTACTTTTATGCTAAAAGTAGGAAGGTTCAAATGTCTCTTTGAATTTGCCTCTACACTCACCACTGCTTGCACGGATGCATACGAGCTGGCTGAACTTATCAAGTGAAGTCAGTTGGTTTGAAATGTCCGCCGGGGCAGGAACTTAATTTTGGGACTTCTGATCTCAGAAGGAAAAGTGACAGGAACCCACAGACTGAAGGCAACAAAATTTGATTTTGAGTCAAGATATGGGATTTAAACCCTTGACCTTGAGGAGAGTTGGTGAATCTTGTTGACTTCAGATAGTCGATCATATTCCAATGTCAGTCAAGTCCAGGACTTGAAGTCATGACCTCAGCAGTTGTGAGTGCAACAGTGATTTACCAAAGTCATCACACTGTCTTGTTCTTTTAAAGTTCATTTAAGGTTCTGGGCTGAACAAAAGGCCAATTCATCATCACCACAACATGAAATTATGTTCCCAGAGGGTGAGATATGTTGCTGATGACATTTTTACACCAGAATAATAATCAAGAGGTTAGATTTCTGTTTCCTCATATTGTTGTTTTACAGAACCACTCACAAAGTCTGTTTATTTCTGTAACTTTACTTCACCGTTTGAACTATGGTGTTTTAATACAAAGATTTTGATTCACATTAGATGCACGTCATTAAAATGTCAGATATCTGAAATAAACAGTCATAAAAATGCTGTAAATGCACAGCAGACAAGTCAGTATTGAAATGTATTTAGCAATGATTAAGGTATAGACCTTTCACCAGAAGTGGTGGCAACTGTTTTGATTACCAGGAAGGATTTTCAGTGCTGAATAGATTATCTGGACACACGTCGACGACAGTGTCAAGATGCTTACTACTTTTGCAGTCAAATATATGCACATAAAATGAACAGTGCCTAATGGTTTAAATGCCGTTTAAGAGGCTTTTAGATGACCGCATGGAAATTCAAGGAATAAAGGGATATGGATCATGTACAGGCAGATGAGATTAGTTTAACTTGGCATCAGGCGCTGTCCTGAACGACTGCCTGTCCTGCAGCTGTCCGTCTTTTTCCCTTTTTTAATTATTTTTAGTACGTTTAGTGTGTAGTCAGGGGGCCTAATCTTTTTATGTGTTGGGGGTGGTGGGGGGGAAGGGGGAAAACTGTTTTTCGAGTCCCTACCTGGTCGGAGGGGTTGCCTTCCTCCGAGCAGCGCCTTCGACCTGTCCTTGCGGCCTACCAGCGGGTCCTGGAGCGGCGTTTCCCTGGGGGACCTGGCCAGAACATCGGCTTTGGCGGCGGCGCAGATGTTTCCCTGAGGGGACCTGGCCAGAACACCGGCTTTGGCGGCGGCGCAGAACATCGGCTTTGGCGGCGGTGCAGCGCTGGAGCGCTGTCGTGGAGCGGGCGATGCCTTTCCTGGGTCGCCGCGCTGGGACTCCAGTATGCTGGGACCGCCGATGGTAACATCGTGGAGCCGCGGTTCTGTGGAGCGGCCCAGCTGCGACGCTGAACGTTACATCCCGGCGCCTGGGCGAGAATATCGGGCACCGTGGCGGGACTGTGGAGGCCTCAGTGGGCCCGACTCTGGGTGGACAAGAGGATGGGGACTGGACTTTGTGCCTCCCCCCACAGTGGGAACCATTGTGGGGGGATGTTTTTGTGTTGAACTTCTTTTTGAACACTATGTTGTATTTTTATTAGTGTGCTGCAAGGACATCTGAATTTCCCCTGAATAAGGGGATTAATAAAGTCTTATCTAATCTAATCTAATCATGTTCAGCACAAACATTGTGGGCTGAAGGGCCTATTACTGTGCTGTACTGTTCTATATATGTTCTAAAATGACAGGTAACATGTGTTCACAGTATATATGAGAAGGGCAGTGTCTGCCATATGTTTTTTCCTGAAACTGGCATTAGCCCCTTAGTGTATTTTTGTTTCAAGTATTTTTTTAAGAAACATCACCAATTGACATCTTTGCATCGACATTAAAATTTACCAAAAAGAAAGTGGATTGATTTAGGGCGATGATATATTCACATTCCTCGCTTGTCATATCTACCAATTACATATAGCAACTCACCAAGGTTCGGAGTAAAGGCAACACTGCTAATGTATCTAGTTTGTTTGGAAAGTGATCTCACTGAATCTAAGAATGCGACAGAAAAATTGAAACTATTTGGCACATCAGAATGCCAGCTCTTTCACAGAGCAATCCCGCTAGTCCCATTCCCCTGCTCTTATCCCCAATCCTGCAATGATTTGCTCAGTCATAGAGTCAAAAGAGATACAGCATGGGCACAGGCCCTTCAGCCCACTAAGTATGTGCTGGCCATTACCCACTGATCTATATCCTGCTGTATACTTTGACAACACTTCTTACATTATTCCCTTTAAATATTCTCCCCACATTTTCATTAATGGCCATAATTGAAGGGCGGAACGGTGGCGCAGTGGTAGGGTACAGTGTGAGGGACCCAGTTTCAATCCTGACTATGGGTGCTGTCTGGAAGGAGTTTGCACATTCTCCCTGTGGCCGTGTGGGTTTTCTCCGGGTGCTCCGGTTTCCTCCCACACTCCAAAAATGTACAAGTTTGTAAGGTAATTGGCTTCGGTAAAATTGTAATTTGTCCCTAGTGTGTAGGATAGTGCTAGTGTACAGGTTGATCGCTGTTTGGCACGGACGCGGTGGGCCAAAGGGCCTGTTTCCACACTGTATCTCTAAAGTCTAAAGTCTAACTTCCCCAAGATACCTCCACTCACGTATGCATTGGGGGTTATTCTAGTGGCCATTTAACCTACTAACAGCACATTCTTTGGGATGAGCGAGGAAATCGGAGCACTGAGAAGAAACCCACACAGTGACAAGACTGGCTGCACTGTGGCTTCTGTAAATTGTAACTAGTCTGTAGTGTGTAGGGTAATGTTAGTGTATGGGGTGAACGGCGCCGGCTCCGGGGGCCAAAGCGCCTGTCCCCACACTGTATCTCTAAAGTCTACAGTAAAGTCTAAAAATAAACCTCTAAACACCTCGGAGTCCAAGAACATATTTAAAGATGTTAAAATAAGGTTGCCACACCTAAAAACTATGGAGCATACACAGGAAGAACTCACCGTACCGGTTGCTAGGATGGCATGGATATCACATGAGGAGAGATCAAGTGAGCCAGGCCTCAGTCCTTAAAGGTTCAGACAATTGAGAGGTGACTCGAAACATTGAACATGTTTAGAGGGTTCGACGGGGTAGATATGGGGAGAATATTTTCTGGCTGAGGAGTGTAGAAGTGGTGTCACAGTCTTAAAATCTGGGTAGACCATTTAGCAATGAGATGAGGAGAAAATTCTTCAATGGGAAGGCAGTGAATCTTTGGAAATCCTTATCCTGGAGGGTTGTATCAGCAGTTGTTGTTCTTCTGATGAAAACTCGCTGGAATGGAACCAGTGGAGCAGCTTAAATACCTGGGAGTCCACATCTCAGAGGATCTGACATAGACATCACACGCTGCCGCACTGGTGAGTAAGGCAAGGCAGCGCCTTTACCATCTCAGGCAATTGAGGAAATTCAGAGTGTCTCTGAGGATCCTCCAGTGCTTCTACTCAGTGGCTGTGGAAAGCATCTTGTCTGGAAACATCACAATTTGGTTTGGGAACTGCTCTGCCCAGGACAAGAAGGCTCTGCAGAGAGTAGTGCATTTGGCCGAACGCACTATGGGAACTACATTTGCCCCCCCTGCAGGAACTATACATCAGAAGGTGCAAATCTAGCCAACAAGATCATGGGGGACCCCTTCCACCCCAGCAACAGACTGTTCCAGCTGCTACGGTCAGGCAAACGCCTCCGTTGCCATGCTGTGAAAACAGAGAGGATGAGAAAGAGTTTCTTCCCAGAGGCCATTAGGACTGTAAACTCCTATCTCACCAGGGACTAACTTACTGTACCATTTTACTGTTGTGTGGTGTCTTTTTAAATTGCTGTTTCTTCTTCTTTTTTTCTCCCACAAATATGTAATTCCATTCTGTTTTGTAGTCTTTTTGCACAATCCGCAAACATTGCCACTTTTCATTTCATTACACATCTCGTATGCGTATGTGACGAATAAACTTGACTTGACTTGACGACTTGATAGAGCCGCTACCACTCAGCACCAGAGACCCGGGTTTGACCCTAACCTCGGGTGTTGTCTGTCTGGAGTTTGTACCTTCGCCCAATGACCTTGTGGGTCTCCTCTGGATGCTCCGGTTTCCTCCCTCATCCCAAAGACCTGCGGGGTTGTAGGTTAATTGATTTCTGTAAATTGCCCCCATGTGTAGGGAGTGGATGCAAAAATAGGATAACATAAAACTAGCGATTCCCTGAGCTGAAGGGCCCGTTCCTATGCTGCATTCAATTTTAGTTTTAGAGATACAGCGCGGAAACAGGCCCTTTGGCCACTGAGTCCACACCGACCATTGCTCACAATGTGTACTAGCACTGTCCTACACACTAGGGGTGATTTAAACTTTTTACCAATGCCAAATTAACTCATAAACCTGTGTGACTTTGGAGTGAGGGAGGAACGTGAGCACCCATGTGGTCACGGGGAGAACGTACAAACTCCAAACAGACAGGACCCATAGTCAGGAACGGACCCAGTGTCTTTGGCACTGTAAGGAAACAACCCTACCGCTGCGCCACCCTGCCGCCCCTGTATCGCTAAACTAGATAGCACAAGAAGGCATGTTAATGTGGCACCTAGTGACACTACAGTTGGGATCACATGCAATCACTGGAAGCCCAAATTGTAGGCTGTTAATCTGTGGAGATTACTGAACTGTGATTACTGAATCTGTGGAGATTACTGAACTGTCACAATCTCCTCGACCAGCTGAACTGATGCCAGGTTAGTGCTGATACATAAATACATGGGAACAAGGTAAGTGTTCAATAACCTTATCTTGTTTTAAGTTGTTCCCACATCTGTCTAATTATTTGAGTGCCTTTTCTTTATCTTTACATATTTTGTAGGTTTTGAGTGTTGCTAAGTGTTAGCATCATTCAAAAATGTTGGCAGATTTAACAGTTTTCCTCGGTGGAGGTCAAAAATCTTTTGAGTTATGCAGAGGGCAGGACTTGTTCTGGCCTGCTCACACAATGGTATGGAGTTGTACAAGGTTCTGCTGCCACACAAGTTCTTATTTGTGACGAGCAGCCCATCCCTTTACAAGGTGAATCCGTAAGTCATAAGTAAAAGAAAAAAAAAAAGCAAATCCTGGTAAAATGGACAAGGACTTCCATGTTCTTCAATGTCCAGATGACCGTGTTAAGTTAAGAAGCAATATTCATTGCTTTTACACATTCAGACTTTACTGTACTTTAACTTGCACTAAACATTATTCATGTTATTCTCTTTATCATGCACCTCTATACACTGTGGATGGCTTGATTGTAATCATAGAAACATAGAAAATAGGGGCAGCAATATGCCATTTGGCCCTTTGAGCCAGCAGCGCAATTCAATATGATCATGGCTGATCATCCAAAATCAGTACCCCGTTCCGGCTTTTTCCCCATATCCCTTGATTCCCTTAGCCCTAAGAGCTAAATCTAACTCTCTCTTGAACAAATCCAGTGAATTGGCCCCCACTGCCTTCTGTGGCAGAGAATTCCACAGATTCAAAATCTCTGGGTGAAAATGTTTTTCCTCATCTCAGTCCTAAATGGCCTACCCCTTATTCATAAACTATGACCACTGGTTCTGGACCCCCAACATCGGGAAAATGTTTCCTGCATCTACCCCGTCCAATCCTCTCAGAATTTTATATGTGTCTATGAGATACCCTCTCATCCTTCTAAATTCCAGCAAATACAAGCACAGTCGACCCATTCTTTCATCATATGTCAATCCCGGGAATTAACCTGGTGAACCTGCGTTGCACTCCCTCAATAGCAACAATGTCCTTCCACAAATTAGGAGACCAAAATTGCACATAACACTCCAGGTGCGGTCTCACCAGGGCCCTGTACAACTGCAGTAGGACCTCCTTGCTCCTAAACTCAAATCCTCTCGCAATGATGGCTTTCTTCACTGCCTGCTGTACCTGCAAGCTTACTTTCAGTGCCCGATGTACAAGCACACCCAGGTCTCATTGCAGCTCCCCTTCTCCTAATCTGACACCATTCAGATAATAATCTGCCTTCCTGTTCTTGCCACCAAAGTGTATAACCTCACATTTATCCACATTATACTGCATCTGCCATGCTTCTGCCCACTCGCCCAACCTATCCAAGTCACTCTGCAGCCTCATAGCATCCTCATCTCAGATCACACTGCCACCCAGCTTTGTGTCATCCGCAAACTTGTAGATGTCACATTTAATTCCCTCGTCTAAATCGTTAATATATATTGTAAACAAATGGGGCCCCAGCACCGAGTCTTGTGGCATCCCACTAGCTACTGCCTGCCATTCTGAAAAGGACCCATTAATTCCTACTCTTTGCTTCTTGTCTGCCAACCAGTTCTCTATCCATGTCTATACCCTACCCACAATACCATGTGCTCTAATTTTGCACACTAACCTCTCGTGTGAGACCTTCTCAAAGGCTTTTTGAAAGTCCAGATACACCACATCCACTGGCTCCCCCTCATCCATTCTACTTGTTACATCCTCAAAAAATTCCAAAAGATTAGTCAAGCATGATTTCCCCTTCATAAATCCATGCTGACTTTGACCAATCCCATAACTGCTTTCCAAATGCACTGTAAAACATATTTCAAAATTGACTCCCGCATCTTCTCCTCAGGCTAACTGGTCCATAATTCCCTGTTCAAGCAGAAAATCTTCAAATATAGTATTTCTGAGCTCACCTGTATTAAAGAATCTGCAGAAATCAATGATATAAGTAGCAAGCTGCTAATGCATTAGCGCTACTGCGATCTCCCGAAGATAGCGATTGTAAGGACATCACCGATCGGAGGGGAATCCCCGACCTTGCGGAGGCGCGCAGGTACAGTAAGTACTGTACCTGTAAACACTGGGGAGGCCTTCATGGAGTCCGGAATCGAGGCCGTCGGGCAGGACCTCCCAGCAGCAACGGAGCTGGAGGTGCCGACTGTAAGGGAATTTCCGATTGCAGGGGAATCCCTGACCTCGCGGAGACTCGTAAGTACTGTACCTGTAAACACCGAGGAGGTCTTCATGGAGTACGGAAACGTGGTTGTCAGGCAGGACTACAAGTAAGACTGAAGCACAGGGGACTTCAGCCCCTTCTCGCTACCATCATACTAGCCAACATACAGTCACTAGAATACAAAGTGGAGGACTTAAGGTCAAGACTGCTTTACCAAAGGGAGCTGAGGGAATGCTCTGTGTTCTGTTTCACAGAGACATGGCTCACCCCCAGCTCCCCAGACTCAGCGGTCCAGCCGGAAGGGTTCTCCATCCATCGCATGGACCGTACACTGGTATCTGGGAAAGGGAGAGGAGGGGGCATCTGCCTCATGGTTAACTCTTCGTGGTGCTCAGACATGGCAGTCCTGTCCAACTCCTGCTCTCCACACCTCGAACATCTGGCGGTGAAGTGCCGTCCCTTCTACCTAACGAGGGAATTCACCTCCATCATCCTGACCGCGGTCTACATCCCACCCCAGGCAGACGTCCGTCTGGCACTGGAGGAGCTGCACGCCATGGTCAACCAGCACCAGACAGCCTACCCCGAGGCATTTACCAACCTAGCCGGGGACTTCAACAAAGGTAACCTGAAGAAATCGCTCCCTAACTTCCACCAACATGTCTCCTGCAGCACCAGAGGATCAAACACCCTTTACCACTGCTACACGACCATCAAAGACGCCTATCGCCTTTGGAAAATCCGACCATTCAGCGGTGCCACTTTTTCCTGCATACAGGCAGCCAAAATCTTCAAGGACACACACCCCCTGGCCACACACTCATCTCACCACTGCCATCAGGAAGAAGGTACAGGAGCCTGAAAATTGTAATGTCCATGTTCAGGAACAGCTACTTCCCCACAGCCATTAGGCTATTAAACACAACAAATAAGCTATGAGCTCTGATCTGCAAAATACTATATTATTATTTGTTATTTGCACTATATTTGTTATTTATTGAACTTTTTCTTTTTTTCCCCCCATTATGTACAATATTTACATATTCACATATTCTGTTGTGCTACAGCAAGTAAGAATTTTATTGTCCCGTCCGGGACATATGACAATAAAACACTTTTGACTCTTGACTCTTGTTTTCTCTCTCCCTCCTTTCTTTAAAAACTGGAGTTACATTGGCTATACCTCCAGCCCACAGGAACTGATCCAGAGTGGAGAGGACAATGAAAAATGATCACCAATGCATCCACGATTTCTAGGGTCACCTCCTTGAATACTCTGGGATGCAGACCATCAGGCCCCAGGGATTTGTCTACCTTCAGATCCAACAGTTTACCTAACACCATTTCCTGACTAATGTGGATTCCCTTCAGTTCCTCCCTCCCACTAGATCCTCGGTCCCCTAGTATTTCCGGAGGATTGTTTGTGTCTTCCTTAGTGAAGACAGAGCCAAAGTACTCATTTAACTGTTCTGCCATTTCCTTGTTTCCCAATATAAATTCACCCGTCTCTGATAGTAAGGGACCTACATTCTTCTTCCCTAATCTTTTCATTTTTACATACCTAAATAAACTTTTACAGTCAGATTTTATATTCCCCGCAAGCTTTCTTTCATGCTCTTTTTTCCCCTCTTTATTAACCCTTTTGTCCTCCTCTGTTGAGTTCTAAATTTCATCCAGTTTGCCGCCTCTTCTGGCCAATTTATCTGCTTCTTCCTTGGCTTTAACACTATCCTTGACTTCCCTATTGTCTTTCCACTGACTGGTTAGCATGCAACAATAGCTTTTCACTGTATCTCAGTACGTGACAATAAACTAAGGTACACTGTTAAACCTAGGAAAAAATAAAAAATCTCCAAAGGATGAATTTTTTGCATAAAATTATCCAGATGAATAACAACGAGCGGCAAAACACAAACATATGAATTAGGAGCAGCTCTAGGGACTCAGCTTCTCAAGACTGCTCCACCATTTAATAAGATCTACTCCACATTTCAGTAACCTTCCACTTCTTTGCTTATCAAACATCTTCTAAATATAATAAAATATATAATAAAAATATATATCGAGACACCGCTTCCACTGACTTACGAGTGTAGAATAGTAATCCTTATCTGAATTGATTTCAATGCATTAACATTTTTTTAATGTTCTGCTTTAAACATGCAGATCAATACCAGACCCAATACTGCAGATGTGGTCTCACCAAAGACATACATATGTGAAGGAATGACTCCCCAGTTTTGTGTTCAGTTTCCCCCACCATAAATTGTAACATTTTGTTTGCGAATGACTCTGTTTAACTGATTCAGCCCTTCGACAGCTTCAATAAGCACAGGGTTTCCTTTAAGGCAAAGGAGCACCGCACCCAATTCTGTACTGATGGGCTAGACAGATCTTCATAAATACTTCATCTCAGACTATTTTCAACCACACCAATGCAGCGTAAATCAAATTGACATCTTTGGAATGTAGCCAAAGCTCTACAGACATCTCTACTCTTCCAATGGACGGATCTACCCTTGGTTAATCATGGAATAAACCATGCTCTGACACACCATCCATGTTTAGAACGCCCAGATTTTATCTTGATGTGGAAAACTTGCTCTGTGTCAGTCAATCTTTTGTTCATGTCATGAATTCCCTACATCATTACGTGTTGGTGTACCATCCGCCCACAGTACCTTGAAAAACAATTCAAATTTGGTCGTACAAGGGCCACTAGAGGGTAAATATCTAAATATCTACGTCTTGTACGTCCATTAAAGAGAGTGAAATAGCTTGTCCTGAAGCAAGATGTGACAGAGGTCTGGATATATTGATACAATTGCAGTCTAGACTTCCAAAGCCTACTTCATTCATTAACTACTGGCCATGGCGTCTTGAAAAATGTACAAATACCAAACCATGTTATGTCCGTTAGTAAAGTTTAATATTTATTCAGATTATTACTTCCGTCTCTTGCATGAATACAAATAACTTCTATATTTCATGTTACAAATATTTCCATTAACTTCAGAGCACTTTAGCAATTTGTCCAAACATATGAATTCCCAAATCACATTTGTTGTACTTGACTCCATTATACCCAGTAAAAAGCTTTCATCAGTTTTCTCCTTGTGCAATTTATAACATAAAATACAAACGAGTGTTTACCATGAAAGAAATAAAGGAATAATGTGGTTTGAGGGTATAGAGTCAATCTGAAGAAAGAAAGATCTTCAGGAATCCTAAATATTACTCAGTGTAAAGCAAATAGCCATTGGAGCATTTCAATTTAACATTGCAAACCCATAAATCTAAATTATGTATTGTCAAATATTTACATTTCGCTCAACGTTTTGAAAGCAGCTAATTTGAATAAGTGAGTTGGAAGAACATTGCTTATTCCACCACTTCAAAGAAAACTGGTCGCCTTAACAAAAGCTGTCATCAGACAAGTAATTTGCCTAAGTATGCTTTGAATACTGGCATGCTTTGCTTCATTAAAAACATCTTACATTTGGAGCCATTGTGGGTCATTGTACACAAACGGGCTATCGATTAAAACGTGTTGTGAGTCAAAACAAATATCTTGCTTATTTCTACCCAGGAGATATGCCAGAAATTAAATGAGGCCAGAATATTTGTTTGACCAGCAGTCATATTTATTGGACACTGCCTTTACTGCATGATTTGACCTGCTCAGTTAAATCAGGCAGGTCTTCAGGAAATGAAATCACAGTATTTTACCGTGTTCCATCACTTCAATTACAATTGGCAATTCAAAGCAGACTCAATGACGTTGTCTCCAGTGAAGACAAAGAATGGAATATAAAACATAGAACAGTGCAGCACATGAACAGGCCTGTCAGCCCACAATGTTTGTGCCGAACATGATGCCAAGTTAAACTGATCTCATCTGCCTGTCTATGATCCATATCCCTGTCCATGGGTGGCATGGTGGTGTAGCGGTAGAGTTGCTGCTATACAGCACCAGAGACTCAGGTTTAATCCTGACTACGGATGCTTGTACAGTAAAGAATTTGTACATTCTCCCCGAGACCTGTGTGAGTTGTGTCCGGGAACTCCGGTTTCCTCCCACACTCTATTGACATACAGATTTGTTGGCAAATTGGCTTGGTATAATTGTAAACTGTCCCTCGTGTGTGTATGATTGTGTTAATGTGCGGTGATCGTCGGTCGGTGTGGACTTGGTGGGCCGAAGGGCCTGTTTCCATGCTGTACCTCTAAACTAAACTAACCTAAACTAATCCCTCTATTCCCTTCACTTCCATGTGCCAATCTAAAAGCTTCTTAAATTCCACTATCATATCTGCCTCCACCACCATCCCTGGAATTGGGTTCCAGGCCCCCACGACTATATGTGTAAGTACTTGCCTCACACATCTCCATTAAACTGTCCCCCTCTCACCTTATAGCTATGCCCGCTAGTGTTAGACATCTCCACCCTGGGTTTAATTTAGAGATACAGCATGGAAACAGGCCCTTCGGCCCACCGTGTCTGTGCTAACCAATGATCACCCATACACTAGTTTTATGGTATCCCAGTTTTGCATCCTACACACCAGGAGTAATTTACAGAAGCCAATTAACCTAAAACCAGCACATCCTTGGAATGTGGAGGAAATCACAGCACCCTGAAAAAGGTTTCAAGGGGTTTCAAGGTTTGTTTATTGTCACAGTTTACAAGTATACCAAGCCAATTAGCCTACAAACCTGTATGTCAATGGAGTGTGGGAGGAAACCGGAGATCCCGGACAAAACTCACACAGGTCACAGGGAGAATGTACAAATTCCATACAGACTGCACCTATCGTCAGGATCGAACCTGGGTCCCTCGTTCTGTAAGGCAGCAACTCTACTGCTCTGCCACTGTGTCGCCACTGGGAAAAAGGTTCTGACTGTCCACACCACTATGACTCTCATAATTTTATATATTTGGAACTAAGGAGTTGAGGGACTGATAATACTGAGAATAATTAGATAATTAATTTTGTTTTATTACTACTATATTCCAGCTATGATGGGAATATAAAACATTAATTTGTAGAATTTTACACCTTGAGAGGCTACATCATAGTTGGTTATGCTGGTACAAAGAACTGCAAATGATAGTTTTACAGATAAGACATGAAGTGCTGGGGTAACTCAGCAGGTCAGGCAGCATCTCAGGAGAACAGGGAGAGATGACATTTAAAGTTGGGACCCTTCTTCCTGGCCTGTAACTTTGCCTTTCCATGTCCTTTAGAGATGCTGGCTGATCCATTGAGTAACTCCAGCACTTTGTGTCTTTTTATCATAGTTAGTCAGTTCATTTACAGAGCTATCAATGGTCTTGCGAATCTTTGCTCTTCAAGTATCTATCCAATATTCTTTAATGCTTGTAAGGGCTGACCAATTTCACACAAAATTGTAGTACAAAAAGATATTCTGAGGTATTTTGCGGTTGGCCCTGGTTGGTCCTGGTCTTTTTTTGCCTCCAGCTCTTCAATCGCCCTGTATCCCCAACCCCCTACTTTTAGTCTGAAGAAGGGTCCCGACCCAAAACATCACCTATCCTTATTTCTCCAGAGATCTTTCCTCACCCGCTGAGTCACTCCAGCATTTGTGTCTATTCTTCCTGTCATAGTTTGTTTCTCTCCATAATTACATTAAATCTGTTCCTCTTTGTTACAGACTGTCCTGCCAACAGCAACAGTGTAGGGGTATGAGAGTTTGAAGGAAGGTTTCTGTGTGCTTATTTTGTCAGCACCTTTGAAGCTCAGGACAATCAAAAGAACCTCATTATTTCTGACACTTGAAAGGCAGCAGTTTGAACTGTGATGAGCAGGTGCCAGACACTACTCAAAATGTGAAAACTGGTTTGAGGAAGGATTTAAATAAGTTGTTCATTAAGCCAACAAATGGCAGGTTTAAGATGAATAAATGAAAGCATCGCACAGTTGTCATCAACGTGAAATGAATGGAACAGTTTAGTGCACTGGGCAACTGAATTGGCAGATGTCAGACATTATGCAAAGACATTATATCTTACTATTTGGACAATAGACAATAGCAATAGACAATAGGCGCAGGAGTAGGCCATTTGGCCCTTTGAGCCAGCACCGCCATTCAATGTGATCATGGCTGATCATCCCTAATCAGTACTCCGTTCCTGCCTTCTCCCCATATCCCCTGACTCCGCTATCTTTAAGAGCCCTATCTAGCTCTCTCTTGAAAGTATCCAGAGAACCGGCCTCCATCGCCCTCTGAGGCAGAGAATTCCACAGACTCACAACTCTCTGTGAGAAAAGGTACCATTAAAAACCTTGTAACTTTATGATAGTACAATGCATAAATCAATTGAATCATAAAAACGTTTTAGTAGATCTGAGCAGTTGAAAAAGTGAAGCTTTTGGACTTTACCTTGTCACTTTATTTTTCAAATGCTACCTTGACTAAGCTTCTCTCTAAGCTAACACTCCCTTCCCATATAATGGTTGGTACAAATTAATAGTCTATTCCTAGAAAATGCAAAAACATTATTCTGTGAACACTCAGCAGGTTGTAGGCAAATGCTCTTCCCTCCTTAGTGCACTTTGCCAGAGAAAAGCCTTGCCCGTTGCTCTTGTTCTGAGGCCCCATCTGGTTGATATTTGACAGTAGTCAGTAGGCAAAGAAAAAAACGCAGGTACACCCAGTTCATAAAAGCAGCCACGGTGAGCCAGAATTTCCAGTATTCTTGAGCAAGAAGAAAATTAAGTTTGCACACTTTTAAAATATTATAGTCATGGAGTCATACAGCACAGGAACAGGCCCTTCAGCCCAACTCATCCATGCTGACTAAGATGCCCCATCCAAACTAGTCCCATTTGCCTGTGTTTAGTCCATATCCAGTTACCTGTACAAGTGTATTTTAAATGTTGTACCTTCTCTTATGGCTGCTTGTTCCATATATCCCCCGCCTTCAGAATGTAAAGATTGCCCCTCAGGTTCCTTTTAAATCTTTCCCCTCTCATTTTAAACCTATATCCTCCTGTTCTGATTGCCCTACCCTGGGTAAAAGACTCTGCACATTCAAACTATATATTCCCATCATGATTTTATACACCTCTCAGATCACTCCTCAGTTTCCTGTGCTCCAAGTAATAAAGTCCGAGCCTGCCCAACCTTTTCCTTTAGCTCAGGCCCTGGAGTCCTTGCAACATCCTCATAAATCTTCTCTGCACTCTTTCCAGCTTAATGACAACTTTAATTATTATTGAAGTAAATAAAAGTTTGCAATTATGATAAGATAGATTCAAATCAGATAGATGACCTTGGAACTTTTCAAACTTGGCTTCACTCTGCTGCAGACATTAATATTTAGGGTGGCACAGTGCCTCAGCTGGTAAAGCTGCTGCTTCACAGAACTATCAAAATCCGTACTTGACCACGGGTGCTATCTGGATGGACTTTGCATGTCCCCCCTCTGACCTTGTGAGTTTCATCTCACATTCATAAGACGTGCAGGTTTGTAGGTTAATTGTCGCTTTAAAATTGCCTATAATGTGTGAAGAATAATGAAGAAATTGTGATAATATAGAATTAGCGTGAACAGGTGATCGATGGTTGGCGTGGACTCGGGGGGCCGAAGAGCTTGATTCCATGCTGTAACTGAACATTATATCCCATATTACAACCTCTTGGAGATTGTTTCACTCTACTTTGTTTTGTTTAGTTTAGAGATATGCAAGGAAACAGGCCCGTCAGTCCACCAAGACTACACAATCTTCAATCACCTGTTCACACTAGTTCTACGTTATCCCACTTTTGCACCCACTCCCTACACAATGGGGACAATTTACAGAAGCCAAGTAACTTACAAACCCGCATGTCTTTCGGATACGGTAGGAAACCGGAGCACTCGGAGGAAACCCACGGTGTCACAGGGGGAATATGCAGGGTCTACACAGACAACACCCGAGGTTGGGATCGAACCCTCAAATTGATCACTCACCTGACTCTCAAAATTTACAAGCAGTTTTCCATTGAGGTCAATACATAGAATGACACAGCCACCCCATCTTACATCGGAATATCATGTGGGGAGCAATTCTCTGACAATCATGTATAGTTCCTTACCCAGACATTTAATCTGCTAATAAAATTACTGACAGGGACTGGAATGTAAAAAAAAACTATAACTAAGCTGTTTGTGACAACAACAATTTTTAGGAAGACAACCAGAATATAGAAGTTGGTGAAAGGAATCCGTTAATATAACAGGACACAAAAGAAGCCAACATGCTGAATCCCTTTAATTTAATTTAAAGGAACAGGGCATAGATATATAAGCAATTCCAAAAGCTGTAACGTCTTTACAAATTAAAGTAATATTATGCATCAACTGAATAACTTAAAAACATATTTCTTATATATTTCTGACCCATATTTTTGACCCATATTAGACATGTTCTTGCATTGTGATGTTTACAATTGTCACCTATTGATTTTCTTAACAATCTTACCATTTTACTTTGATGAAAATATATAATTTAAGCCGAGGAAATTTGACATTGTTTGCATTACAATACAGGGATTTTACATTTGAGATGAAGTAGTCTAGGAGCAGATTATTCCTAAAATAGACACAAAAAGCTGGAGTAAATCAGCAGGACAGGCAGCATCACTGGAGAGATGGAATGGGTGACGTTTCCAGTCGAGACCCTTCCATATTCCTAATTTGGGAGGCAGGCACTACAGGAGATCAAATGGGAAAATCTGGTTCATGTCAAGTGTGGTAGAAGTGTTGCACTCTCACCCACAAGAGATTAGATTTTAGCTCAGTTAATAGGTTTAATACTGACATTTCTGCTCACAAGACGTATTGAGAGGTACAGAGCCCAGGTGTTTGATCCAGTTATGATCCAACAGTGTAAATTTCACCTTATTGAATATTGGAATTGTCCTACTCTTAAGATCTGGAACTAATTTATAAGATAATGCTGATGCCATTTCAAACGGCGCCATGCTGTGCAATGTTGCCTGTGACCACACAACATTTCCATTTCACCACAGAGGAAATTGCATTCAAAATTAAAATTAAAATATGTCATAGAATAGAAGAGACTTGTAGCTTTAAATGCACTGTGAATGTATTTTGTTTAGAGTTACAACTTGGAAACAGACCCTGAGGCTCAACCTGGTTCAAGCTGAACATCGATATCCATTCATACCAATTCTATGTTAGCGCACTTTCTCGTTCACTCCCTACATTTTGGGGGAAACTTTTTTAGAGGGTAATTAACCTACATATCCGCACATCTTTGGGATAGGGGAGGAAACCGGAGCAACCAGAGTCACAAGGAGAACTTGCAGTCACAAGGAGAACTTCCAAACTCCACATAGACAGCACCCGAGGTCAGGATTGAAACCGGGTCTCTGGCTCTGTGAGGCAGCAGCTCTACCCGCC
Organism: Malacoraja senta; assembly: GCA_038087875.1. Taxonomy (NCBI): domain Eukaryota; kingdom Metazoa; phylum Chordata; class Chondrichthyes; order Rajiformes; family Rajidae; genus Malacoraja; species Malacoraja senta. The sequence continues at coordinate 169,025,904 of CM075978.1, read as the reverse complement.
TCCACTGTACTTACATTACCTGTGAGATTTACAGGTTGTTTAATGAACTACTGTAATATGTGTTCTTTGTATTTACATAGTGTCCAGCCTGAGTAGGCACAAGGATTGTCATTTACATGTGCACGATAAACATTAAGATTTGTAAAAGGATGCATGTTCAAATCTAATCTAATTCAGATTTGTATCCTTTCATAGCAACAGAGCCAAATTTTAAAAAGAGAATTCACGCCCAAATTCGACACAATTGCGTATTTAGTATTTACAATAGAGAACTACCCCAGGTCTCCATAGCAACAGAGTCAACAACACAACAATACATGCACTAATGGTGTATCTTTAAAGGAGTATAACATCACAAAAATACCTGCTTGGGTGGGTCATTGCAGCTGAAAATAGTTGCTGTGACCTTTGTTTTGATTTGCTAAATAATTGCAGCAAATTGCAACTTCAGTAAAGTGAATCGGGGAATGCCTGATGTGACCACATTGGACATAAAAAATAGGCATTCAAGGTTACTGGTGACAAGAACATAAAGGATATTTGTAAGTATAAGTGTTTGAACCCTTGTGTAGAATTATGTTGTATGTGTGGGGCTATTTACATTGCCTCCAGTTTACTTTCATAATGTTTGCAATGCTGCTATATTTAGTTGCTGTGGTAATTCAGATTTGAATGGCCAGTGTTCCTGAGGAAACACATTCACATTTATGTTAAATGGAGAAAGGGGAGCAGAAGGAGGGATGCCAGATAAGGGAAGTTGTATTGACGTGGGCAGAATCAGCTCCCATTGCTCTATGTTCAATATCTGGCCTTGTAGATGAACACCTCAGATTGTCACCTGATGTCTTTTATTTGAATGTTGGCAATATAAGAAGTTTCAGTTTCATGATCCCTCGGGGAAGCTGTTACAGGTTTCTACCATATGGAAGATATGTCCTTCAGGCAGCTCAACTTTTCACCCTCCTTGTTGCTCAACAAGCCTCTATTGTCTTCTAATTTCTGATGACAAACCATTGATCTAAAACATTAGCAGCCTCTCTTTCCACAGAAGTGGCTTGGCCTTGTGAGTGTTTCCTGCATTTTCTGTTTTAATTTAGATTTCCAGCACCTGCAGCTTTTTTTAAATTATTACCTTTTCATTAGTTTAGCTTATTGTTGTGTTCACTGGGGTACAGGGGTAGGCTTTTATTGTGTGCTGTTTAGTCAGCAGAAAGACTATACATGATTACAATCAAGCTGTCCACGGTGTACAGACACAGGGTAAAAGAATAACATCTAGTGCAAGATAAAGTCTGGTGAAGTCTGATTTAAGATAGTTTGAGGGTCTCCAATAAGGTAGATGGTAGGTCAGGCCCACTCTAGTTGATGATAGTATGGTTCAGTTGCCTGATAATGGTTGGAAGAAACTGTCCCTGAATCTAGAGCTATGCTTTTTCACACATCTGTACCTCTTGTCTGAGAAGAGGAAGTGTCTATGAGGAGACTGATCTTTGATTTTGCTGGTAGCCTTGCTGAGGCAGTGAGAAGTGTAGATAGAGTCAATGGAAGGGTGTTGGTTTGTGTGATGCATATTCCAGAGTGCTGCTGATAGTGTCAGTGTCAGTGATCAACATGGAGGGTACAGATTCATTGAAAGAGATCTCCTCCCCCCCCCCCCCATACTTTAAATGCATGTCCTCTGGTTCTTGATTTACCCTACTCTGGGCAAGAGTCTCTGTTCAAGGTGACTTTGAGCACGTTCTTAAATTTGCCTTTAGTCTGTGGTAATCTCTTCTCGTGACAGAGCTTGGATCAGAGTGCCTATGTTGTGAATCTGGTGTCAATCTAGCCTGCTCATCTGACTGAGGGTAGCTTGGGCCTCAGATGTTGGGCTGAAAGAGAACACTGGTGTTGATTTGCTTCTCTTTTCAGGGAATTTTACAGAGATGGTGTTTGTACATCTTTCAAGTGCCTTGAGGTACCTGCTGCAGTTAGTCAAGATCTCTGGGCAAGGATCAATGCTGCCCAGTAAACCTTAAGTTTTCTACCAGGTCTAAGGTCTTGATCTTCAAACAGCCATTTCCTTAATCAACTAAACTCCCTCAATTATCACACCATTGTCCGCTGTCATTGATTCTCAACTCAAGAAAGCCTGGATTTTTTAATTCTCATTTAACCTGCCAAATTTGTGAAGAGCCTTTTCCCTTTCATCCATGTAATTTCTCTGTGCTCTATAGCCCACCTATAATTCTAGCCTCTTGAACATATTAATTTTAATTAATCTATCATATACAACCCAGTCAGCATTTGCTGAGGTCTTATGATAGACTGATCTCTTTTCAGCTCAAAACCAGTTTTTCCTCCTTTTTATGTGACTAATTACAACCTACCTCTGACACCGAAGTCTGCCTTAATTTATCAATTTGTGGCTTGGAGTCAAATGTTGCTCAATGGTGCGCCTCAGGAATAGTTTTAACAGTGCCAAATAAAATTTAAGTTGCTTCTGTTGTAATGAATTCCTTTTGCAGTTTAACCACTTGTTTTGCAAGCAAATGTGGTAGCCAACATATAGCAACGTCCAATAAACAACTATATTTCAACTCAATTTGCTGTTTCAACCTGCAAGGTTTCACTGGGAGTATAATGCCGTTGGAAAGATGAGAAGAATTCTTGCAATTGCCATGAAGCCAGGTCAGAACAAAAAAAATCTTGATGTTTCTCACAGTATGTTGTTCAGGGAGTTTAATGGCCATTCTTATGGAAGCAAATGCAAAATGCTTTGGCAGCTGTTTGATATTTAGCATTTCATAATCATGTAAAATATGTTGTAATTTTACTGTTCTGAATTATCACAAGTGAAGATGTACAATGTTAATGACATGGCCCACATTTTATTTCTCAGACTGCAGTTGGGAAGAAGTCTTGCTCCCATTTATGATCTTCACCATTTCCCCTTTTTGTACTGAATGGATTTCACAGCTTTGAAAATGTTATAAACACATATGTTTTCTATCACATAACAGCTGCAAAAATGATCTTTGGCATATGATGAAGCCTACATATTTTATGAGTAGAATGAAAGTGGGAGAAAGAAAATTATTGAAGCATTTCATCGATCCCGCAATCGTGTTTCAAAATGATTTAAAATTGAATTACAGCTATGGATATCTCATGAACAATTCAAAGTTATATTCTAATGTAATAACAAGGATGGTAGTTTATACCATAGATAGACACGAAATGCTGAAAAAACTCAATGGGTCAGGCAGCACTTCTGTAGAAAAAATGGGTAGAAAAATATTCTTTTTTTTTCTAGAGATGCTGCCCGACCCACAGAGTTACTCCAGCATTTGGTGTCTATCAAGGTTATCTTAGTCAAGCATGTTAAATCTATTAGAAAGCAAATATGTCAAAATGCCCAGAAATGGAATGGAAGAATGAAGAAATCTGGGAGAGCTGTGGCAAAGACAGTTCAGTTCTGAAATGGATGTTCAGAATGGAAATAATTTCGGGCACTCAAAGGGTTAAACAATTGATCTTGCATGCAACTGTTCTCACTAGAGAATGATTGTAAGGTGAAAAATGTTGCTGGTGAGCACTTCCAAAGATTTCATTGATAAGAACACTTGTCAGCTTCTATTTATTCATTAGTTCAGCTGCCTATCTGTTTGTTGTGGAGCTCTCCCTCTGTGATGGTATTTGGATCACCAACACATTTGTCATTTGCTCTCCTCCTCCCTGCTGTCAGTCTTCCAAGACACAACCACTTTAGTTGCTTTGTCCCCTCTTTGTTCAATAAATGGCTGCTCACCTAGTTTAGTTAGAGATACAGCGCAGAAATAGGCCCACCGAGCAGCGATCCCCACACAATAACACCATCCTACACACACTAGGGACAATTTACATTTATATCAAACCAATTAACCTACAAACCTGTACGTCTTGTGGAGTGTGTGAGGAAACCGAAGATCTCGGAGAACACCCACGCAGGTCAGGGGAAGAACGTACAGACAGCACCTGTAGTCGGGATCGAACCCAGGTCTCTGGCACTGCAAGCGCTGTAAGGCAGCAACTCTACCCCTGTGCCTAAGGTTCTCAACTGTTTCTGTTCATGGATTACTCCTGTATGCAGCTTGATATTTTATGTTGTGGAGGTAGCTGGACTGGAATAGGATGCCATTGTATGCTTAACTGATAGCTTTGTCTTGATAATCAACCATTATAAATGCTATGAGATATACTTTGGCTTTAAATGGAAGAAGCTATCACTACATTTAGTATTTTTTATAATTATTTAATATCTGTAAAATAATTCTTATTATTTTATTGGGCTATTGTCAGTACAGAAATATTAGTGATATTGTTTGAAAGACATGATAAAATCTTTTTAATGTACCTAGGGCTAGGACATAAATACAAATGAATTCCAAAAATAAAGTTTCTGACATTATATTTATAACAAACCAGAGTGGGATTAAAAAAAGAAACACATAGTGGTAGGTCAACAGGTCAGGCAGCATCCCTGGAGAACATGGATAGGTAATGTTTTGGGTCGGGACCAGACTGATTGTGGGGTAGGGGAAGAAAGTTAGAAGAAAGGAGGGGCAGGACAAAGCTAGGCAGATAACAGGTGAACACGGGTGAGATTTTAAAAAGTGTGACAAACGGATTAAAGAGTCACAAATTAAAACTTTTGCAAATGAGAGTGCGAGAAGGTCACTTGCACACAGCTGATTCTGTATCTGAACACCATTTTTCAGCAATGGCCCTTTATTCCTCTAATATCCATATATCCTTCTCTGAATTCAATCAATTTCTGAAAATCCAAAAATTCATCACATGAGGAAATTTATTCTCGATTCACACCCAAAAGGCCTGTTTTTTCCCCCCTGAGAGACTGTTATCACTAGTTCTAGTCTCATCAGCAAAGGAAAACGATCTCCCCATATAATTTCTAAAATCCCCAAAGACGTCTCTTCATTTAATAACATTATCTCTCAGTCTTTAAACTCAATAGAGAATGGCCTAGCTTACTCAATTTATCCTTCTCTAATAGACCTGTCATCCCTGGAACTAGTCTAGTAAGTCTTCATTGTACTCCCTCTACAGCAGTATAGAATAACCTGCACACAAACTGTAAACAGTGCCCTGTAATGTGAAGTTCCACATAGTTCCAGAACGGCATCTTTACTTTGGTACGCAATGGACTTGCAAGAAATTAATTTTTTTCCTAATTGGTTGTGGTGGAGTTGCTGCATTGCTGCACAGAGACCTGTGTTCGATCCTGATTATGGGCACTGCCTGTATGGAGTTTGTACATTCTCCCTGTAACCTTGTAGGATTTATCTGGGTGCTCCAGTTTTCTCCCACATTCCAAAGATGTGCGGGTTAATTGGCTTCTGTAAATGGCCCCTAGTGTGTAGGATGTGAAACTGGGATAACATGGAACTAGTGTATGGGTGATCAGTGGTAAGCTTGGACTCAGTGAGCCGGTTTCTACGTTGAACTGAATGAAAATCTACTTTGCCTTGCAGTGACTTGTAAAAAAAAACACATCTGGGTGCCTATGAAATCATAATTTTCTAATCTCAGACCATCTAAACAATGCTCAACATTTCTGGTTTTTCCATACAGACAGCAAAGATAGACACAAAATATTGGAGTAACTCAGTGGGACAGGTAGCATCTCTGGATTAAAAGCTTGATGTTTCCAGGCTTGTTGGTGACTGATTGGAGATGTTTGAAGATAAGTGCAGCAATTGCTTAATCTGGGATGTTAAAAACATTTTAGGCTTCTCATGAGTGCCATGTTGAAAGGATATATTCTCATGAGTGCCATGTTGAAAGGATATATATTTTTTTGAACAATTGCCTTTTACTGTGCATTTTCCTGGAGGAAATTTCTCTAGACATTGGCAAGGAAGAGAAAGATAGGGACTGCAAGATAGAGCAAAATGTCAGAACTGTAATGAGTGGGTAGAAGAATGGGGATGGCATGGTTGCGCAGCAGTAGAGTTGCAGCTACAGCGCCAGCGATCTGTGTTTGATCCTGACTATGGGTGCTGTCTGTACGGAATTTGTATGTTCTCTCCATGACCTCGTGGGTTTTTCCCGGGTGCTCTGGTTTCCTTCCACACTCGAAAAATGTACAGGTTTGTAGGTTAATTGACTTGGGTAAAAATTGTAAATTGTCCCTAGTGTGTCGGACAGGACTAGTGTATGGGGATTGCTGGTCGGCGTGGATTTCGTGAGCTGAAGGGCCTGCTTCCACGCTGTATCACAAAACTAAATAGAATTCTTATACAGTGGACTTATCTGTAATATGTTCCCCAGAACCAATTCTCCTCAAAGATGTGCAGATACATAAGATTTATTGCAATCAGTTTAAAACTACTATTTGGCACTACATTCAAGATTGGAACAGACAAGATTTGACTTTTTGTGGCTTATTTTCCTAATATAGCAACATCACACTATTCAATGAATTCCCCTGGTGAAACAACCAGACAGGAAGATGCTGTTTTTAGCAAAGCCCACAATGTAGCAATGTAACTTGGACACCAATTTAGGAATATTTGTGTTTAACCACGCATCAGTCTCTCTCAAACAAGCTACATCATACACATTAATTAGTTTAGAGATCAGCGTGGAAACGGGCCCTTCGCCCCACCGAGTCCATCGATCACTCCGTACACTAGCACCATCTAGGTACAATTTACAATCTTTTACCAAAGTCAATTAACCTACAAACCTACACGTTTTTGGAGTGTGGAAGGAAACCGGAGCACCCGGGGAAAACACACTCGGTCACTGGGAGAACGTACCAACTCTATACAGACACCACCCGTAGACGAGATTGAACCCAGGTCTCTGGCGCTGTAAGGCTGAAGCTCTGCTGCTGCACCACCATGCCACCCATAATCAATCACAGGTGACTTTAGCCTCAACATTATTTTGATAATCATTTTTTGCATAATAAATTTCACACAACTTGGGTGACAACTCTATACTCAGTGACTGGGCCTTTGAATGGCCTTCAGGACAGATGCTGTCAAGCTGAATTGCTTTCTTGATAAGAAATTAGGCAAATTTAGTTTAAAATTATCCATGAACTGGTTGGAATTCACCCTGTGGCATAACCAAGTATGGTTATCTGAAATGCATAAGTGTCTTACAAATTGAGTCCGATGTGAAGATTAATTGAACAGTGAAATACTAATAAATTCATTTCAAAATCACAAGGAACACGGCAATTAATTACAGTGTACTTTACAGTATAATTAGAGAAACAAAATGTTTGTGTTGACAAAAGTGAAAATATTTTTTAAAAAGCTGCAGATGCTGGGAAGCTAAAATAAAACTGAAAATGCTGGAAATACAGTACTTAGCAGTTTAGTTTACATTTATGGGAAGAGAAGCCATTAACGTTTCAGATCAAAGACTCTTTGTCAGAAAACAAAGAATTTTTTTGAAGGGTGTCTTTTTGGTTTAATTTAGAGATACAGCATGGGAACAGGCCCTTCGGCCCATTGAGACCATGTCGAATCGTTCACATTAGTTCTATCCTACACACCAGGGACAATTTACAGAAGCCAATTAACCTATAAACCTGCACGTCATTGGGATTTGGGCGGAAGCCGGAGCATTCGGAGAAAACCTATGTGGTCATAGGGAGAACGTGCAAGCTCCGTACATCATCTGTTTATACCTAACACCCACTAACCATTGTCTCCTAACTCTACCACTTCCTCTCTCCCACCCGGGTTCATCAGTCTATCATTCCCCTCCTCACCTGGTTCCATCTGTTGTCTAGTTTAGAGATACAGCGCGGAAACAGGCCCTTCGGCCCACCTAGTCCGCACTGACCAGTGATTCCTGCTCATTAACACAAACCTACACACACAAGGGACAATTTACACATACACCAAGACAATTAACCTACATACATAAATACATAGAAAATAGGTGCAGGAGTAGGCCATTCGGCCCTTCGAGCCTGCACTGCCATTCAATATGATCATGGCTGATCATCCAACTCAGTATCCCGTACCTGCCTTCTCTCCATACCCCCTGATCCCCTTAGCCACAAGGGCCACATCTAACTCCCTCTTAAATATAGCCAATGAACTGGCCTCAACTACCCTCTGTGGCAGAGAGTTCCAGAGATTCACCACTCTCTGTGTGAAAAAGTTTTTCCTCATCTCGGTCTTAAAGGAATACCCCCTTATCCTTAAGCTGTGACCCCTTGTCCTGGACTTCCCCAACATCGGGAACAATCTTCCTGCATCTAGCCTGTCCAACCCCATAAGAATTTTGTACGTTTCTATAAGATCCCCTCTCAATCTCCTAAATTCTAGCGAGTATAAGCCAAGTCTATCCAGTCTTTCTTCATATGAAAGTCCTGACATTCCAGGAATCAGTCTGGTGAACCTTCTCTGCACTCCCTCTATGGCTATAATGTCCTTCCTCAGATTTGGAGACCAAAACTGTACGCAATACTCCAGGTGTGGTCTCACCAAGACCCTGTACAACTGCAGTAGAACCTCCCTGCTCCTATACTCAAATCCTCTTGCTATGAAAGCCAACATTCCATTCGCTTTCTTCACTGCCTGCTGCACCTGCATGCCTACTTTCAATGACTGGTGTACCAAGACACCCAGGTCTCGCTGCATCTCCCCATTTCCTAATCGGCCACCATTTAGATAATAGTCTGCCTTCCCGTTTTTGCCACCAAAGTGGATAACCTCACATTTATCCACATTATACTGCATCAGCCAAACATTTGCCATCTCACCCAGCCTATCCAAGTCACCTTGCAGTCTCCTAGCATCCTCCTCACAGCTAACACTGCCCCCCAGCTTAGTGTAATCTGCAAACTTGGAGATGTTGCTTTCAATTCCCTCATCCACATCATTAATATAAATTGTAAATAGCTGGGGTCCCAGCACTGAGCCTTGCGGTACCCCACGTCACTGCCTGCCATTGTGAAAACCCTTGCGGTTACGGGTAGAACGTACAAAGTCCGTACAGGCAGCACCTGTAGTCGGGATTGAACCCGGGTCTCGGATGCTGTAAGGCAGCAATCTACCGCTGCCCCACTGTGGCTGTCCTTTATCTGCTGTCAACCAAGTCTGGCCTCTCCCCCTCCCTCTAACTCATTATGTTGGCTATCTGCTTTCTACATTGTGTGTCCTAATGCAGGGTCGTGCCCTGAAATGTCAACCATCCCTCTGCCTTCAAAGATGTTACCTGACCCACTGAGTTCCCCTAAGGGTTTCCTTTTTTCCTCCAAAGTGACTGCAGATGCTATAGTTACAGTATGTCTCCATTTGTTTCACTTATGTTCTTCATAAGAGAAAATCTGGCATCATAATCCCATATGACATGTATGAGAAACCACAATAATGTAATGCACACTGAGATAGCTTCACAAGGCACTTTGTTCTGGACAATTAGTGATGGGCAATACATTTTGACAGCAATGCCCACATCTGAAAATTGAATAGTACAGTAGGTGCCTGCACATAGTAATGATGTTTACAGGATCATCTGTTTTAGTCAGGTTGAGTGAGATATAAATAATGGTCAGGACATCAGAGGTCTGGATACCTTTCCACTTCAAAATGCAGGCATGAGATACTTTTCAACAACTTAAAGTTTAAGTCAAGTTGAGTATATTGCTGTATGCACAAGTTCAGTGAGGCATAATGAAAATCTTGCTTGCAGCAGCGGCACAAGCACAGAGGCAGACAACACACAAACACATAAATTATACACAAACTCTGCAGGCCAGTAAGAAGAAAAAGACTGCAAAAAAATGAGGAACAAGACATTTGTGCAAAAAAACTGCAGAAAAGGAGACATTGGTGCATAAGTTGACCGATCAGAACTTTAATGAGACTTGAACCAACCAACAATTTACAACTTGCAGTGGCAAATAAACAGGACGTTTACCAATGAGATTTCTATCATTTGGTTGCATTTTCACAGAGCAATTTTAAAAACAGTTTGTTGGACCATTAAGGGGTTGTCCTACTGCGGTGACCTAATTGGCGAATTTAGAACAGTTTAGGGGAGTTTGAAAAAGTGTCATGTTGAAGACCTCCTTCGACTATGTAGAAGACCTCCTTTGATTCCTTCGACTATGTTGAAGACAAGCTTCGGGAAAATTGGACACAGAATAGTGGAGAGTGAAGACTATCTCCTTCGACCTCCCTTCAACTATGTTGAAGACTATCTACGACTACCTTCGACTACCCTCGATTACCTACAAATATCATGCTGACCTACTACGACCTACCTTGACTAAACCTACGAGTAAAAATAATATATATATATATAGTTTTTCCATGGCAACCTTTTTTTACTTGCGGGCATTTTTTAGCATGTTGAAAAATACGCCGCTGAGGCCACGAGTACGCAGGGACTACTCTCGAGCATGAAGGAGAGTTACAAAGACCTCCTAGGACCTCGTGTCGACCAAGAGGGCAAACGCTGCAGTGGGATAGCCCCTTTACACATTTTGAAATAATGAGTTCTACCTAAAATGTTACTGTGGCATTGTGGGTGTGGCGGCGCCTAACGGCAGCGGTTCGACTACAGTCGTCTGTCTTTTTTTATTTTTGTCTTGTTAAATGTATGTCTTGAGCTAGTTTTTTTTTAAATTTTAGCTGTGCATATGTGGGGGGGCTGTTGGGGAAACCGTTTAATCTCTTCCCAGTGCAGGGACCCGACTTTTTCCCTGTCGGGTCTCCGATGTCGTTGGGCCTAACATCGAGGAGCCGGCGGTATCCTCCGGCCGGGGACTAACCTGAGGGCTCCAGTTGCGGAGCCTGCGGAACTGACATCGCGGTGCTGGCCGTCTTCGGAGCGGGAAGAGCTGTGGTGGCGCACGGTTGCGACCCGTCTTTGGAGCTTCGGAGGCTCTGGCCGCAGGGCTGGTGGATAGTAACATCGGGAGCTCGCAGGTCCCGGGTGAGAGACCGCTTTTCCGAGCTCCACAACGGCAACTTCTCCTGCTGGAATCTCGGGGTTTAAAGGACACGGAGCCGGGGCCTAACATCGCCCGGCGTGGCTTAAACGGCCACAGGACTTACCATCACCTGCCGGGGGCTTAACATCGGAGCCCCAATTCGCCTCGACGCTGCAGTTGGACTGCTGGACCGTGGGAGAAGAACAAAGGGAAGAGATAAGACTTTGCCTTCCATCACAGTGAGGAGGTGTTGGAGATTCACTGTGATGGATGTTTATGTAAACTGTGCTAAGTGTGGGTCTTGTTTTTTTTTGTAATGTAAGAACTGTAGAAAATGAAATTTTGTTTAAACCTAGTTGTTTGAATGACAATAAATAGTATTCCATCCATAGGAAATGTACATTTGAACCACACACAAAATGAGAGCATGCAGCAGTCTGGGACATGGAGCACAAATTCTCAGAAATGTTATATTGATTTCCCATACATTCAACATTAGGTACATCATACATTAGATGGCATATACCGCACACACAGTTGTTCACTAACCTTGGCTTCATGCAAATGTCCTCAGCCTGTACATGACTTCATCAACTGAAAGTAGGCTGCAAATTGGCATTAAAACTGAATAATGCTGCAAATGCATTATACTTCACTGCATATTAGGCCAGATGACTAAAACCATGGTCAAAGATGTAACTTTAGAGAAGAATTTTAAATGAAAATTGGTAGGAACAGCGATGGAAAAGTTTTATGGAATCCCACACAGAGAAATTTACAGTGCAGAAAGGAGTCATTCAGCCCACTGTGTCCATGCTAGGCAAAGATGGGCTGAACAAATCATGTATCTCAACTCTTGTTCTGTAGCCCTGTGTGCCATACCATTTCCTGAGCTCATATGTATGAGCGTTTGACAGTGCTGGCCCTCTACTTACTAGAGTTTAGAAGGATGAGAGAGGGACCTAATTGAAACCTACTGAAAAGTAAAAGGCCTGGATAGTGGATGTGGAGAGGATGTTTCCATCAGTGGGATAGTCTAGGACCAGAGATCATAGTCTCATAATTAAAGGTCGTTCCTTTAGAAAGGAGATGAGGAGGAATTTCTTTAGTCAGAGGGTGGTGAATCTGTGGAATTCATTGCCACAGAAGGCTGTAGAGGCCAAATCAATCGAAGGCAGAGGTTGATAGATTCTTGATTATGATGGGTGTCAGGGGTTAAGGGGAGAAGGCATAAGAATGGGGTTGAGAGCAAAAGATATCAGCCATGATTGAATGGCAGAGTAGATTTGATGGACCAAATGGCCTAATTCTGCTCGTATCACTAATGAACTTTCTAAATGTGATGAAGGTTTTGGCCACTCCCATTCTTACAGGTAATGGTTCCAAGTTGCAGTAACCCATTGAGATTTTTTTTAATCAACTTTCCTCCAAATCTTTCTACCAATCAATTTAAATCAATGTCCTTAATGACAGTTCCTGCTAAGGAAAAAAAAGTTTCCATTTACAGTTTTCAAGCCACCTATAATTTTATACACCTCAATTAACTCTCCCCTCCGTCTCATTTAATCGTAAGAATACAATTCTAGCCTGATCATGAAAATACTGAGGGTTATGATTATAATTCTCCAGCCATGGAACAGGGAATTAGAGAATTTTCAGCTGAATATAAGAACATGTCAGTGAACACAAGAACCAGCTCTTCAGCTCACACTGTCCAAGTTAAACTAATCATGTGATCCATATCACTCCATTCCCTGCATATCCATGTGCTTGTCCAAAAACCTCTTAAATGCTACTATCGTCTATGTATGCCTCCACCACCCCTGGCAGCATATTTTAGGCAACCACTACTCGCCACTCACAAAACTTGCCCGCATATCTCCTTTAAACTTCTCCCCTCTCACCTTAAAGCTGTGCCCTTTAGTCTTTGACAATTCCACCATATGGAAAAAATTCTGACTATGAGAGAGAGTGAATAATAATTCTCAGTGGAACAAGGCAGGCATTCAGAGTGTTATATCATAGGTATAATAGATTGAATTGCCTCCTTTGGTCAACACTGATTTACTTTAGTTCAATTTAGAACTACAGCATGGAAACAGGCCCTTCGGCCCATCGAGCCCGCACTGCCCAGTGATCACCCTGTACACTAGCACTGTCCGACACACACTAGGAACAATTTACAATTTTTATCAAAGCCAATTAACCTACAAACCTGTATGTCTTTGGAGTGTGGGAGGAAAACAGGAGATCCCGGAGAAAAACCCACGCGGTCACAGGGAGAATGTACCAACAACGTATGGCCAGCACCCGTAGCCAGGATCGATATGGGTCTCTAGCGCTGTAAGGCAGCAACTCTACCGCTGTGCCCCTGTGCCGTCCCTGATCTAACTGATATGTATGACCCCCTGAGGCTTTGTGGATGTGCAGTAATGCCAACTTGTGATGTCAAGCTGGCCTGATCATCAATGAGGTTGTGCAAAGCAGCCAGCCAGGCAGGCATCGCGTGATATAAACCTATCGCAGGCTTTGAAGCAGGAAAAGCTCTGCCATTCAAAAGAGCTGGAAAAGCTTCGACAGCTAGCTAAGTCATGAATCATACTCAGTTGGTTGTCAAACCTGTCAAAAATATTGAATGTTTCCAAATGTTCCTGACATTGAAAAACATTCAAAACCTATTAAAATCAATCAAATAATGTTTTAAAAAATTAAATAAATAAGCAAAAATTAAAACACTTAAACACTTGAGAACATTTTAAACCAATTATCTTTTCCCAAGACAAGTTAAAATCTGATTACTTTTGAGCTGACAACATTATGTTGTCTGAAACCTTTAAAAAAATAAAATAATTTTAAAGCATAATGTTTGGGAATGAGATGAGAGTAGAGCTTACACTGGGAACTTCAAATTCAAATTAAATTCTTAAAATTAAATGTGTATAACTCTAGGACTAAAGGGTGGCACGGTGGTGCAGTTGCTGCCTTACAGCGCTTGCTGCACCAGAGACCAGGGTTTGATCCCAACTACTGGTGCTGTCTATAGCTTGTACGTTTGTACGTTGTCCCCGTGACCATGTGGGTTTTTCCGAGATCTTCAGTTTCCTCCCACACTCCAAAGACGTACAGGTTTGTCGGTTAATTGGCTTGGTATAAGTGTAAAAATTGTCCCTAATGTGTGTTTTGGATAGTGTTAATGTGCGGAGATCGCTGGTTGAAGCGGACTCAGTGGGCTAATTGACCTGATTCCGCACTGTATCTTTAAACTAAACTAAATATATCACAGTGTCCACATAATTGTTTTTATGGCATGAAAACATTGGTGTCCAGTACATTTAGAATATTGAACACAATTGTTATTTGGACTGAAAGGACACAAAGTGCTGGAGTAACTCAGTGGGTCAGGCAGCATCTCTGGAGAACATCAATAGGTGAGCTTTTGGGTCGTAAATTTGCTTCAGACTGGATGTCCCTCGAGCTGCTACATAGCAGTTACTGCTGCCTTACATCTCCAGAGCTCAGGTACTGTTTGTGTGGAGTTTGCAGGCAAGATGTTCCAGTTTCTTCCATACTCTAAAAATGTGCAACTGGTTACTTGGCTACTAAAACATAGAACATAGAACAGTACACCACAAGAACAGTCCCTTCGGCCCACAATGTCTGTGCCAAACATGATGAAAAGACCATCTCTTTTCTACCTGCGTATAATCCATATCCCTCCATTCCCTGCATAGCTATATGCCTATCCAAAAGCCTCTTAGATGCCACTATCATATATGCCTCAACCACCAACCCTGGCAGCACGTTCCAATCGATCACCACCCTCTGTGTAAAACACAAATTGCTCTGCACATCTCCTTTAAACTTTGCCCCTCACCATAAAGCTAAACCCTCTTGTATTTGAATTCTCCATCAATAGAAACAAGGTTCTACTGTAAGAAAAATAACTGCTTGTTCTAGGTAAATGAGAGGAACAATCAAGGGAGAGTTGATTTGTATGTGACAGAGAATAGGGCTAAGGGAAATTGGGAGCGACAGCATTGGAATTGCCAGCTGTAGGCATGGATCTGCTGGGCCAAATGACCTCCTTCTGCGCTCTGGCAAGTAACTTAAAATCAGTGCAATTTTAACTGGGTTCACAAGCCTTTGGAAACGGATGGAGATTTGATGACTAGAGAAACATGGAGTAATGTAAAGGTGTACTTTGAAACTACTTGTATTGGCTTTAATGTTGTTATTGGGTTAAAGATGTTTCTGGGTGATTAAAGCTTTGAAGGCTTTAATATTTTTGTTAATGTTAACACATTTTTGTTTGTGTTTTAATTGCTTTTGAATGCTTTCAAATGACGAGGATTTTCAGATACATTCATAGTGGTGACAGCTTCAGATGGCAAAGCTACTAGCTTGGCTTTGCCAGTTGCCTACACTTAAATTGGCTGTATTATGGTGTAGTTTGTTTTGGCTTGCCCAAATGAATGGATTATATTGTACACAGTTTTGCTTTTATGCACAACCCCGGCTGATCAATTCCTGGACCTACTGGTAAAATTTCTGGACACAAATCGGATTCAGAGATTTAGTTTAGTTCAGAGATGCAGTGTAAAAACAGGCCCTTCGGCCCACCGAGTCCATGCTGATCAGCGATCCCCGCACAGTAGCACTATATTACTCACTCAGGACAATTTACAATCTTTAGCGAAGCCAATTAATCTACAAACCTGTACGTCTTTGGAACGTGGGACAGCACCCATAGTCAGGATTGAACCAGATTCTCTGGCGCTGGAAGGCAGTAAATCTACCGCTGTGCCACCATGCTGCCCTAATGCACAACCACAGGTACAATTGAAGCCAGCAAGATGGCCTCAATATGTTTCAGATAGAACATGATCTTGCAAAGTATTGCAGGACTTCATTGATGATCAGGTTAGCTTGGCATGACAAGTTGACCACAGTTCATCCACAAAGCATCAGGTCAGGCCTACCATGTAGATCAATAGTGAGCAGAAGGCTCAACCTCTTATACTCATGATATTGTATTCTCTGAGAGCTCTGCACATAGACCTAATTCCATTAAGAATCATTATTCATTGTCTTGTGTAAACAGTGGGAGCGTTTAACCTAGGATGGAAATGTCAAAGACTAGAGAGCATAGCGTTAAGGTGAGGGGACAAAGTTTAAATATGTGCTAGGCAGGTTTATTGCACAGAGTGATGTGTGCCTAGAACACACTGTTAGGTGTCATGGTGGAGGCAGATACAATAGTGGCCTTCAAGGGGCTTTTAGATAGTCACATAGCTATGCAAGGAATGGAGGGATATGGAACTTGTGCAGGCATAGAAGATTGTTTACCTTGGCACTATTTTCAGCACAAACATTATGGGCCAAAGGGCCTATTCCTGTGTTGTACTGTTCTTTGTTCTACTTCATTTTATGGCAACTCTAAGAACATTATCCTCAAATTCACACTGACAATATTGCTCATTGGCTCCCACTCTCAACATGCAAGATATGCTGAAGAGGCAGTTGGACCCAGAACTAAAGAACATTCCTGGAACATGCTACAAATCAGAAATTTGTTGGAAGTATTTTTCTTCCCTGATATTGAGACCCGGGTTCAATCCTGACTACGGGTGCTGTCTATACGGAGTTTGTACGTTCTCCCCGTGACCTGCGTGGGTTTTCACCTAGATCTTTGGTTTCCTCCCATACTCCAAAGACGTCCAGGTATGTAGGTTAATCGGCTTGGTAAATGTAAAAATGGTCTCTAGTGGGTATAGGATAGTGTTAATGTGCGTGGATTGCAGGTCAGCATGGACCCGGTGGGCCGAAAGGGCCTGTTTCCACGCTGTATTGCGAAACTAACCTATTTCGTAAAATGAATTTCAATTTGGTTGTATCATACTAGATTTTGAATGCACAGATTAAAACAGTCCTGTGTGAATGATTCCCCTTGCACTGACGAGCTCTCTCAGTGATCTCATAGGAGTGCCTGGTGAAGGAAATGGAAATGACATGTGGTGTGCCAGAGTTGAAGATTATAAAATACTGTTGGGGCCTTTGCACGCTTGTAATCCATACTTTTGCTGACCTGGCAGAGCTTCATACTGAGCATAAGAAGTGAAAATAATGTTCCATTTCCCATTAATGATATCCCACTGCACCTCTCAGAGCTCAGGGTTGCTAAGTGCTGATTTATAACTCTTTGATTAACATCATCTAATTTATTAATAGTCATAATTAGTTACAATAATAGTACTTTTGCAACAAAAACATTGCTCACTATAGCCCAAATCCAGTTTGACAACAGAATATTTCCTGTGATATTGGGAAAACTATTACAAAATTTACCATATTTAAAATGCAGGCACGTAAGCCAAGGATTTAGCCCAAATCTTCTGAGAAATATGACTGCCAAATAGCAAATCTAAATGTTTCAAATAAAAGTGGATTTTACATTAGTGCATGCAATTTTTAATTAAAATCAAAATGACAACAAAATGGAAACCCAAAGGTGTCACATTGAATTTAAGAAAATGTATGGAATAATTAATTTAGGGGCATGTTATTCTTTTTATGTTGTTGTTTTGTAAAATTGGCTTTTTGCTCTCAAAGGGAGCTTACTTCAAGTAACTAATCAGTAGTCTCATGGAATGTAACAAAGTCACTTGATTACTGCAAAAACTCCCATGGTAAATGCAAACCATTATTATTGAAAAATGTAAAAAAATGTGAACTGCTTTAATCTTTGGAATATATGCATAACAATGAAGTATTAAGAAAAGTCTATTAACTCTGTCCATCTCCTCCTGATTGTCATTTAAACGCATTATATAAAAAGTTATTACTACTGACCCGATTCCCAACTGGTTCACCAGTTTATTCGACAGTCATTAAATCCTAATCCCTATTCCCCTTTTATGACTCGGCACATTAGTTTGTTTTACTCCAAAGGAATCATAGCATCGAGGTTAATTGATATCTAGTCCACGTTGAACTGATATCCTAGAAGAAGTCACACATAAAGTCACCATAGCAACCATGGGAGCGCAGCTGGCATGAGAGAGGACACTTCATCAACTCCATTAAAGGAACAAAATATGCCACATGCAATAGATTGTTTTGATACTACTGCACTCGCTGGGTTGAAAAGCTTTGCAAATGATTGTTTGGCAAAAGGCTAACACTGCCTCAGGATTTATTAGGACATCGCCTGGTCCAACACAGGTACTGACCTCCCCACTGTTGAAGGGATCTGCAGGAGGCGCTGCCTCAAAGTTATCCAGTTTACTCAAAGGCCCACATCACTGTGGCCTAGCTCTCATTTTACTCCTACCATCAGAATAGGAATCTGAAAACTGATCACCATGCTCAAGAATAGCTTCTTCCAAATGACCACCAAGCTGTTCAACACCACATATCATCATCCTCAACTATTAACTTCTACGGACAGTCTCTAGTTGGACTAAGTACTACGTTTTTTTAACATTTGTGTTGTGTTTGATTTTTTGATTGATTTTGATTTTTTTTAAACATTATATATTATCTGTGTGTGTTGTGTTTATGCTGCTGCGTTAAAATGTAATTGTTCTGAATTTTGATTGTCCAGTCTCCAGAGGGCAAGTATGGACATTTTGGGCCAAATGGATTCTTGGGGTGGCAGCTCAGTCCTTCAAGCCTGATGTGCTGGCAGCTCACTCACGGCTGGTGGGCTGGCAGTTGACTCACGGCTATTCCTTGAAATTCCATTTCAAGCAGAGTGCAAGGCCACCAAATTCAAATCCATTTTCCTACCATTTCAAGCAGGGTGCAAGGCCACCAAATTCAAGTGCAGTTTCTTACCTCTTCGAGCAGGGTGCAAGGCCACCAAATTCAAATGCAGTTTCATACCATTTCATGCAGGGTGCAACGACACCACATTCAAATGCAGTTTCATACCATTTCACGCAGGGTACGGCTGGTAAGATGGGTCAGTTGCCTGGGAAGAAACTCCCTGAATCTGGGGTATGCATTTTCACACTGCTATATCTCTTGCCTGAGGGGAGAAGAGGGAGTGACTGGGGTGAGACTCACCCTAGATTGTGTTGGTAGCCTTGCTGAGGCAGTGTCAGGTGTAAATTGAGTCAATGGAAGACTTCTGTACCTTCTGCTAGATGCTAGCACCAAAAATACAGTGTAGCCCTGATAATGGGAGAAGATGAAGGGGCATCTAAGACAATGGAGCATTTTTTGCTGAGTGGTATCATAATTTTGTTACCTTCAGAGACCTTCAATCATGGGCTCTCATTTCAGATCTAACCTGGGTCAGTTTTACATCTTCTTTCCAACTTGTATTTCATGTGATTTTTTTTTTTTTGTGGTCAGAACATATGATTGCTAAAACATGTTTATTTTTCTTGAGTATACTTTATTTCAAGTTTTAATAATTTTCATTTGCAATTTATATCTTGTATCAAATTGTTAATCATGGCTTCGAGGATAGTAATGTGTCTGATTCAGAAATGTGGGGGTTCAAATTCCACACTGACCGATGTTCCACTCACAATGCAGAGAGTGTTATACTTGCAAAGATGTTGTGTTGGAAAGGTAATATCAAACCATGGTTCTCTTTATCCTTGAAAGTCTCCCCTAAGTAAAAGATTCACGACACCATTCAACAAAGTACGGTCTTTCCTCCAATGTCCTGACCTGCGTCCTTCACCAAAATGATTCATGAAAATATTGATGAACAATCCAGCAATAATTCAGAGGGTGGTGAAACTGTGGAATTCTTTGCCACAGATGAGAAGGGCACGTCAAAGGATATTTTTTAAGGCAGAGATTACCAGATTCCTGATTAGTACGGGTGTCATGGGGTTATGGGAAGAACGCTTCAATGCGGACACAGACCCCTGTCACTTCTTGCACAATCACCAACATGCCAAGAAACGCTTAAATAGTCAGAACAGCTTCATGAAACTAGAGCCAACCGTGCCAGGCACCAAAGCCAAACAACCAATGGCACCAGGACACCACCTGCCTTATACTACTTGGAAAGCCCTAAACCGCCTCCGCACTGGAGTGGGACATTGCGGACTCAACCTGAAGAAGTGGGGCTTCTCGGACTCTGACAAGTGCAACTGTGGAGAGGTACAGACAATGACCCACCCACTGACTGGCGGCGGAGAGGCACGCACTGTGGATGATCTCCGTAGAGGCACAGATGTGGCACTGGCTGTGGCAAAGCGATGACGAGCGCACGAATGGGGAGAAGACAGGAGAATAGAGTTGAGAGGGAAAGATAGATCAGCTATGATTCAATGGTGGAGTAGATTTGATGGGCCGAATGGCCTAATTCTACTCCTATAATTTATGAATTTATGAACAAATTTAGGTTATGCACTGTAAGCCACAAAATAGTGCAATGAAATCAGAAATATTGAAACTTAGCTGGTCAGGCAGCATCTGTAGATAGTGCTAACAATTCAAGTTGAAGACCGCAGGTAAGAAGTGAGCAAGAACAAGATCGCTCATCGTATTTTTTTTATCCTAACGTAAGATTAGGAATGGGATCACGATCCACCATTTTCCCTGCCTTAATTCCGGGAAAGGGCAGTAAATTGCCCCTCTCTCTACCCCATCTGCTATCATCTGGACCAGGAGCAAGTTAACAGACAAGTTCATGTTTGGAGTAAAAGGCCCCCGTGCAAATTTAAACAAAGTCAATGAAAGGGACATGAACCTTGATGTGGTGGAAGTAAATAGGAAAACTAGATTTAAAAAGTATAACTTGAAATAAACAATAGCAAACGGGAAAATAAATAATTTATCATTCCTGATGTAAACATCCCGTTGAGAAATAACTCCACAGGAAAAGAGGAACCGCCATGGTTGAATCGAGAAATTAAAATCAGTATTAAATTACAAGTAGTTTACAATGACACTAGAAAATGTACTAAATTCTGAAATCTGGAAGGTTTTACAAATTACTGCATGATGGAGGTAAAAGATAGAAGAATTGAAGCGACAAAAAAAAAATTGTGTAAAGGTTGTGAAAAAGTATATAAAAAGAGAAAAATCTTTAAGGTTAAAGGGTCCCTCTTAAGCAGAGGCAAGAGAAATCAAAATGAAGAATAGGAAATCTCTGAGTTTAGTTTAGAGTTACAGCACAGAAACAGGCCCTTTGGCCCACCAAGTCCACGTCGACCAGCAATCCCTGTATGTTAGCATTATCCTACACACTAGGGACAATTTACAATCTTTACCAAAGCCAATTAACCTACAAACCTGTATGTCTCTGGAGTGTGGGAGGAAACTGGAGCTCCTGGGGAAAATCCATGTTGTCGTGGGGAGAACGTACAAACTCCATACAGACAGCACCCGTAGTCAGGATCGAACCCGGGTCTCTGTTGCTGTAAGGCAGCAACTCTACTGCTGTGCCACCATGCTGAGACATTAAATAAATCATCCTTTATAATTTGTCTTGATCATTCCATATGTCTTATATTAAATTGTGCAAATTCAAATAATTGAAAATTAATTGGCAATACTATTATTCTTGAGTTGGTTTCAAACTTCATTGGATGAAGGACACAGCCAGATACATCTAGAGCTCACCTGACACATGCAGTCACCTTGTGTGGTCTCCACCTGCCCAGATGTATCTGGTCCAGAGGTGGTGGGATAATTTTGCTGGCCCTGCATATCTTGAGGATGGGCAGTCTGATCTCAATGGCAATTTAGCCTCAAGTACTATTATACAGAGTCCTTGCCCTTGAATGGACCACTACAATAGACAAAGTTGGTGGAACAGTATCCTGTTAAACCCAACACTGAAATGGGTGTTAGACACAAAATGCTGGAGTAACTCGGCAGGTCAGGCAGCATCTCTGGAGAAACGGAATAGTTAATGTTTCGGGTTAAGACCTCTCTTCTGACTGAGAGTCACAGGATAGGGAAACTAAAGGTATGAAAAGGTGAACAAATCATTTGTGCTTTGTTCCTTTTCATACCTCTAGTTTCCCTCTTCCCTGATGTCACCTATTCCTTTTCTCCAGAGATGCTGCCTGTCCCACTGAGCTATTCCAGCATTTAGTGTCTATCTTCGGTGTAAACCAGCATCTGCAATTCCTTCCTACATTACTGAAATGGAAGTAAATGATTTTTTTTAATGGATAATAAAGTCAATTCTGAATACAGAATATTCAGAAATAATTAAAAATATTTACTAATTTAAAAAAAACAAAAAACTTGACATTCCTAATAATGGTCTGGAATCCTCCTTCAAATCAATGATGTCCCTGATCCTGGGTCATGACTCCTGGCCTGGGAGCACAAAGACGACTTCTGAACATTATACTGAGGACTTCCAGCAGACTGGGCCCTGCTGTTGACCTCCACATGGACCCTTGCGACAGAGTGAAGTGATGGCTACAGCACAATCTGTAACTCAGTAACTCCTAGAATTCTTTATTAAAAGACATATGGCATTGAAGTCCCAGCAGCCGAGAGCTGACTATTCTATCTGGAATCACCAGCCCCAATCTCACAGAATTCATCCCATTTTGGTTTATGTAAATCATCGACTATGAAAGTGTGGAACTAGTTTAGTCTAAAGTACCTCACGATGCTCAGGGATTTTCATGGGGATTGACTGCTTCTACTGTATCTTTATCATCTAATCATTGGGGAGGGGTGGGGGTGGGGAGATGAAAGGGTGAGTGATGTTCAACATTCCTCATTATTTAGTATCGTTAGTTTAAAAACTAAGTTGGACCACATTCCTTTGCCAGTGAATGTACAGGTATAAAGATTTTTTTCCTTATATCCAAGATAATATTAATTTGTATGTCAGCACCAAATTTGATCAACTGATATTTCATTACTCTCAGTGGCATTTGGTTATCTGCAAATGGCGTTCCACAAATTCATTCTTTTTTCTCCCCATAGAGACATTAGGACAGTTATTGGAGACACAAGTAACTGCAGATGCTGGAATCTAAAGCTAAACACAAAGTGTGGGAGGAGTTCAGTGGGTCAGGCAGCGGACGAACAACTTTTCAGGCCGAGACCCTTCTTCGGACTAGGTATAGCTCTAACTACAGGGCATAGTCTTGTAGAATTCGGATAAAGAGTCAAATATTTACGACTGATATGAGGAGATATTTCTTTATTCCAATTCCTAAATCATGGGAATTCTCTACCACAAAAGATGATGAATGTTCAATCAATGTAGATGTTTAAGACTGGAATGATTATACTTTAAAATACTAAGGGATCAAATGGTTCGAATGGGGAAATAGATGGAGGTCACGTTAATCTGTGGATTGCTGAACACGTTCAAGGATCAATCCTGCGTCAATTATTAAGTCCTTTTCTATTTCAGAAGGACCAGTAATTTCTCTATGTTTTATCCATGGTTTGAACAAGAAATATAAAAACGATATACAAAAGAGGTCAAAATTAATTGGTAGCTGTTTTGACTATTTATCATGATAACATATGGTGAAGATTTAACGGAAGCATTTTATTCCCCACATTTATGGCCCATTTCCTTATGTCTAGCTATGTCCAGCTTTTCCTGACGCTAAGGGCAAACAGGGTCCATGACACCATTTCTGGTCTGAAGCATTAATTATTTGTTGTCCCTGTCTTAAGTCCACACTCTGAAAAATCCTTTCTTTGTTCTAAAAGCTGGAACTTTTGGGGGACAATAATAAAAGGTCTAAATTGCTTTTTGTCTTCGTGGAAACTCCACACCACAATGATAAATAAAGAACTGAGTCTTTAGACTTTAGCCATACAATGTGGAAACATGCCCTTTGTCCTACCAAGTCTGCGCTGCCCACTGTTCACCCTGTACACTCGCACTATCCTACACACCAGGGACAATTTACTGGGGCTAATTAACCTACAAACTTGTACGACTTTGGAATGTGGGCGGAAACCGGAGTACCCGGAGAAAACCCACTCTGTCACAGGGAAAACGTACAAACTCTGTATAGACAACACCCGTAGAGAGGAGCAAACCCAGATCTCTGTAAGACAGCAACTCTACCGCTGCACCTCTGTGCCGCCCTAATAATTGTAAATGATTGATTTCAGTCAACCTCTGTCATCAATCTTAATCATGAAATCATTATGGCAAAGAAGGAGGCCATTCATCCCATTGTTAGCAGTGCTAACACATTCTGGATATGTCATTTTACATGTCTTTTGTTGAAGGGAACTTCTTGCCTTTCTTTTGTCTGGTTTGTATATGGTCAGATTGGCAAACTGGCCAAGTCCCATTCACATGCATTTGAGCCATAAACCCTATCTATCCAAACTTTATCTGTGATTACAAACTTTATCTGGGATTATAAATTTCATAGAATTCATAAACTACATTTATGCAAACCTAAAGAAATCGGTGGACTGGCTCTCCCTAATTTTCTTTTCTATTACTGGGCAACTAATATTAAAAAGGTAATTTATTGGATGGATGCTACATGTCAACAAGTAAACTGGTTAAAAATGGAGAGGGAAGTTTGTTCGCCTTTCAATAAAGGCGTGTTTCTTCTCTCTCCAATACATCTGAAGAAATCAATGTATGAGAAAAATCCGATAATTCATAGCACCCTACGAATATGGAAATAGTTGAAATCAACCATTAAATAGAGAAATTTCTCTCTCCTCTTACCAATCGGCAACAATCCCTCGTTTAAACCGTCTACTTTAGATAAGGCGTTTGCACAATGGGAAAGTCTAGGAATTAAAAAGCCTGGAGATCTTTATAAGAAGGGGATCTTCCTCTCGTTTCAAGAATTACAGGTGAAATATCATTTGAAAGTTAGTAATTTCTTAGATATCTTCAAATCCGAGATTATGTGAAAGCACACACGCAAGACTGTCATTCTATGGGCCCAGATATATTAGATGAATGCATGAATAGAAAGGCGGATACAAGTAAGTTAATATCCTATATTAACAATACCCTTTTAACTGCACATATCCCATCTTCGGAAATAATTAGGCGAGCATGGGAAGACTAATTGGGTTTAACAATTTCAAAGGATAGTTGGGAGGAAAGCCTTTTATATATACATTACTGTTCTCTTAATGTTAGGCACTCCCTGATACAATTTAAAATACTGCATAGACATTATTACTCAAAGTCTAAATTGAACAAGATCTTCCCAAATGTCTCTCCTATTTGTGATAAATGTCTCCTCCAAGAAGCGACTATAACCCACTCTTTTGCTTCCTGCACAAAGTTACAAAACTTCTGGAGGGGAATTTTTGATACCTTTTCCAAAATACTTAAAACTAAATTGGACCCCGATATAAAACTGATCACATTAGGCATGTCAGAGGCCTGTTCTAAGCTAACGATATTTCAAAGATCTTTCATCAACTATGGCCTAATAACGGCGAAAAAATTAACTTATATTTTGGAAACAGACAACAGTCCCTACAGTCAAGATGTGGATTACAGATATGTCCGAGACACTACATTTGGAAAACATTAGGCTTGTCTTGGCGGAAAAAACAGATCAATTTCTTAAGACATGGACACCCTTTACTGAATTCTTACAACAATAGTATGGTGAAACACAAATTTCAATTTAAATTCGATGCTACGTTGGGCGAGGCGGGGGGGGGGGGGGGGGACGACGACAAGGGGCAAGGTATATCTCCACTTTTTTATTTATTCCTCTATCTTTCTGCTACACTGCTTTGGTAGTTTAGGGGACTTTTTCTTGTTCTCCTTTACTCTATCCTTTCACTTTTTACTTTCTTCCTTTCTTGCTTTCTCTTTCTTTCCCTTTTTTTCATTTTTATAATTTAGGTTATAAGGTTAAAAATGAAGCTGTGCAATAATTGTATAATTCTGGATGCCGAATGTTTTATCTTTGTACAATTGCTTCTAATAAAATATAAAATAAAAAAAATAAAAAACCCTATCTATCTATATATTTGTCCAAATGTTCTTTGAAAGTCATGACTCTTGGCCAAATGTGGCTGGTTCTACCCTCTGACATGGTCCACCAAGTCATTCAGATGTCCCATAATCACTGTGTTAAAACAGAATAAGGACCACATTTGAAGGATTATCCAAAATCAACCTAGGCAATAAAGAGATCGAAAAACTTTGCCCTTAATGTCAGCAAGACAATAGCATTCGTTGTTGTTGACCTAAGGAGGCAAAGGTGTGAACACAACCCTGTCCTCTTCATTGGAGCAGCTGTAGAGATGGGTGATAGCTTCATGTTCCCTGCCATCTACAGTATATCATCAGCAATCTAACATGGTTTCTTCACACTGATGAAGAGATCAAGAAAGTGCATTAGCATACATAGTTTCTTCGGTATCTGAGATGATTTGGTATGTCCATGAGGATTCTCTCAAATTTCAACAAATGTGCTGGGGAAAGTATTCTGACGGGGTGTATCTCAGCCTGGTTTGGCAAATGTGCTGTTCTTGACCGCCTGGACCTACAGCGACTGCGGAACAATGCCCAGTCCATCATAGGCTCAATGCTTCCTTCTATCCAGTTCATCTTCTTGGTACATTACACCAGGAAGGCTGGAAGTATCATCAAGGAATCCTGCCTCTCTGGCCATTCACTCTTCTCTCTTCTACTGGGAGAAGATATAGGAGTTGGAAAGCTCAGACATTCAGACAAGAACTGCTCTTCTCCACTGTTATCAGATTCCTGAATCAAGCACCTTTTCCACACCCCCTTCTCAGTGGTGGTGCCAAGTACTCTTACTCTTAACTCTACCTTATTTGGTTATTCCGGTTATTGTATTTTATTTTGCATAACTTTGGATTGCATTCCAATCATGTACCATTCTGCTGTTTTGCACTCATCATTGTATTTACAGTTGTGTTTATCATTACTATAGGTATACTGTTTACTTTGTAAGCTTCACGTGAACAAGGAATTTTATTACACCCAGCTGCATATGACAATAAAATACTTTGAATCTGAATCTGATTCTGAGCCACTGAATTTGATCGGAGATAAGCAGGGACATTTTGTGGAACGGATTATACCGAAGATAGACACAAAGTGCTGGAGTAACTTAGCGAGTCTGGAGAAAAAGGATGTGTGACTTTTCGGGTTGGGACCCAATCCGGTCTGAAGAAGGGTTCTGACCTGAAACGTCTCCCATTCTTTTTCACCAGAGATGCCGCCTGACCCGCTAAATTACCCTAGCACTTTGTGTCTAACTTAAAGATAATTGTGCTTGACTCATTCATCACAATCCCTGAATGTGCCCTGTCCCACCAACAAGATTGACCCAGCAAAGATAGACACAAAAAGCTGGAGTAAATCAGCGGGACAGGCAGCATCTCTGGAGAGAAGGAATGGATGATGGCCTTGTACAAAGCAAACCCCATAATGAAACCCCTGGAGTTGGAGAGCATTGGAAACCATAACAATGTTGTATTGATGCCCCAGCATGCTAACATACTCAGGCCACCTCATCTCATTAACCATCCTACGCCTGTCATTTCCTCCATTAACTGCCACATCACCAAAAACAGCATTTGCACGGTAAACAAAAGTGTTGAGTGGTCCAAAGGCATGTGGGGAGCAGAGGCTGTGATATTTTACCAATCACCATAATTTATTATTGAAGTACGCCATCATAATCCAACGCCTGTGAAGTTCAAATATTTCTGAAAAAAGCAGTAGAATGCAAACTATGTATGATGTGAAAATGTTTATTTTCTCAATAATCCTAACATAGAGCAAGTCATTATCCAAGATCTAGATCCTGGAGAGCAAAAGGAGTTTTTATTTTCCATTAACTCTGGTTACGCATTAGTTCCTGAGCAAACTTCATATATTTTATTAACTGTGAACCAAATATGAAACCTAAAGGTTTGGCCCAAATCCAGTCCTATTTGAGAAGTGCAAGAGGTTAGATTTTTGTACATGAAAATGTGCTGTCTTCTGGGAGTTACAGTGCACCTGAAAGTAAACACAGCTTGCAAATCAGACAGAACTCCATTTATGTGTCTAACTGACTTTCTTTTGGGACTGAAAACTGACACTTTGGAAATGAAGGTAAAAGAAAGGACACACTCTAATTGGAGACAGATGGCAATGAATGGACTGACAGTGGCTAAAATGATCAATTGCTGCCAATTATTCTTCGCTGGCATGTTTTTGAGAAGTGCAATTGAATAAAGTCAGTTAAAAAGACTTGCATAATTGTCTGTTATTTTTCAATTTACCACGCAGCACTGTTTTGCTTTTCTGCCGCAGAGATAAGGTGGCTCATGATGGCTGCTAAGGACATGTTTGGATTCTTTTTGCTGCTCTGTATGGACTCAGTTTAAGAAGTGTTAAAGGTTATTAGTGTTAGATTGTTATCAGTTCAGTCTCTGCAAAATATGCCTGCAGGAGGACGTATGAGCACCAGAGGCAGACTTTGGGCCCAACTCCTGTACATATCTATCCATCCCTCAAAGCCATTTTTCTACTTGCCTCATCAAATTACTCTCTCCTTACAAAACCAAGTATTGAAAGGATAACAAGCTTGAAAGGATAACAAACAGGACAAGAAGAAGAATGCATCAGAACCAGTATGTTGCCCAGAGGTTGAAGTCCTTTAAAGGAAATTAAGAAGGTTTGGGTGGCCGGGATGGTTCATCGAAGGGCTGGAAACTTTGCAATCAACTGGCCTCTTCACTTTATCTTATTCGTCATCTTAATTCAAAGATTTGGTGATGCATATATATATGCAGAAATTCCTCAAGATTGAGAGAAACATCCCACATCTTTGGTCAGATCATTAGCAACCCAGTGTTTGATCTGCAAGAATGCCTTTATTCCAACATAGTTCATGATAATGTTCACCATCCTTGAACATTGAACACTGAACACCATCCTTCAGTCCATTAAATTTTATAATCTTTTCGGGAAAATATAGAGCTGCAACAGGTTGAGTGGGAATTGAGGAGCACTGGATAGAAGAAAATCCACTGTTGTGGGATGATAGTAAGTGAAGGAAATCATCTAGCCTGTCAATTCAATCATTGCTTTTCTATTCGTTAGGTATATCTTACAATGTCTTTGGAAGGCTAACAAAAATGTTCACGCCCAGACTTAAAGTGAACAGTTTGCAAACGATCAGCCTCCTTTTGCAGAATGAAGGTTCCAACTTCCTTGTACTCTTTCTTTGTGTGGTAGTGTTACTCCACTCCTCTACTAACTCGACTCCTGAAAGTGAAAATTAAAATACTGCGGGTCCATCTACCTGTCAAGGTGTCTTTTAATTGTTGTTATAAGATCTGCCTCAACCACCTCCTCTGGCAGCTCGTTCCATGTATCCATCCCCCTCAGTGAAAAAGTTGCTCCAACTAAATCTTGCCTCTTGGATTCCTACTAAATCTTGCCCCTCTCACATTAAACCTATTATCCTCTGGTTCTTGAATCCCCTACCCTGGGTAAGAGAATTTCTGCATTCAGCATTTCTATTCCCCTCAGGATTTTACACACCTCTATAAGATCACCCCTCAGCACAGTAATGTCCGAGCCTGATCAACCTTTCCTAATAGTTCAGACCCTCGTGTCCTGGCAACATTCTCGTATATTTTCTCTGCACTCTTTCCAGCTTAATAGAAGCTTAACATTCATAAGCAGGGACATTTTGTGGAACTGGTATGAAGAAAAAGCTGCTTTCTTCGGTTCAACAATGCAGTTTCTTGTAAGAATTGGCTTCATACATCACTCCTATTGTGATGTATTGTAACAACTGAAGGAATTGGCAACACATCAAGAGGGAACACCCGTCTGAAACTAATAACGTCAGTTTCATTGTGCAGTTACACAGCAAAGCTAACCACACTGCTCTGTGAACCCCTTATTTGGATTTCTTGCGCTTTATGTGACTTCTGCAAACAGTGTCAGGATGACGTACAATGTTGTTTTAGCATATTCAAATTATGGTGGAGCAATTATTTGGGGTGAGCACATGGAAGAATTCTCTCGTTTTTCTTTATTCCAAGCAAAACTAACACAGCTTATTCAGCCCAGTCTTAACATACTAGAATTTACAACATCAGTGGCCCAGCCGTAGAGTTGTTGCCTTACAGCGCTGGAGACCCGGGTTCGATCCAGACCACGGGTGCTGTCTGTACAGAGTTTGTCCATTGTCCCTGTGACTGCATGGGTTTTCTCTGGGTGCTCCTGTTTCCTCTCACACTCCAAAGACGTACAGGTTTGTAGGTTAATTGGCTTCGGTAAAAATTACAAATTGTCCCTAATGTGTTGGACAGTGCTACAATGGGGATCATTGGTTGGCGCAGACTGTGTGGGCTGAAGGGCCTGTTTCCATGCAATATCTTTAGACTAACCTAAACTATAAAAAAAGGCTATTCAACCTCTTGTGTCCATGCCATTATAAAACAAACTTTACATTACTCACTCTTTCCATCACTTGGTCTATATATAACCCGATAGGTTATAGCACTTTAGCTTTTGATTTTCTTTTTCATGCTGTCGTTAGGATCGTCACAAATTAAAATTAGGTCACCAGAATTGAACACAATATTCCAAATTCTTTTTTTCTTCATACATGTTCAGCAAAATGTCACTGCTTTTGAATGCTATGCTTCCATTTATGAATCCCTGTGTATCATACACTTCATTAACTGATTCCTGGAAATGTTCTATCACTTACAAATATTTATGCACAGTATAACCATGGCCCTTTGTCTGAACACAACTTCTAGAACTGTGTCATTTCATCATGGATAAGGTGAATGGTCAAAATATTTTCCCTTGGTTAGAGGAGGCTAAAGCTGGAGGGCACGGGTTTAAAGGGCGCACTTTTAGAAAGGAGATGAGGAGGAACATCTTTCGTTAGAGGGTAGTTAATCTGTGGAACTCATTGCCACTGAGGGCAGTGGAGGCCAAGTCAGTGGATATTTTTAAGGCAGAGATGGACAAATTCTTGATTAGAACAGGTGTCCAGGTTCAGGGACGGAAATCCGGGGGGGGGGGACAGGTGGGACATGTCCCTCCCCCCTGTTTTGAGAAGTGGGGGACAGTCCCCCCCCCATTTTTTGTAATCCGGATTTAAAAACCCGGTGAAATCTCCGCTTTCTGTGAGACAGTTGGGGTGGGACTGCTGATCAAGGGCGCTGATTGGATGAGAGAGACGTCGGTCAGCAGGCAATGGGGGTGGGACATGATAATTCAGCGCGATGATTGGAGGAGGGAGACATGCCAAAACACTCGGCACAGACCTGCGCCTCATCCGCAACCAGGATCGATCCCGGCTCTCCGGCGTTGTCCCGTCCCCACCCGAGTGCCCCCCCCAACCCCCCCCCTCCCTGACGCCCAAGGGGGGCCAGAGACGTCGGGAGTCAGATGGTCGTGGTGCCCCCAGGCCCACAGCCAGCGCAGAGAAGCAGCGCTAAACCCAGCTCAACTCTGCCTGTTCCACCAGGTTAACCTACAGCCCTGCCTGGACTTGTGGGAAATATGGCCCAGGCTTACAGTCAGCATGGAGAAGCAGCGCTGGTGTCCCGTCAGTCCAGGCAGGGCTGTAGGTTAACCCGGCGAGACAGGCAGAGTTGAGCTGCATTTAGCGCTGGATTGAGCCTCCGAAGCCTCGCGCGTGTGTGTGTGAGTGCGCATGCGGGCGCGACCGCCAAGAAATTGTGTCCCCCCTGTCCCCCCGGTCCCCACCATATTTTGATAGTGATTTCCGTGCCTGTCAAGGTTCATGGGGAGAAGGCAGGAAAATTGGATTAGGAGGCAGAGATGAGCCAGAATGACGGAGTAGACTCGAGGGGCCGAATAGCCTAATTCTACTCCTATAACTTGTGAACTAATCAATGTCTCATCCTGGTCACTCCCTCGTCTCCTCTCTCCTATCGGGCAAGAGGTACAGATGTGTGAAAACGCATACCTTCATATTCAAAGACATTTTCTTCCCAACTTTTATCAGGCATCTGAACCATCCTATCACCAACTAGTGAGTGGTCCCGGCCTGCCATCTACCTCATGGGAGACCCTCAGATTATCTTTAACTGAACTTTACTGGACGTTATCTTGCACTAAACATTATTCCCTACTGTGCAGAACCTTATGAAACATCTTGCTGAAGTCCATATTAGCCATGTATATTGCCCTGCTCTCATCAACTTTGTTGATTACTTTTTCACAAAACTCACTCAAATTTGTGAGACCTGATCTCCGATGTACAAAAGCCTGCTGATTGTCCTTAATCCATCTACATCTTCCCAAATACATAGAAACATAGAAACATAGAAAATAGGTGCAGGAGTAGGCCATTCGGCCCTTCGAGCCTGCACCGCCATTCAATATGATCATGGCTGATCATCCAACTCAGTATCCTGTACCTGCCTTCTCTCCATACCCCCTGATCCCTTTAGCCACAAGGGCCACATCTAACTCCCTCTTAAATATAACCAATGAACTGGCCTCAACAACCTTCTGTTGTAGAGAGTTCCAGAGATTCACCACTCTCTATGTGAAAAATGTTTTTCTCATCTCGGTCCTAAAGGATTTCCCCTTTATCCTTAAACTGTGATCCCTTGTCCTGGACTTTCCCAACATTGGGAACAATCTTCCTGCATCTAGCCTGTCCAACCCCTTAAGAATTTTGTAAGTTTCTATAAGATCCCCCCTCAATCTTCTAAATTCTAGCGAGTATAAGCTGAGTCTATCCAGTCTTTCTTCATATGAAAGTCCTGACATCCCAGGAATCAGTCTGGTAAACCTTCTCTGTACTCCCTCTATGGCAAGAATGTCTTTCCTCAGATTTGGAGACCAAAACTGTACGCAATACTCCAGGTGTGGTCTCACCAAGACCCTGTACAACTGCAGTAGAACCTCCCTGCTCCTATACTCAAATCCTTTTGCTATGAATGCTAATATACCATCCGCTTTCTTCACTGCCTGCTGCACCTGCATGCCTACTTTCAATGACTGGTGTACCATGACACCCAGGTCTCGTTGCATCTCCCCTTTTCCTAATCAGCCACCATTCAGATAATAGTCTACTTTCCTGTTTTTGCCACCAAAGTGGATAACCTCACATTTATCCACATTATACTGCATCTGCCATGCATTTGCCCACTCACCCAGCCTATCCAAGTCGCCTTGCAACCTCCTAGCATCCTCCTCACAGCTAACACTGCTCCCTGGCTTCGTGTCATCCGCAAACTTGGAGATGTTGCATTCAATTCCCTCGTCCAAATCATTAATATATATTGTAAATAGCTGGGGTCCCAGCACTGAGCCTTGCGGTACCCACTAGTCACTGCCTGCCATTGTGAAAAGGACCCGTTTACTCCTACTCTTTGCTTCCTGTTTGCAGCCAGTTCTCTATCCACATCAATACTGAACCCCCAATACCGTGTGCTTTAAGTTTGTATACTAATCTCTTATGTGGGACCTTGTCGAAAGCCTTCTGAAAGTCCAGATATAACACATCCACTGGTTCTCCCTTATCCACTCTACTAGTTACATCCTCGAAAAATTCTATAAAATTCGTCAGACCTTTCGTAAATCCATGCTGACTTTGTCCAATGATTTCAACACTTTCCAAATGTGCTACTATCCCATCTTTAATAACTGACTCTAGCAGTTTCCCCACTACCGATGTTAGACTAACTGGTCTGTAATTCCCCGATTTCTCTCTCCCTCCCTTTTTAAAAAGTGGGGTTACATTAGCTACCCTCCAATCCTCAGGAACTACTCCAGAATCTAAGGAGTTTTGAAAAATTATCACTAATGCATCCACTATTTATGGGGCTACTTCCTTAAGTACTCTGGGATGCAGCCTATCTGGCCCTGGGGATTTATCGGCCTTTAATCCATTCAATTTACCTAACACCACTTCCCGTCTAACCTGAATTTCACTCAGTTCCCCCATCTCATGAATCTACATGAATATCTTATTCCTCAGAATCCTCTCCAGGATCATGCCTACCACAGAGCTTACTTGTCAATAGTTCCCCCGCTCTTCTTTGCACCCCTTCTTAAATAATGGCACAACATTAGCCATCCAGTACATTGGCAGATATACTGTAGAAAGTATCTTAACTGGTGCATCATAGGCATTTCAACCTATGGCAGTACTAGAAATGCAAGAGAGTGTAAAGAATGATAGATTCAACCTGGTACATCAGGGGCATAGCTCTCTCCTCCATTAAATGACATCTACCTGAGCCACTGCCTTAAGAAGGTGGCATCTACCATTAAGGATTTGCATCATCCGGGCCATGCACTCTTCTCACTGTTACCATTGAACAGGAGGTACAGCAGCCTGAAGTCCCACATCTTCATGTTGAGGAACAGCTACTTTCTTGCAACTACCAGGTTCTTGAACCAACCTGCGCAACCCTAATTCTTCCTTGACATTGAAACACTTGGGTCCATCTGTTGCACTGCCATTTTTTATTCTAGTTATGTTTTTGCACAATGTTTTGTTTTTCCACAGTCTTCTTTCTCTTAGAAATGTTAAGACTAAGTTATGTACATATAATTCACGTGTCAATGTATAATTTATGAATAATTTGTTTTTGCGTGTTTATCTGAGTTTGTGTGTCTGCGATGCTGCTGCAAGCAACATATTTATTTGTACCTGTACTTCACTGTAACATAAACTTATTTATTCATATAACAATGAACTCAACTTGACTTGCCATAAATTAAATGCAGAGAGATGATTGCTAGTTTAATAGAAGGAGGAATAAATGGATGGGACTGTTGTTGGATTGCTTTTTCATAGCGTTCTGTATATTGGCCAAAAAGTAGCACTGGTGAAAGAAAATATTTTCTTGGTCACTTTGAATTAGTGACAAGGTAAACAAGATGC
The DNA here is from genome assembly GCA_038087875.1 of Malacoraja senta. Taxonomy (NCBI): domain Eukaryota; kingdom Metazoa; phylum Chordata; class Chondrichthyes; order Rajiformes; family Rajidae; genus Malacoraja; species Malacoraja senta. The sequence goes on along the minus strand of CM075978.1, from coordinate 168,991,125 downwards.
TAGCTTCTATTTATAGCAAGATTATAAATGCGTTCTCTTAGGACTTACTAAAAGTAGTAAACTGAGTAAATCTCGGTTCGTTTACCCAGGCATTAATGTAGAGATCTGGGGAAATCTCCACAAACTCTGTCCCTAGGTGCAACTGTAGGCTGCTATAGTCTCCTCTCACAACTGAATAGATTATATCCAAACATTTCAGCATGAGGGCCACATTATATATTTGGCACACTTTTGCAGGCTGTAGGAAAAAATAAAGAAATGTCAGTTTAATAAATTTAATTAACTCAAAAAAGAACTTGAGTAAAATAAATGGAAGAAATTTCAAACCAAACTTGTAGCCATCAATCACGGTTAACCAACAAAATCATAATGTTTTATGCAACCACATTAATGGGAAGGATGGAACTGCTTTTTTGATTTTGACAGTGATTCCATTGCCGACTGGGGTCGAGCCCCATGTGAGTGGTGGGGAGATCCTTGCTGTAAATACAACCCTCCTGAAGTTCAGTCTACCCGAGGGCGTTCGCCTCCGGAATCACAACATGCGCTTTTCCTAGGAGGTGGGCTCTTGCTTCAGGCAGCTGAAGCCAGTCCTGTGCGTGTGGCATGTGTGTCTGTGTATTGAGGTGTGAGTGCGTGAGACACAGTGGTTGCGGGATTCGCACGGTGACCTATCAATCTGTTGCTATCAATCACTCGCTTCTCCAGGCGGGAGTCTCCTCGGCTTCTTCCTTTCGGTCGGGGCGAGGCGGGGATGAAGGGGGAATTTGTTTGAAAGAACTTTCTCACCCTCCCCTCTTTCTCGGGTTTCTGTCAGCTGCCATGTCAGCTTTTCCACTTTGAAGGAAATTACCAGAAATTCGGGAAATTCTGGTTGCCTTCGGGTAATTTTAGGGAAATTAAATAATTTGGGGAAATTTTCCAGCCTTCCCCAACTGCGCATGTGCGACTGCCGCCCCAACTGCGCAAGCGTCGATACCGGGCCCACTGCGCACGCGCGGGGAGACGCAAAGGGGTCCAATCAGGCCCGCGGGATGATTTGTGGAAAAATAGTATGTACCTGTATTTTTCCGACCATCCGTACCTGCGCAATTGGGGGAGGCCCGTCAGCCGCGTCACAATTGAAAATGGCGCCGGTGATGCGATTTATTCCAAAGGTGGACACAAAATGCTGGAGTAACTCAGCGGGACAGGCAGCATCTCTGGAGAGAATGAGTGGGTGATGTTTCGAGTCGATAGAAAGGTCTCGACCCGAAACGTCACCCATTCCGTCTCTCTAGAGATGGTGCCTGTCCCGTTGAGTTACTCCAGCAGTTTGTGTTTGTCCCAGGAGAACATGGATGGGTGACATTCCGGGTTGGGATCCTTAGTCAGACTGATTCTTGTTAGGTCTTGTTAGAATAAAGACACAATTGTCAAGGTTACTGCTAATCACCCCCGGAAGCTATTGATCATTAAGTGACATGTGCTCAGTGCTCAGGGAGCATCCCTGAGGGGAAAATACATGAGAATACATCAGATTCAGTTAGATCGCCTTGGCCATACCCAGCCTGTAATAATTTAATGTAGTTTGTCCATGATCATACGAGTACCGTATAAAGCATGATAAGGACAAAAAAAAGAATGTTACTAAATTGAAAGATGCAGCATGGAAACAGCCCCTTAGGCCCACCAAGTTCATGCCAACCATCGATCACCCGTTCACACTAAAGATAGACACAAAATGCTGGAGTAACTCAGCGGGCCAGGCAGCATCTCTGGAGAAAAAAATTGTTCATTTTTCTGGTTGGAACCCTTCTTCAGGGTTGAACCAGGCTTGGATTCATTTCTCAATCAATACTGTATACATTTCCCTTACTTTTGACATCCCAAAGTGCAATACCTCACAGTTGCCTGAATTAAACTCCATCTGCCATTCCTCTGCCCATGTCTGTAATTGACCTGTATGTTGCTGCATCTTTCCACAGCACTCTTGATTGTCCACAACTTTGCCAATATTTGTGTATTCTGCAAATTTATTAATTAAGCCATCTACATTTTGAACAAGTTGTTCATATACTTCACAAAAAAAACAGAGTTGTCTGTACTCATCCCTGCTGTACACCATTGGTCACAGACCTCCAGCCAGAATTACAAGCTTCCACCACTTGCTATCCTTTGAGTTCCTGAGTTCCATGGGTAAACCAGTTCTGAATCCAAACTGACAAGTTACTTTGGATCAAATGCATCTTAATCTTCTGGATCAGCCTACCAGAGGACCTTATCAAATACTTTGTTAAAGTCCATGTGGACAACATTCACTGCCTGACTCATCAATCACCTTTGTCACCTCCTCAAAAAACTCAATCAAACTTGTTACAGATGACATACCTCACACAAAGCCATGCGGACTGTCCCAAATTGGTTAATTATTTTCCAAATGTGAGCAAATACTATTCCTAAGAATGCTTTCCAAAAGATTCCCTTCCATTAATATGCTCAAAAGCCAAAATGTCCTCGATTGTCTTAATTTATTTTCTTAAATAAAAGAACAATGTGTCTGCTCTCTAGTTCTCCAGGACCTTGACTGTAGCTGGAGAGGATACAAAGAGAGTAGCTAGAGAGTAGCAAGAGAGGATGCCAAGATTGTGGTCACCACCCTAGGAAAGATTTGTGGAGGTAGTGAACCTCCAAAGGTTCAAGCTGCAACTATATAAAACTTTAAATAGGCCACTTTTGTAGCATTTTTGTGCAGTTATGGTTGCCATATTGCAAGAAGGATGTGGAGATTTTGCAGTGGGTGCAGATTAGGTTTACTAGGAAGTTGCTTGGATTGGAGTGTTTACCTACGTGGGTTAGACAAATTTGAATTGTTTTCTTTGGAGCTTTGAAGGCTAAAGGGCAGTGTGATAGAAGTTTATATATTTGTGAAAGGCAGAGATAGGATAAAAAGTAAGAGGCTATTTTTTCCAGGTCAAATACTAGAGGGCATAGCTTTAAAGTCAGTTAAAAGAAAATGTGTGAGGAACATTATTTACACAGAAAATGGTCCATCACTGCAAAGGGAGGTGGTGGAAGCACATATGATAGCAGTGTTTAAGTGGCATTTCGAAAGACACTGAATTGGCAGGTAAGAGACAGATAAGGGGCTGTCCCACTGTGGCGACCTAATCCAGTTCAGAAGAGTGTCTTCGACCTTCAAGCTTGAGGGCACTCGCCTGGAAAACTTCGAGCTGGATTGACCATCAGCGATGAAACCGCGAGCAGGATCGACCGACCAAACACACAAACACATCGCAAAGGCGGGGGCCAGGGAAAGTGGGGGAGCACTGTCTGAAATTCACACCCGCGATGAAGAGGAAGGTAAAAGACGGCTGCACAGTGTATGGTAAGTCCTTTAGAAAGCGCGGGGGGGAGAGAGAAGTGTAGAGAGAAGGGGAGAGAAGGGGAGAGAAGGGGAGAGAAGCGGAGAGAAGGGGGGAGAAGGAATGAAGACACTTTTAAGAAGTCAGACAACGTTTAATAAAGTTAGCGGGCATTTAATCTACCGGTCGGTCTTCCTTGGTCCTGAAAACTCCAATGAGCCAATTAAAATGCCTGGTCAGCGAAGGAGATTGCCTACTGCTGCCCTCGACTGCCTGTAACTAAATAGCGACCCCACTCCACTGCACTACGAGTTAAAAATAACCATGCCGACCAATTTTTACTCGCGGAAAAATTGTCAACATGCTGAAAAATTTTCCGCGTCCTAGCTGAGCCCGCGAGTATTCGAGAACTTCCCTCGAGCAAGAAGGAGAGTTCCAGTGACCTCATAGGACCTCCTAGGACCACGTGTCGACCATGTTGCGAGTTTGAGTCGAGGGCAAACTCTTCTAAACTCACAGATTAGGTCGCCGCAGTGGGACAGCCCCAATATGGTTTATGTGTAGACAGATGAGGTTAGTTAATCTGGCATAATTGTCAGCACAGACATGGTGGGCCAAAGGGTCTGAGCCTGTGCTGCACTGTTTTATGTTCTATATGCTGACCGATAGTATATTTTAAAATAAACATTTCACTGTGTTGTTGCACAACTCTTTCAGCATTCTTGTGGCCATAAAACCACTGGTTGATTTGTGGTTGTTGTCTATTGTACACTCTCACAGAAAACGATGTGGTGATGACCAGATGTGCAGTGTATTTTACTGCAGTTTAGGACAAGATATACCTGAGCACTAGGAATAACTTCCCCACTTTTCTTCAAAGAAAAACTGCTTACGGTAATTTGCTTTAACCTCACCTGAAAGTTCTGTAATGGCATTTCATTCAGGATTTTGTAGTTAATTACATTGACCAGAGTATGAAGCAGCGACTTTCTGGTCGAAGGTGAACATATTATTACTAACAGAACCACAGCTGACACAAGTGAGATCAGATTAAATTTTTGCCAAATCAATGATTTCTCTGTATGAAGTCCAAAATTCGTAATTGAGGTTTGAATGGATAATTGAAGCATTTTTATAAAAGTTTTCTGTGCCAAAATAACTTAGGGTGGAGATTATAATTTCACTGCCAGGACATTAATAAAATGTGAACATGTTTGGACATTTTGGACGACCCAACAGCATGTTTGAATATTCTCTATTGCTACAAGAGATTACAAGATAGACAGAAGATGTTCTCATAGTCTTCCTGGAAAAATTTAACATCTTCACTGATTCATGGAAATCCCTGGTCCTTGAATCTCAAGATGGAAAAGGAGCATTGGGGATGGCACATTTATTTGTCAGGACTGGGCAAAAGTGTAAGATCATAAGATCGTAAGTGATAGGAGCAGAATTAGACCATTGGACCCATCAAGTCTACTCCATCATTCAATCATGGCTGATCTATCTCTCCCTCCTAACTCCATTCTCCTGCCATTCTTCTGCCTTCTCCCCATAATCTCTGACACCTGTACAGATACACTGTAAATGGCAAGAAGTTCACCAGTTCCTCAGTGGTCTACTCACCTGTCGTGTAAAACACTTTCTGCTCAACTTGTGGTGGAGTCTGTGGGTCTCAGAATGGCTATATTCACCACATTAGAACCCATATAACTGGAGTGGAAGCAAATTATCCTTGACCTTCAGGAACTGCCTAATAGTTAGAAGATAATAACCAGCAGAAGACACAGCTCCTCTTATCCTCCATGTCATTAAACTACCACAGGAATTATGGTGCCAGGCATACAGCAGGCATCCAGATACAGCATGGAAACAGGCCCTTTGGCTAACCAAGTCCACATTGACCATCCGCTATCCATTTACACTAATGCTACACTAATCTAATCCAATTTTATTCTCTCCATGAAAGACACAAAATGCTGGAGTAACTCAGCGGGTCAGGCAGCATCTCTGGAGAACATGGATAGGTGACATTTTGGGTCATGACCCTTCTTCAGACATACTCCAGCATTTTGTGTCTTTCATTGATAAACGAACATCTGCAGTTCCTTGCTATTACATTTTATTCTCTCTTTATAGTTATCAATTCCCCACAGATTCTACAACTCATCTGCACACAAGGGACCATTTACAGCAGCCCATTTACCTACAAACCCACATATCTCGGGGAGGAAACCCCAGAGCATCTGAATGAAACCCACGCGGTCACAGGGAGACCGTGCAAACTCCACACAGACAGCACCTGAGGTCAGGATTGAACCAGGGTCTCTGCCACTCATGATATACTTATTAAAACTTTCATCTTATTAGTGTGTATATGTGTGTGTATATGTGGTTGTCTTTACATCCTCGCGAAAAATCTACATGGTAACGATAACATTTTTACATATTCTGATTGACATTTTTCCCTTCGAGGCCAGGTTCACCTTATCTGAATGTTTCATGCTTTATTTCTCAACTTATTACCGATTAAAGTCTAAAAAAGTGACAAGACTTTGAAATTAAAACCACCAGCTTCAAATGATGACATCGCAATGGCTCAGCTAGCAGAGACCAGCCCGAATGAAGATTTCATCCTATATTTGACACGTTATTCACGATTAAAGGATTAAAAATACCAACTTTCACAAGATTTTTACACATTCTGATTCATATTTTTTCTCTCGAGGCCGAGATCACTTTCACTGAACATTTTATGCTTTATTTCTCGAATAATTACTGACTAATGTTTTAAAAAATCAATCCTCAATGAAGATTTCATCCTATATTTGACACGTTATTCAAGATTAAAGCTTTAAAAATGTAACCTTTCACAAGATTTTTACATACTCTGATTCACATTTTTCCCCTCGAGGCAGAGATCACTTTCACTGAACATTTTATGCTTTATTTCTCGACATTACTGATTAATTACCTTGAATTTCAAACCGACAAGCTTCAAATGATGACATCTTTGAATTTGAAACCGACCAGCTTCAAATGATGACGTCACAATGGCTCGACTGGAAGGGGGAGGGCGAATTGCTATTGCAACACGCAGGGCAAGTGCATTTGGAAATTTTTGACGTCACAATGGCTCGAGGGGGAGGTCACATTGCTATTGCAACATGCAGGGCAAGTGCAATTGGAATTCTTTTCAAAGATCACTGCTGAGGAAAGCATGGGGAGTGCTGGAATTTTACGTTCGGGAACGGCATGAGTTGGAGGAACACGCCTCCCATGGGGGCTACGTGTAGGGAATGGGTGTGTTGGGTGAGCAGACCCAACGGGTCTGCAGTTGGTCTAGTTTATTATATAATTTGTGGAATTGAATTCAAGTAAATATTTAGTTGCTTTGTTAAAATTGATTTTATTGGACATTGGCCTTCTTTACTAAGTTACGACCAAGTTTAGTCTATATTTAACCTACCATAAAATTCTCAGTCCTATCCAATACAATAGTTCAAGAAACCGTTACGTGCTCTGGATGATCAATAAATGCAGGGCTTGCCAGGAATGCCTGTTAATTGTGTTGCAACCTGGATTGCTCTACGTTGAACATTTCTTCAAAAACTCTCAGCTCCATCAACCTGTTGTCCAATAGTTCAGGAAAGTTTCAGGTCCTAGGGATGGACAATAATTACATGGTTTGCCAGCAATGTCTAATCCTAAAATGGGACATTACTTGGTGGCTGCTGTGCAGCTGAAAACTAGTGTAAGACTTGAACCATAAATCAATGTGTGCTGAGGACAATGTTGAGGATTTGACTTTATTACTTGTCAGTACTATATAATTATGGATGTAAATCTTTCACCGTCAGTATGGGCTGCAGACAAACCTAAATTCCAAAAGTAAACTAAATTATAGAATTATATAAACAGATGAAGGCCATTTGGCCTATCAAGTCGTTACCCGAATAAACTTCTGATAACCTACACAGGTTGCAAGGCACCAACTCACTGGAATTATCAGTTCAACCCAATTGTCCTGTACAATATATTTTTGTCAACCAATAATGCATGAGAACAACAAGAGCACTAAATATATTTTTATTGCACAAAGAATATTAAAACAGTTTATGAATGTAACAGGTGACTAATGCCAGACATTAGGTGGGAGAGCAGTATATTAGACATTAAGCAGGTCTCATAAATTACCTCTAGTGACTTAAATTAATTCATGGCAATATACCAGGCTGCATCAGTTAGAGTACGGTAATAAATTTATAGCTTGGACAAAAAGTTTAAGAAAAAATCCTGCTATATTTTATCGTTATGTCTGGCTTCATTTTCACAGCACGCTAGAACAGGAAATAGATTATTTATAAAGGCGTGCAGGTCTAGTCCAAATAAGCACATGATTTTTTTTTCTAACATGGTTATATGCCATAACATCAAGATGTACATAGTTTAGGCGGGTAGGTGGGTGGGGAATCTGGTGCCTTTTGAAAAGTATGCAATAAGTTGTTGCATACAGCAGGAAACCAATAAGTCTGGCTGAGTCTAGGTCCAAAAGGGAGTTCCAACTACAGACCCATGAGGCAATAAGTTGACTCAGGGTTAAGTAAGGGGTCGGCTGTTTCCATGCAGATCAGGTGCGAAAAAAGGCCGAATACTCAGACACGTCTAGGAAAAATGGAAAATTGAATAATTTTGTCTTAATTCTGAGTCAGTAGGTCAAGGGTTCAAACCCCAATCCAGGCACACAACATGGGCTGATATTCCAGCCCACTACTAATGAATGCAGTACTATTGAAAGTGGTGTCCTTCAAAATACGTGTCTATTGCTTAGATGGTCGTTTAAAATCTCATGGCACTATTAGAAGAGTAAGTTCTTCCACCATTATTATCCACATTTCATCCACAATAAAGTGTACAACACTTCCATCCAAAACAAATTACCAGTTTTTGTAGCGAATGGCTATGGAAAACCGCTTCAAAGTTTATGTCTCATTAAAACAACCCTCTTTGCTTCAATATTTATTGTGCTTGAAGCACGTAGCACATTTGAAATGATTGATTTTGCATGTTAAATGTATTAATCCTAGTTTCTGTTGGTTCAGGTGGACATTATTGCAAGGTTTCAGAGGTGGTGAGAGTGGTAAACATCATCTGACCCAATTATTTTGGAACTCTTCCCTGAATGTCTGTATTTCTCCTTTAATTGAGGGAGCTGCATATTGCATTGCAGGCAAATAACACTGCCGGTTGGCCAACAGTTCTACAGAATTCTCTCTTGCCTTTGGTGATTAGTTTAGAGATACAGCGCAAAAACAGGCACTTTGGCCCACCGAGTCCGCACCGACCAGTGATCCCCGCACATTAACACTATCCTACACACACTAGGGACAATTTACATTTATATCAAGCCAATTAATCCATAAACATGTACGCCTTTAGAGTGTGGGAGAAAACTGAAGCTTGCATAAGTTGGGCCGATTGGCCGGTTTCCGTGTTGTATGACTATGAGTAAAAAAGTAGAAATTTTATCTGTTGATCACACTTTTTTGAGTGTCCTTCATCAGCTACAGTTAACTGAAACTGTCCATGTTGCATCTTCCAATTAATAGTTGCATCATTTAGCCTACTGTATACCACTAATAATTCATTACTGCCCACTGGAAAATAATTGCTTCTTGAAACAGATATTCCTTAAATTAAAAAATATATCTGTTGGTTTTGAATGGCAAGAGCTCTTGCTGCTGCTTTGGATGTGTGTGCATTCACACCTCCACCACGGAGACTTAAAGCACAAAACCTTTTCTGTTCTATTGGAGAGTTTTTAGTTTAGTTTAGAGATACAGAGCTCTAAAGTTTTAGTTTAGTTGAGAGATACCTTCGGCCCACCAAGTCCGCACCGACCAGCGATCCCTGCATAGCAACACTATCCTACACACACTAGGGACAATTTACACTTATACCAAGTCAATTAATCTCTGATAAAACCCACGCGGTCACGGGGAGAAAATACAAACTCTGTACAGCCAGCACCCTTAGTCAGGATCGAACCCGGGTCTCCGGCACAGCAAACGCTGTAAGGCAGAAACTCTACCACTGCGCCACTGAGTCGCCCTACCGTGTTTATCAGTTAAAAGGCAAAAATCCCCATGCCTCCCTCAAAAACGCTCCTGTGATCCTAATTTTTGTGCAGGGAAGGCATGGACAAAATTTACCTCTTGTCAACTTATCAAAAACAAATTATCTGATTATTTTCATATGGACTGTTTTCAAAGGTTGCTGTGTGCAAATTGTGTAAGAAGGAACTGCAGATGCTGGTTTACACTGACGTTAGACACTAAATGCTGGAGTAACAGCGGGTCAGGCAGCATCTCTGGAAAAAATGAATAGGTGACGTTTCAGGTGGAGACCCATCATCGGACTGAGCAAATTGTGTTTCATATTAGACAAAAATAACGATGATTCAAAAATACTTTAATTGATTCATTGCGAAAGTCTTCGCCCCAGACGGAGCTATATAAATACAAGATGTAACTTTTTTGATAGAAGTTAATGCCATTCCATTGTCTACCAATAGGGGAGGCTCAGTTTTATGGGACATCGCTGGTTCTGCCATTTCTTTATTTCACCTCAGGGAAATTTCAGCTGTTCTGTGATGATCAGCAGGTTGTGTTAAAACATTGTTGGAGCATTTTTATGATTCTGTGCTTCATGCAAACAGCCATGGTCACTGGAAGCACAGAGCAGACATGAACTGCATGGTGCCTAGTATTCTCTGACTGTTAAAATGGAATAAAGCTAACAGTATGTAAGTAAGAACTAGGTACCCATGAGTAAGGAATCTTGTCAGTGATGCAGAATCTTTGAGCCCTTATGCCCACAACATTTCAACAAGGAGATATAAAGTTGAATTTACTGCTAATTCCAGCTGTTTAGCAAATAATCAGGTCCATTTCCCATTCATACTTCCATCATTGTTGTCAGAGTCCTCAAATTATTTTCAGGAATATATAACTTGTCATTTAGAGCTACAATTTACCTCACTGGAGACCCTCGGACTATCTTTAATTGGAAGTTACTGAACTTTACCTTGCACTAAACATTATTTCCTTTGTCCTGTATCTGGACACTGTAGGTGGCTCTATAGTCTTTCCGCTGACTGGTATAGTCTTTCCGCTGACTGGTTAGCATGCAACAAAAGCTTTTCACTGTACCTCGGTACACGTGACAATAGACTAATCTAAACTAAACTAATATTGTGTAGGAAGGAACTGCAGATCCATTTTCAGGATTCTGGATGTTGTTGCTACATTACACAGACAAAAAGAACTAATTTGTCCACGGCATTCAACATATATTTACAATTTTAAATATCTTCATAAGGATTTTAACTGAGCACACATTAAAATGATAGAAGGAGAATGATGACCTGTGGTGAGACAGTAACCATCAGTGCTTTCATACTTAAGTAAGACATTACTGCAATGAAAAACTCCTTGTGTGGCTGACCAAACAGCGAGGAATTGTAGACATTGCTTGGCTGAGCATGAGATAAATCATTGCTCCTTTGCTTCCTGCTGAGCCCAAGTTTTAGGCCACACCAGAAAATGTTTCGCAAAGAACTGGACTTTTCTGTGCGCACACTGCACTTTTTTTTAACTTACAGGAAGTTTTGGGGCAGGGAGGAGGGAGAGAGGCCCAGACAAACTGGCTAATTCATTATGCTTATCAGACCCTTGATAGACTCAGCATACACGAAGGATTTGCAGTCGAGCTCTTTCTTCCCAGCAAAAAAAAACTAAGCTGAGAGACTGATATTATCATCAAATACATTGCGAATGTGGTGAAATTTAATCAAGGAGCCACCAGATTGAACTTTAGAATTCAGCAGTTTGAAATTCTTGCTCGATTTTTTAAAGGGAAATGGTGCTTGTTATGATTTGGGATACATGACACAATTTGTGGCTTTTTTCCGCTTAGAATCTTATTTACAAATTCATGACTTTGAAATAAAACCCAGCCTTTTTATCCTATATTACTTCCTGTCATGAAACCGTCCACTCTTTACTCAGTAGTCCCAAAAGAATTAGCTTAACTTTCATAAGGCGCACATAATGTTTGTGAAATTGGGTCATCTCCAAATGCTGGAATTGAAAATCTATTTACAGGCACGATAATTAAGACTTTTTTTGGCATGTTAACCTTAAACGTCTGTCCTGTTAATTCAGAACGATGTATTAATAATACATTTGGCTTCACTCTGCTGATGCAGCTTAAGGGAAGAATTAAGGTTTTTAGATTTGTTACAATTAGCTGAGAGCTTGGTTTAAATAAATGATTCAGTAGTGAACTAGTTTCCTCTTAAAAACAAGAAATGGACTGAAAATTCCACCTATTACAGGATTCGGAGTCCTGTTCTATATGCGTTGGTGACATTTGCCTGCTTAATACAATTGTAAGTCGTTACTTTGCTATTTTAATGGACGTATTAAAATAAACAAATTAACGCCTCAGTTCACGCAGTTGACAAGTGAATGCCATAAAATTAATTGAAAAAACAATGGAAGATAAGAAACAGGAGCGGGAATAAGCCATCAGCCCCATGTGATTGCTCTGCCATTCAATAAGATCATGACAGATTTGGCACAAAATGCTGGAGAAACTCAGCGGGACAAGCACCATCTCTGGAAAGAAGGAATGGGTGACATTTTGGGTTGAGACCCTTCTTCAGACCCAACCCGAAACATCGGCCATTCCTTTCCAGAGATGCTGCCTATCCCACTGAGTTACTCTAGCATTTTATGACTATCTTCCGTGTAAACCAGCATCTGCAGTTCCTGCCTACATGTAACAGATTTGGCCTTAGTCACATTCCCACTTTGGATCCAAAAAATCGACTTTGATTGTGTTCATTTTGCATAGTTCTTGTTTCATAAATATTTTTCATTCTGAATCAAGTTTTAAATTTTAGTTTTAAAAAAATGATTCATTTGTTAAGCCTCTATTGTAGAATTCCACACATTTGCCGGCCTTAGTGGAAAGAAATTCAACCTTATCTCTGCCGCAAATGTGTGTTCCTGCATTCGAAAACATCCTCTCAGCATCTGCAGTCTGAATTCTGCCTCAGCAAGGTCACCTCTCTTTCTTCTGAACACCAAAGGGAACAGGCATGGTCCTCAACCTTTCCTCATCAGTTTGTGACTAGAATCAAAGTGGTGCACCTTCTCCGAACTGCCTATAATGCAAATATACTCCTCTTTAAATAAGACCAATGCATGCCGTATTCCAGATCCACTTCAATTGTGCTTTGTACAGTTGTAACAATGTTTCCTTACTTCTCTGTTCTATCCCTTGGCAACAAAGTCCAACATTCCATTTGCCTTCCTAATTACTTGCTGTATTTCATTCAGGCAGCTATTTCTACGTTTGGCAAACTCCTGCTCCTATTTCTTATGTTCTTATCTGCAATCATCCACTTTCAGCTCGGTTTTCTTAGTAGTGTCAGCAATTGGAATCCTGGCACTGAGGAAATCAAATCCAGGGGCCATAAATATAAGCTTTTTGCAAATAAATACAGTAGGGATACTGCTTTACCAAGCGAATTGTTAGTATTTGGAAATTGCTGCCACATGGATCATAAGTCCGTAAGAAATAGTAGCATGTGCGGACCATATGCCCCGTCAAGCCTGGTCCCCATTCAACATTATTATGGTTGATTCAATGCTTAGTCCATTTCTCCAACGAGAGAGCAGGATATTCTAGACTGGGTATTGAGTAATGAGGAAGGGTTAGTTAGCAGTCTTGTTGTGCGTGGCCCCTTGGGCAAGAATGACCATAATATGGTTGAGTTCTTCATTAGGATGGAGAGTGACATTGTTAATTCAGAAACAAAGGTCCTGAACTTAAAGAAAGGTGACTTTGAGGGTATGAGACGTGAATTGGCCAAGATAGACTGGCCAATGATTCTTAAAGGGTTGACGGTGGATATGCAATGGAAGGCATTTAAAAACTGCATGGATGAACTACAACAAGTGTTCATCCCAGTTTGGCAAAAGAATAAATCAGGGAAGGTAGTGCATCTGTGGATAACAAGGGAAATCAGGGATAGTATCAAAACAAAAGAGGAAACCTACAAATTAGCCAGAACAAGCAGCCTACCAGAGGACTGGGAGAAATTCAGAGTCCAGCATAGGAGGACAAAAGGCTTAATTAGGAAAGGGAAAATAGATTATGAAAGAAAACTGGCAGGGAACATAAAAACTGACTGCAAAAGTTTTTATAGATATGTCAAGAGGAAAAGATTAGTTAAAACAAATGTAGGTCCCTTGCAGTCAGAAACAGGCGAATTGATCATGGGGAACAAGGACATGGCAGACCAATTGAATAATTACTTTGGTTCTGTCTTCGCTAAGGAAGACATAAATAATCTGCCGGAAATAGCAAGGGACCGGGGGTTAAATGAGATGGAGGAACTGAGTTAAATCCAGGTTAGCCGGGAAGTGGTGTTAGGTAAATTGAATGGATTAAAGGCCGATAAATCCCCAGGGCCGGATAAGTTGCATCCCAGAGTACTTAAGGAAGTAGCCGCAGAAATAGTGGATGCATTAGTGATAATTTTTCAAAACTCTTTAGATTCTGGAGTAGTTCCTGAGGACTGGATGGTAGCTAATGTAACCCCACTTTTTAAAAAGGGATGGAGAGAGAAAATGGGGAATTACAGACCAGTTAGTCTAACATCGGTGGTGGGGAAAATTCTGGTGTCAGTTATTAAAGATGCGATAGCAGCACATTTGGAAAGTGGTGAGTTCATTGGACAAAGTCAGCATGGATTTATGAAAGGTAAATCCTGTCTGACGAATCTTATAGAATTTTTTGAGGATGTAACTAGTAGAGTGGATAAGGGAGAACCAGTGGATGTGTTATATCTGGACTTTCAGAAGGCTTTCGACAAGGTCCCACATAAGTGATTAGCATACAAACTTAAAGCACATGGTATTGGGGGTCCAGTATTGATGTGGATAGAGAACTGGCTGGCAGACAGGAAGCAAAGAGTAGGAGTAAACGGGTCCTTTTTAGAATGGCAGGCAGTGACTAGTGGGGTTTCGCAAGGCTCAGTGCTGGGACCCCAGCTATTTACAATATATATTAATGACCTGGATGAGGGAATTGAATGCAACATCTCCAAGTTTGCGGATGACACAAAGCTGGGGGGCAGTGTTAGCTGTGAGGAGGATGCTAGGAGGCTGCAAGGTGACTTGGATAGGTTGGGTTAGTGGCAGATGCAGTATAATGTGGATAAATGTGAGGTTATCCACTTTGGTGGCAAAAACAGGAAAGTAGACTATTATCTGAATGGTGGCCGATTAGGAAAAGGGGAGATGCAACGAGACCTGGGTGTCATGGTACACCAGTCATTGAAAGTAGGAATGCAGGTGCAGCAGGCAGTGAAGAAAGCAAATGGTATGTTAGCATTCATAGCAAAAGGATTTGAGTATAAGAGCAGGGAGGTTGTACTGCAGTTGTACAGGGTCTTGGTGAGACCACACCTGGAGTATTGCGTACAGTTTTGGTCTCCTAATCTGAGGAAAGACATTCTTGCCATAGAGGGAGTACAGAGAAGGTTCACCAGACTGATTCCTGGGATGGCAGGACTTTCATATGAGGAAAGACTGGATAGACTCAGCTTGTACACGTTGGAATTCAGAAGACTGAGGGGGGATCTTATAGAAACATACAAAATTCTTAAGGGGTTGGACAGGCTAGATGCAGGAAGATTATTCCTGATGTTGGGGAAGTCCAGAACTAGGGGTCACAGTTTAAGGATAAGAGGGAAGACTTTTAGGACCGAGATGAGGTAATCATTTTTTACACAGAGAGTGGTGAATCTGTGGAATTCTCTGCCACAGAAGGTAGTTGAGGCCAGTTCATTGGCTATATTTAAGAGGGAGTTAGATGTGGCCCTTGTGGCTAAAGGGATCAGGGGGTATGGAGAGAAGGCAGGGATGGGATACTGAGTTGGATGTTCAGCCATGATCATATCAAATGGCGGTGCAGGCTCGAACGGCCGAATGGCCTTCTCCTGCACCTATTTTCTATGTTTCTATGTTTCTATGTTTCTCTGAAACCGAGGTAAATAACATGAGGGAAAGTTGGTCGTAGGAGCAGGGAATAAAAGCCTCTTCTAGCTGGGCTTCTTGAGGGTTAGTGGGCCAGATATTAGCTTAGTCAGTTAATTTGGTTAGCATGGATGAGTTGATCAAAGGAACTGTCTCCATGCTGTTTAGCTCTAAGATTCTATGACTCCATATGCTGAACAAAACTATACAAGGTACTCCAGGTATGATCTTACTTACATGCTGTCTACTCATTGCATTAGAGGCCAATCTTCCATGAGCCTTCCAATTATATGCTGCATCTGTCTGCCAACCCTTCTGGTTCATGCAATAATACCCCAAATCCATCAGTTCAGCAAAGGTTTGTAGTCTCAGTTCCCTTCAGCAATACGGCGGCAGAGTGGAACTCCTTAGATTGGCTGCATTACAGTGCCGGAGACCTGGGTTCGATCCTGACCTTTCTGTACAGAGTTTGTACATTCTCCCTATGGCCGTGTGCGTTTTCTCCTGGTGCTTCGGTTTCCTCCCGTATTCGAAAGCAGTGCAGGTTTGTAGGTTATTTGGCTTCTGTATATTGGCCCTAGTGTGTAGGATAGAACTAGTGTATGGGATGATCGCTGGTCGGCGCCGATTCGGTGGGCCGATGACCCTATTTCCACGCTGTGTCTCTAAACAATTAATTGTTTTTCATTCTGGCTTCCAAAGTGGACGGCCATTTATTTTCTAAATGTTTTCTAATCCTCTGGGCTACACTAACATCTGAAGAAGGGTCTCGACCCAAAACGTCACCCATTCCTTCTCTCTAGAGATGTTTCCTGTCCCGCTGAGTTACTCGAGCATTTTATGTCTAACCTTTACACCATTTTATACCTTTATTTAAATTCCCACCTCCCTCAGAAACAGTTCCAACTCTTCTGGAATCTAAATTCCTCCTTCATACCACTCTCCAGCATTTCCAGGAATACGCTGTGCACTCTGGTCAATGTAAATACCTCAATCAGATCATAACAAGCTCAATTTCAATATGTGATATTAATAGAGCAGCTACTGGATCGCCATATATTTTAACTGGAAGCTTGAGAGACCAGCGAGTGAGAAGATGGTATAGATTTTCTGAAGTGTGTTTTTCTAATTAACCAGTGGAGGAAGTCATGGAAAGTAAGACCATAGCAACAGTGAAGGAGGCCGACTCTCAAACCATACTTGATATTGAATTAGGCTATCAGCCCATCAAGCCTAGTCCGCCATTCAATCATGGCTGATCTCTTTCCCCCTCAACCACATTTTCCTGCCTTCTCCTCATAACCCCCAACACCCGTACTAATCAAGAATCTGTCAATCTCTGCCTTGAAAGTATCCATTGACTTGGTATCCACAGTCTTCTGTGGCAATGACTTCCACAGATTCGCCAACATCTGAGTAAATTTATTCCTCCTCATTTCCTTTCCAAAGGTATGTCCTTTTATTCTGAGGCTATGACCTCTGGTCCTAGATTCTACCACGTGGAAACGTGCACCCCATCTCCACTCTATCCAGGCCTTTCACTATTTGGTAGAGGCTGTATTGTGTGAGCATATTGCTTGTGAAAACATCCATTTAATGCACTCATAAATGGCTTCAGAATGTTGCAATTCACAGAATTGACAGGCAAACTCACAACATTGCTTAAATTCTGTTGTTAAAATTCATCTTTTGCCTCATGGCAAATTCATATGAGAATATTGGTTGCAATTGATCAGGTAAGGTCCCGGATAACTGAAGAATAGCTAATTTGTTCCTTTATTTAAGATGGAAAATGGAGAGAATCCAGGGAATTATAGGCCTGTGAGCCTCACATTGCAGGGAAGCTATTGGAGACGATTTGTTGAGGGAGGATTTACGCCCATTTGGAAGAGATGGTGTTAATTAGGAACAGTCAGCATGGCCTTTGTACATGGCAGGTCGTGTCTTACTAATTTGATCACGTGTTTGAGGAGGTGACAAAGGTTATCGATAAGGGTGGATGTTTTCATGGACTTTAGTAAGGCAGTTGATAAAGTTCCCTATGGTTGGCTGGTACAGAAGATTAAGATGCACATGATTAACAGTGACATGGTTGTATGGATTCAGAGCTGGCTTACTGATCGAAGACAGCGGGATATGGTGGAAGGACAATATTCAGGCCTGTGGAGGTTTGTAACCAGTGAAGTTCTGCAGGGATCAGTCTTGGGATCTTTGCTGTTTGTGATGAGTATAAATCACTTGGATGTAAACGTAGATGGGGTGGTTTATAAGTTTTCAGATGATACTAGGATTGCTGGGGTCTTAGACTGTGAGGAAGGCTGTCGAAGTATGCGGCAGGATATAGATCAGCTACTGAAATGGGTGGAAAAATGGCAGATGAATTGCAGTTCAGGAAGTGAAGTGTACGGGGAAAATTTACAATTGGTAGCATGACCCTTAACAGCAATGATGTACAAAGGGATTTTCGTCTCCAAATTCAAGTCCATAACCCCCTGGAAGTGGCAACACATGTAGATAGAGTGGTAAAGAAGACATGTGGTATGCTTGCTTTCAGAGGTCAGGGCATTGAGTATAAGAGTCAGGAAAACATGATGCAGCTTTATAGGACTTTGGTTAGGCTGCATTTGGAGTTTTGAATGCCATTCTGGTCTGTGTACACAGGAAGGATGTGGAGTCTTTGGAAAAGATTCAGAGGAGGTTTACCACATTGTCTGACTATGACTCTACGACTCCAGTGTAATCCGTGCAGCGTTTCTTCATTCTCCCTGTTATTGCCAGAGTTCCAACAGGTGCTTTTGTTTTCTCCCAGATCCCAAAGACTTGCTGGTTGTCAGGTAAATTGGCTACTGTAAATTGCCCCTCATTTAATCAGGTGATAGAAGAATATGGGAGAGGGAGGAGAGATCGGGGAGAGAGGGGGAGAGAAGGGGAGAGGAGAGGGTGGAGAGAGAGGGTGGAGAGAGGGTTGTGAGGGTAGGGAAGAGAGAGGGGGAGAGAGGGCAGCGGAGAGAGAGGGGAATGAGGATAGAGGGTGGAGAGGGGAGGGAAGAGGGAAGGGGAGGGGAAACAGAGGGGGAGTGATCGTGTTAATGTTTATGTGAGAAATGCATGTGTGGGAAAACAGGTTACAGGGGAATAAGTGGTGGGGGGAAGGATGGGATTGCCTCATAGACGTGATGGGCTGAATAGTCTCATTCAATGCCAGAAGGAAGTAAGAAATTACAGTACATGAAGAAAAGTGTGGACTGCAAATTTCAGCCCCAGCCTGTATTGCTGCTGAATAGGGAACTGGGAAGAGAATGCTGACATAGTTACAAAGACGTGGGAAATGCACTGGTCTACAGGAAGAAACTGGCCTCAGTTCCACAAAGATGATTGATTTTCAAATCATTTGGGGATTTATGATCCCATCATAAGCTCTATTAAAATCACCACTGCCTGAAGTCGGAGATGCCCTTTGTTCCAGTATTTACCCCTATCCACCATATTTTGGCGAGAACAGTGTCAGAGATAAGTATAATTTAAGCAGATGGGGATAGATCAATCCCATTTTAAATATGGTTAGTTCTCGTGCAACAAGGGGGAACATATTCACTGCTCTTTTGAAAGTACTATGAGTGCACATATGCAGAAAGTAGGAATAGAAACATAATTTGTGGCAGCTGATAACAGTTAAGTGAAAGTCCCATTGATAGGTCTTCTCAAATCTTAGAGATAAAACTGTTGCAAGATTTTACTTAGAGCATGTCTGCTTCCCTCCCCCTCTAAAAGGTTCAGGTCAAGTCTGACGGACAGTATCAACATACCAACCTCTCATTTAACAAGGAGTTTCGTACAACCGACACACAACATCAGGAGGAACTTGGCTTCTCGAGAACTAAGTTCCCACGCTTCAATTACATCTATAGGGTTCATATCCTTGACCTGCTGGATAAAGGTGAGAGATTGATCTTGTCTCGAGAGCATACCGCAGGCTTTTACTATTGTAGGAGGACATGTTTGACAACAATCTGTCAACTCTTTGGCCTGTAAATTAACCATTTTGACGAGGGAAATTGTTTGCCTTCCACATATTGTAAACAGTGGAAAGCTCTCCTCCTACATAAGAAGTGATTACACGTTCTTAAAATATAAGCAAACGAGTCTTTGTGGCTGCATTGATCAGATAGGGTGTTTAAATACCATAGTGTTTTGAAACGTCCTTCAGCCCAACTTATCCATCCCAACCAATATGCCCATCTAAGCTAGTCCTATTTGCTCGCGCTTCACTCACATTCGATTTTGAAATCCAATTCCAAGTATGGACTCACAGAAACATTGTCTGTCTATTCCCTCCACAGATGCTGCGTGACCCACTTGGTTCATGTAACACTGTGCTGTTGCTGCAGTTATGGACGCACCCGCTTATGTTTGTTTGATCAGGGCAGGAGGAAACAAATGAACTTCTTCAGCATATCTGCCCACTCATGTCTGTAAGAAAGCAAAGAATCTTCGATAATGTCCAACCATTGCTTCACATTGTGAGGGTAAAATTGGTGGTGGAGATAGGTTGAGTGATGTCCTCACTACATTTAAATTTGCAAAACAGGGCACAGGAAAGCACACAGAACAGAATCGTGACAAACAGCGAACACCATATTAGTTGTATGATGTTTATGCTTCTCCTGCAGCCATTTTGAACAGGCAGTTGCCAATAGCAAGTGCAAACAATAGGCCTGTTTAAGGACTTGGATATGTACATGGATAGGAAAAGTTTAGAGGAATATGGGTCTCAGACTAAAAGGACATACCTTCCGAATGGAGATGAAGAGGAATTTATTTAGCCAGAGGATGGTGAATCCGTGGAAATCATTGCCATAGATGGCTATGGAGGACAAGTCATTGGGTATATTTAAAGCAAAGATTGATAGGTTCTTGATTATGGGGAGCAGGCTGGAGGATGGGGTTGAGAGGGTGAAATAGAATGGAGGAGTAAACTTGTTGGGCCAAATGGCCTAATTCTGTTCCTGTCTTACGGTCTAATGGCATGGGCCGAAGGGCCTGCTTTCCTGCTGTATGAATGTATGACTCTTTGAGTCTATGATTCTCTGACCACTCCAGATGATTAAATTGCAATGGATAGACTGGATATACTTGATATAGCTTATTGAGCTATTCACGGTCTGATCAGCACTGCTTGAAGAGGTTTTTACTGACATAGTTGTGCAGCCAGGAGGAGTAGCCATGTCAGTACTCCCACAGCTTCCATTACACTGGTGCGTCTTCATCCCTTGTGCAAAGCTGCAAATCCTCCCCCCAAGTCATTTATATATTCCTTCAGTGGATCCTTCAATATTTTATCATGCTGGGCTATTAAAAGGCTCTTAACAAGACCTAATAGTGATTTTCTTCCCGACATTATTCAAAAGTGAACAGAAAAACCTCTTCATCAGCACGGCCAGGAATAACCAATGCTACTTGTATGCCTGTTTTCCCAGCCAAACATTTAAACACACTTTCTTGTGATTGTTAGTTAATGCCATTCGAAATTGAGGTGTGTCACTAAGCCCCCCACAAAACTTCTCCCCTTTCTCCCTACACCCCCCTCTCTTCTCCCCTCCCCTCTCCTCTCTCTCCACTGTGCCCAACCTGGACTTTCACCTATTTCTCCCCTCCATCACCCCCCTCGCCCCTACTACATTCCTCCCTCTGGCTTCACAATCCCAAACTCTTCAAACCCATCTCACTCCTGTTCTTATCTCTGGGCCAGCCATCTGCTTATCAAAAAACACTCTCGCCTATGTTGACCTATTACCTGCCATTCTTTGTCCTGCCTCTCCCCTTTTCCAGCTCTCTTCTCCCTCCCTACAATCAGTCTGAGCAAGGGTCCTGACCCGAAACATCACCTATCCATGTTCTCGAGAGATGCTGCCTGACCCGCTGAATTACTCCAGCACTTTGTGTCCTTATTAGTTCTGATGCCTGAACAATATTCATCAGCTATCTATGTCAATCAATTTAATGGCTGTTAATTGTATGCATTTGGCTCTTGATATTCAGAAGAAAGTTGAGTTGACCAGTCTATGATTGAATTCAATGATATTTTTCTGCTCTCTTTCTTCTGTGGAGTGAAAGAGAACTCTCTTTGAAAGGGGTTATTCTCATTTGATTATGAAGACTACCCTGAACTGGTGCAGCTACATTGACAAAGATGTTTTCCATCATTCTTTGCTCGTGTTAGTCTGGCTGGACAAGCAAGTGAATGAACGCACAATCTGTGGCAGACATTTTGGAGGTTAAACCCTGATGTTAAGCCCACAGACTCTTGTTGTGGATTATTGAGGTTAGGACTGGCTCAGTGGACCAAAGGGCCTGCTTCTTTGCAGTATCTCTCCACTATTTCTTAGGAAAGGCATGCAGGGGGGGCCTTAATGCAGCAGTTCTGCCTCATGGTCCTCATGGTGACACTACTTTTCCTGATGTCACTATTTCTCAAGATCGGTCTATCACCAAAGCTTCTGTAAAAAGGAGACCAGGGTACAGCTAACAGTGAAAATATGCAGACCGATAACATCACCAATTCTATGATGGTAAGGTAAGCATTGAAGGCTAACTTCTTTAAGCGCTCTTTGTGGGTCAAGAGGATAGGAAAGCTGAAGTGAGCCATCCTCTCACCAGCTAGAGTGTGGTCCTGACTTCTTATCTACCTCATTGGTGACTTCTGAACTGTCTTTAATCAGATTTTATCGGTCTTTATCTTGCACTAAATGTTGTACCCTTTATCCTTTATCTGTACACTGTGGACGGCTTGATTGTAATCATGTATTGCCTTTTCTTTGACTGGATAGCATGCAATAAAAAGCTTTTTCCTGTACCTCGGTACACGGGATAATAATAAACTAAACTAAACTAAAAAAGTGTGGAAACCTCATTTTTTCCACTCACGCACAGACCTCCCCGACCAACCCCAGAAACCGGAACAGTACTCCCTGCAACTATATTCCCACCTGGAAACGTAGTCCATGCAGTCAGTCTGGAGGTAACAGGGTAAGAAGATGCTCACACCATCAGGTACATTTTGTTTACCTTTCCTGTGGGAATGAGAATAGGAGGAATTCTCTTTTAGATCCCATCAAGAAACGAAGCCTCTCCTGCCATGAGATGCCAGCAGCCAATCTCATCATTCGGGAGTGATATAACATTAGGTGATCGCAAATGATTTTGGAAGATGAGGGAAGATTTCCTATTCATCCTGACGAATATTTCACCCTCAACTGATCTTACAGAAATAACTGATTTAATGATCATAATCAACGTGTGAAAACGCACCCCTCCAGATTCAGGGACAGTTTCTTTCCAGCTGTTATCAAGCAACTGAATGCCCACATTCATCTCTCCGCTGCCTTCAGAAGGTACAGAAATCTTCAACATCCAGGTTCAGGTGCAGATTCTTCCCCACAGCCATCAGACTATTAAACACAACTTCAAACAAACTCTGAACTATAACAGGCTATTGCAATTTGAGTCTGAAGAAGGGTTTCGACCCGAAACGTTGCCTATTTCCTTCGCTCCATAGATGCTGCCTCACCCGCTGAGTTTCTCCAGCATTTTTGTCTACCTTCGATTTTCCAGCATCTGCAGTTCCTTCTTAAACATTGCACTTTATCTGTTTATTTATGTGCGTATATATATATATTCTATGGTATATGGACATACTGATCTGTTCTGTATTTATTCCTACAATATTCTGTTGTTCTGCAGCAAGCAAGAATTTCATTGTCCTATCTGGGACACATGACAATAAACTCTCTTGACTTGATTCCTATCAACAACTAGAGAGCAGTTCTGATCTACTATGTACCTCACTGCAGATCTTCGGACTATCTTTAGTCAGACTTTACTGGACTATATCTTGCACTAAACACTTTATCATGCTTTATCATGTATCTGTACACTGTGGATGAGTCAATTGTAATTATGTTTAGTCTTTCTGCTGACTGACTAGCATGCAACAAAAGATTTTCACTGTACCTCGGTACACGTGACAATAAACTAAACTAATCAAAAGCAATATGTAGGGGTTTGATGTGTGCAGAATAGCTACTTTTTTTTTTACAGTGACTGTGTTCCAGAACTATTTTGTTGAATGTATGGTACTTTTGGACTTCAAGAGCAATGAAAGGTAGTGTATGATTACAAAACCTTATTTCAATGTACATCCAGCATTTTGCTTACATTTCAGATTTCCAGTGGCTGCATTATTTTTTTTAAATTTCTCACCAATCTATCTATTTATATTATTTATAAAATAAATAATAAACCTTTTCTTCTTTAAATATCTGCCAAAATTTGATGAATTATTAATCCAGTTAAAAAGCAGTGATGGCAGTAATAATGGCCAGAATATATGTTACTTTAATGCTGCATTTTGCACATTAAAGTAACCTATAAACTGACGTATCACTGCCAAGAATGTATTTTAACTAGTTTAATAATTTAGCCACCATCTGAATGAGACCTGAACTGAGGCAAGAATAGAGCATGTCATGGAAACAGTGTAACATTAGTTTGGATTGCAACAGCAACTCTGTGAAAATAAGCTTTGATTTTGAATCTTGTTCCTAAAGTTTGAACTGCCTATTAGAGCTTCAATTGAAATTCAGAGTTCAGAAAGATATGTCAGGGCAGACTACTCTTCATGATTTTCAACACACACTGATACACTCATTGATGAGAGTCAAGGAGGATGGAGCCTTTGGCGACGACAGATGCAAGAAGTGAGTCAGTAGGAGAAGGACCAGGGTATTGCCTCCATCGCCTCCATGGTCGGCTGTAGCAGGTGTCTCCCGAGACACAGAGGCATTCGGGCAAGGAAAGGGACATCAGTTGGTGGTTTGAGCCGGTCGAGGGCAATGGAGAAGGCCCTGCAGCAGCCTAAGGCTTACCTGGACCAGGGGCACTCCATAACTCCAGCAAGTGGACCAGACTTTGGACAAATGGCACCAAAATAGGGTGACGGATGCAAGAAATTCACTGTGCAGTGCATATGTGACAAAAAAAGAACCATTGAACCATTCTTAAAGAAACCATCACACATTTAACAATGGATGCAGAGTGTTCAGTTTCCTTTGCCCCAAATGTATGTTGGGACACTGTCGGTTACATTCTTCTTCCTAGGCAATTCCTCAAGGTTAGTAGTAACTGATGGGACCACTCTAGAACCTGCAGATTCTGTTCCATGTAGGGCAGCAGCATGTGTTTGAAGGAATGGTACATCCTGCTCTTTATATAGAACTTTTGTGCCAACAATAAATGGGCTTAAAGTTGTCAAGGTCAACAAATGCTTCTTCTCCATTTTGAGCATTCATGAGCTTGGGATTGCCTAAGATAATCGGAATACTATTCTCTTTTCAACGAGACTATGAATACATCCATGATTTGTTTCTTCAGTCTTTCTTGTAATGTCTTCCCTCAATGGAATTCAGAATGGAATATGTTTCAGGAATCTAGTGTCAGGCATTCAAATTAGGGTAGAAACAAAGAACTTCAAATGCTGGTTTATGACAAAGATAGGCACAGCGTGCTGGAGTAACTCAGCGGGTCACAGCATCTCTGGAGAAAAAGGATGGGTGGTGTTTCTTGTCGGAACCCTTCTTCAGACCCATATTCCCTCATCCCTTCCCACCCAAATCACACACCCTCCTCAGGCATATTCAAGTGTTCTATTTGGCGCAATATATTTGTTGTATTCAAATGATTAGTGCCAAGAAATTCATGCCTGATCTGAAATGCCAAGTACACAATATTGTCACATCAGCACATAGTACTCTGCCTCCAAAATGTATTCTATTGGCTTAAATGGATAAACCTTGACATAACTGTACAGCACCTCTGGGTTAGTGAGAAGTGTTAAAGTTCCAGGTTAGCATCTGAAGAACAGAAATGGATTTATTTTATCACCTTTCATAATCTCAGGCTATCCCAAAATGTTTTGCAGCCATCAGTCATTTTGTCACTTAGCCACTAATTTGTGTATGGTTGAGTCCCGTGGACAGTAATGAAGGGGTTTTGTATGATTTGGTGATGTTGGTGGAGCTCTGAATATTGTTGGGAAATCAATGAGAACCCCTTTAATTTTTGTCAACCTGGTATCATGAGATTTTGGCTAACCATTTACATGGCAGGTGGAGCCTTGTTTTAAGATATCATGTGAAAAACAGCATCCACAACAGCACAGTACTCTTTCCGTACTGCAGTGAAATATCAGTCTTCACTTCCTGCTGAAGTCTCTGGAAGCAGACCCAAATCACAACCCTCACAGAGGCACAGTGAACACACAATGACTAGACAAGGGGATGGATACGAGTTTGAAAAACTAACTACAACAAACACAGCATTTTAATATGTGACTTAATATTGAAGCTTAGAAGAACCTCAACTTCCTTCCCTGCTTTGATTCCGCAACACCAAACGGAGGGAACCATTTAAAACAATGCTGCTTGTGTGTTAATTAATGTCGCACGACTTAAAGTATCATCTCACTCTAAATATAATTCTACACTAATTTCCTTCGAAGCAAGTAGAGATTTCTATCTCAATCACAGTATTTCACCAGCCAAAATTGGTGGGTAAAACATTATTTTGATTTGCCATATGCCAACCCTGATGTAAACTGTAATATATTTGCTGCAGTATTTGTTGTAAATCATTCACGTACATGGCTCAGTATAACATGAGAGCTTCAGGATTGGATACATAATCGCCAATGTAAAAGAAAACCATGGCACCATAGTCCTGACATTTAATAAAGTCAAATTACTTCTAGCTGAGCAAGTAAAACTATAACATTCTGATTCAAATGAATCCCAATTACTGGACCTAGTTTAAGGGCTTCAATTGCCAATGTACACCAAATACAAGATCTTTCAATAGAACATTATGCACACCAAAAAATAGATAGGTCTGCTTGTAATTAAACCATTTTACATAAACACACTGTTGAATTTCAAGGAATAAGCAAATATCATATCCCTTGACATCAGTATTGCTTGCAAGCCAATCTTTTTTTCATTTTTCTTAACTTGAGAGGATTTTTTTTTGATTTACAGTCCGTGAAAGAGTTGCTTTCATCCAGCCTGCCACCCACAAACAATGGCTAAAAAAAGAAAAAAAAAAACCTTGGCTTCCCGAGTACAGATGTTAGAAACAGCTTTAAGTTGTTGCAGAGGAATTGCAGGGGTCAAAGTAGGTGGATTACTTTCCTCAGCTGTGAAAACTAGGGGTGATTATCTGGTGGTAGGCCTGGTGAGGTTGGAGCAGGCTAACTGCTGAGCCAAGCCAATGCCTGAATTTGAAGAAAAACAAAAACCCCTTTGATTTTGTCCTTCTCAAAACCCTCAGCTTTAAACTTGTGAGCAGGCAGCATTCTTGCAAGTGCTCCAATTGCGGCTGGAAGCCCTGCCCACCAGCTGGGCATCCTGTTCTGTACCTGCGTCAGTGTGTTAGCAGGGGATTAACTCAAGGACCTCAGATGTGGAGAGTCTAAAAATACCCTGAATATCTGCCTTTCAGTTCAGGGTCTTAATTTCACGTGAATTTATGAGCATTCTGTGATACGTTTGGCACTTTATAACTTTTCCGTTCAGTCAAGAAAGCCCGACTAGGACACATCATCGTTAAAAATATTCAAAGCCAAAATCCACATGGTATCTTTAATAATGGGAACCAACATTTTCAGCAATTTATAGTACTGAAGTAATTTTTTATTTCTTCTTGGCAGCAAAACTGCTGGAAGAGAATGAAGCTCTTTGTTACATGTCTCCAAAACACCACATAATTACAGCCGCCAATAATTTTTACCAGTTAACTCTGTGTAACGTGTGTAACCTATTTGTCCAATTGCACATTTAAACGCGTCCTTTCGCAACTTTGGCTCTGCAGAGCTATGTTTATTATTGATAATGTACTTATCTCATGTCATGGTGACAGTGGGTATCAGTTTTATTCACTTACTTAGTTGACAAATTGAGTAATAAACAAAAATGATCAATGCCTTCAGTTTCTCACTGGAATGTTAGATTTCTTTTAAAGGAGCTGCCATAAAATAATTACTCTTACATTTCATGTCAGTGGCTGTTTGCAGCTTGGAGAACGCACCAGACATGTCTTTCCTGCTCTCTTAGTTCAATTGTTGGCTGGAGGTACTTCAGACTTTTGTATGTAGGTTACAGAGCACTGATTAACAAACAACCATTCTCTTTGTAGGAACCAGCACTTTGCACTCCAGCACTTTGTGACCTCATTTCGCTGAGCACCTACGCTCAGTCCCCCTTGGCCTATGTGATCTCCCGGTTGCCAGGCATTTTAACTGTCCTTCCCATTCCCATACTGACCTTAATGTCCTGGACCTACTCCACTGTCAGAGTGTGGTCACACGCAAATTGGAGGAACAACACCTCATATTTCGCTTGGGAAGCTTCCAACCCAGCGGTATGAAATTAGATTTCTTTAATTTCAGGTACCCCCTGCATTCCCTCTTTCTCTCTCTGCCTTCCCCTCACCCTAGTCATCCTGCTGGTTCACTGTTTGGATCATTGTGGGCTCTACCTTTCCTTGGTCATTGGTGCCAATTGAATGCAACATCTCCAACTTTGCAGATGACACGAAGCTGGGAGGCAGTGTTAGCTGTGAGGAGGATGCTAGGAGGCTGCAAGGTGACTTGGGTAGGCTGGGTGAGTGGGCAAATGCATGGCAGATGCAGTATAATGTGGATACATGTGAGGTTATCCACTTTGGTGGCAAAAACAGGAAAGTAGACTATTATCTGAATGGTGGCCGATTAGGAAAAGGGGAGATGCAACGAGACCTGGGTATCATGGTACACCAGTCATTGAAAGTAGGCATGCTGGTGCAGCAGGCAGTGAAGAAAGCAAATGGTATGTTAGCATTCATAGCAAAAGAATTGAGTATAGGAGCAGGGAGGTTCTACTGCAGTTGTACAGGGTCTTGGTGAGACCACACCTGGAGTATTGCGTACAGTTTTGGTCTCCAAATCTGATTTAGAAGATTGAGGGGGGGATCTTATAGAAACTTACAAAATTCTTAAGGGGTTGGATAGGCTATATGTAGGAAGATTGTTCCCGATGTTGGGGAAGTCCAGGTCAAGGGGTCACAGTTTAAAGATAAAGGGGAAATCATTTAGGACCGAGATGAGAAAAACATTTTTCACACAGAGAGTGGTGAATCTCTGGAATTCTCAGCCACAGAAGGTAGTTGAGGCCAGTTCATTGGCTATATTTAAGAGGGAGTTAGATGTGGCCCTTGTGGCTAAAGGGATCAGGGGGTATGGAGAGAAGGCAGGTACAGGATACTGAGTTGGATGATCAGCCATAATCATATTGAATGGCGGTGCAGGCTCGAAGGGCCGAATGGCCTACTCCTGCACCTATTTTCTATGTTTCTATACCATTAATTTTGATCAAAAATGTGATGTACATTAAAATTTGTAGAAGTACTTAAAGCTAATGAAGCGCCGGGGATCCGGGTTCGATCCCGACTACAGGTGCTGTCTGTACGGAGTTTGTACGTTCTCCCTGTGACCTGCGTGGGTTTTCTCAGAGATCTTTGGTTTCCTCCCACACTCCAAAGATCTACAGGTTTGTAGGTTAATTGGCTTGGTAAATGTAGAATTGTCCCAAGTGGGTGTAGGATAGTGTTATGTGCGGGGATCGCTGTTCGGCGCGGACCCGGTGGGCCGAAGGGCCTGTTTCCTTGCTGTATCTCTAAACTAATCTAAATTGTTAAAATACCTTTCATTTTTGAAAAAAACAAAACAAAATTATCTGGCTTTCTTCTCCACAGAATTTATAAACTCATGAATGATGTTTATTCAAGAACAACGTCTCTATGCTGAAAAAAAATAACAAATCTGTTCTCTTTGTTGAACCTTTTGACCACAGTTGTTTCATTAAGACATTGATAAGGCTCTACTATCTGTTCATTTTTACACCTTCTTCCAAGCATTTTTGAAAGAAAAAATGTCAAATTTTTTCCTTACGTTTGGCTCCATATTGAGATTGCAGAGCAAATGAACAAAACATTGTTGATATATTTCTAATTACCTTTGAAGAGATTTTAACTTGTCTGGATGTTCTCACTGACTTTCATCACCTTGAAAGCTGAGCACATTATTCCATCATTAGTAAAAATGGTATGGATCAGTGTTAACAAAGTTAAGGATCATTAGTTAAAGAGACACCAAGTAAATTGTAAAGAAGGTTTTAATGTGGCTCGGGTGGCGGACATCAAGAACCGATGGATATAGGTTTACGATGAGAGAGAAAGATTTAATAGGAACCTGAGGGAATCCTTTTCGCACAGAGGGTGGATGGATATATGAAATAACCTGGCGGAGGAAGTAGTTGAGTCAAGTGCAACAACATTTAATGGATATTTAGCATAGGAGATGGTTAGAGGGATCAGGATAAATGCAGGCAAACTGGGCTAGCTTTGATGGAGCATCCTGGTCAGTTGGACAAATTGGGCAGAAGAACCTGCTTCTGTGCTGTATGACTCTATGACTGTAATGCTTTTGGGGAAGTAACATTTTAAGGGAAATGAGGGGTGTACAGTTAATGAAGTGGTGCTGAGAAAAAAGATGAACCATAATCTTATTGAATGGTGGAGCAGGCTCGAAGGACTGAATGTCCATCTCTTTGTTGAAAATCGGAACTTATTTTGTTCAGGTAAGGGTTGAAAAGCTCTGTGACGACCTTTCACAAACCTATCAAGCTCTCTGTGAAGGCAGTAACACCAGATTATGGTATCGGGCAGTGGGGGTACAAGTGGAAGTGGATAAGATTTCAAAGAAAGAGAGTTGACGAATAGGTATCAGGAAGGGAGGGAGACGAGTTTGTTTGAGAAACATGGACTGTGTTGCCTGCATACATCTCTGGAACAGGGCTATTTCTACCTGCAGAACCAAAGGACACTCAGAAACACAACGCAATTTAGTCCATTTGGTCAGTTTGACAGATAACAGCAAATTAGGGTGGACATTCAAGTCTGACAAAGTAGCCTGGGAGCTAGACAGCACTTTGAAGTGGGAAAAGCTGTCAGAGTAAGTCCAATACAGATGAGTCTGAGGTTTTACAAGGAAAAAAATGTGAACCTAAGAAGCTTGGATGCCTGCAGCAGTACATGGTTGGCTACCTCCAAGGAACTAAAGAATTTTAAAAGTTCAAAAGATTCCAGTAAAAAGAGCGTAATCAATCACCTTGCAATTAATCATGCTCTCTTGGAAGGGGTTGGAGTTTGGTCCTAGTGTCCGGTGTTGGAAGGTTAGCGAAGCAAAATAAGCCTTGTGCCAATTTGCACTGCTCCTTCCAAAGGAAAATCTTGCTTTATGTCTCCAGTCATTGATCATCAATAAGGCATACAGAATTCTGGATGTGTAGGAAGGAACATCGGATGCTGGTTTACTCCAATGATAGACACAAAATGCTGGAGTAACTCAGTGGGTCAGGCAGCATCTCTGGAGAAAAGGAATAGGTGATGTTTGGTCGAGATTCTTCTTCAGGCCCATCTTCTGAAGAAGGATCTCAACCTTCCATTTCTCCATAGATACAAATAATAGCTTAGATTTTCCAATTAAGAGTCAGATCAACCAGACAGGAAGAATATTTAGTGTGTAGGAAGGAACAGCAGATGCTGGTTTATACCGAAGTTAGGCACTAGGTGCTGGAATAACTCAACGGGTCAGGCTGCACCTCTGCTGAAAAGGAATAGGTGAAATTTCAGTTCAGAGCCCTTCTTCAGAATCTTCAGAATAGTTGGTGTTGTGTAGTGTTATTCTATGTGCATTTTTGGTGTTATTCATGTCACCATGATATTTTGCTGCAAAAAAAGTCATGTTATTTTGAGCATATCCTCTGTTAGCTGAGACGTCAAATCTTGGTGCTACATTTCATTTTTAGATTCATCTGTTGACATTTATTGTTCAACTCTATTGTCCTAAACTGTGGTTACTGTCAAGTCAAACACATTGTTGGTTTGAGAGGCACTGATATATACCAGTCTGGCTATTATGGCAGACATCCTTCTCTGACATAAATAGTATTAAAAGGATAGTCTCGATGATTTACAGGAAAACGTAGTCTATAAAGCAGTGCAAGAGGCTTAGGGAGTGGTCCAATAGGACATCACATTCATGGATATGAAGGCTGAAAGGTGATTGGTGATCCTCTTTGTTAGTGACCAGGCTTTTCCAAAGCTCCTTAATCTATAAGAAGTTCAAATGCATAAATTGCAGATGAACATTGGAAGAGCACACAGTCTGACCATAAGATTGTATCTAAAAGTATATTTCAGTCCACAGCACAACCATGAAACCATGAATTGAATCACCATGGAACCAAGCAGCATGCACTCACACAATTGTAACCTGGCCGGACTGAGCCTTTGTCGAATGGAGAGTGCTTGGGCAAAGAATTTCAGTGAGGTTTACGTTATGAACAGAAGACTTATTTAACACTTCCCTCAGTGTCGTTGAACGAGTATTTATAGAGGTTAGAGGCAAGACATAGTTAAAATTGTTAATGTAGTGAGCTAATTTCTATGTTGAGAGAAGGTATCCTGCAGGAGAGTTTGATGAATTATTCTTGCAGCTAATATCAGGTTCTCTTGCACAACCTCATAATACCACTCCTGATCATGGTTGCTGCTCCTCATGTTGCTCCTAGGAGCCTACCTCCTCCTGGGCTCCATAATGTTGCCGGGCGTTTGCATAGATTTGTTGTTTGGCATTCAGCTGACTACCAGAATCCAGGGAACTGGATGTTGACATGCATAATTTAACCCTGCTGGTTGCAAGCTCGCTGAATATTTCGAAAATGGATTGTTTTCCTCTTCATGTAAGGAGTGGCATTGTGTCACAGAGGATATGTAGTCCTCATGGGTACAATCTATAAAGTTTGGAGATCTCGCAAAGCTAAAACTTCACAACATTCTCTTGCTGCTCTTGGCATTCAATGGGGAAGGAGATGCTGTTATAAAACCTTCTATGAATCGTTGTTGGCTTACTGTATGTTGCTGATGTTCCCCAGTGGATAACTTGGAATGAATATGAAGCAGTTTTGACCTTGACAGCACCCCGCAATGCCATGCCTGTGCAAGTATTTGGCTTCAGGCCAATTTGGAACATGCATGCAACTCAAATGAGGCTCCCACTCATGCTCCCTCAGCTGCTGGAGATGCATGCATTTCTGTCTGTTGATGTGTTTGAGAGGAGATTAATGTTTCAATGAGGCAGCGCATCCATGAAACACAGTCACCATTACCGCCTCTACTTCTTCTAGAAGAACACGTAAACCAGAATTTTCAGTTAAAGCTGGTGGTTGTTGGAAACACAAGACCTCCCACTATTTTCCTAAACCTCTTAACGGTCATGACTGCCTCAGCTGAGTTTGTTGTTGCTTAATTGGTGACTGCCTTGACTTTAAGTCAGAAACCTCAGGGTTCAAATCCCAGTTCAGAAAATTCATTATAGAACCAGGTTGGTAATGTACTACTGTGAAAATGATGCATTGTTAAAGGATCCATTTGTTGAATGAAACAATAAATGGAGACTTAGTCTGTCCTCACATGGCTCTCAAGAAGTTACAAAGGGAAACAAGAGAGTTATTCTTAAATTGCTCGTTATTATTTATCCTTCAAATAAAAAAGATCATCTGCTTGATAGTATATTGCGGTTTGCTGGCACTTTATAAATGCACATCTATTGCTATAATTTCTATGTTAGAATAGTGTCTACACTTCATTTTGTTGGCCATATCATTTTGCGAAAGGTGCCTGTATAGATTCCGAGGGTCTTTTCTTTTTACTTGAAAAGTAACAGGATAACCAAAACTCTCAAATGCAAGCAGCATCCTGGTGAACTCCTTCTGCCCCCTTTTCGAAGCTTCTACATCCTTCCTGTAATGCAGCAGTCAGAAATACACACAAAACTCCAATCAGGCCTCACCAAAGATTTATACTTAAGTTCATAAGTTATAGGAGTAGAAGTAGCCCATTTAGCCCATCAAGTTACTCCACCAATCAATCCCTGTCAACACCATTCTCCTGCCTTCTCCCCAGAAGCATAGATGGATCTTTGGTACAGATCCATATCTCCCTGAAAGTGGCAACACAACTGGATAGAGTGGCAAAAAGGTGTCAGCAAGCTTGCCTTCTTTGATGGGAATGTTGAATATAAAAGCGGCGGGTGGCACCGCGATGGCAGCCTCCCCAGCAGGTTGTGTGTCATTTCGACATTTTTTGCTATTTTAGTGTGTCTGAAATGTATGTTTTAATGTTTCTCGGTATGTTTTATGTGGGGGCCGGGTGTGGGGGTGGGGAGGGGAATAGGGTGAATTTTCAGTCACTTACAAGACGGAGATGTGATCTTCTCCGTCCCCCCCCCCATCCGCGCGGCCTAACAACTTGGATTGGTGCGTCTGTCCTGGAGACCAGAGCTTCAAGCCACAAGCGGGGCGCGGACTTACCATCACAGAGCGGACGATCCTTTACCGAGGATCGTTGTGAAAGTGCTCCGACCGCGGGGCCTGTGGACTTTAACACCGTGAAGCCGCGGTCCGCAATAAGACGAGGTGACTCTGGAGCTCCATGCCGTAGAGTGTTCTGATCTGTCCCGACGCTGGAGTTTCCATCATCCCGATGAGGGTGCTTGAACAGAGGACAGTCGGCAGAGGCAGTGCTGAAGGTTCAAAAGCCCCGACTACCACGGGTGAACAAAGGAGGAAGATGACTGAACTTTATTACCTTCCATCACAGTGAGGAATGTTGATCCACTGTGGTGGATGTTTATGTTAAATTTATTGTGTATTGTATTCTTTTTTACTTGTATGGCTGTATGGTAACTCAAATATCACTGTACCTTAACTTGAACTTGAACTTGAAAAGTTGGTTTGTCATATTGCAGATGTATAAAACTTTGGTGAGGCCTCATTTGGAGTATTGTGTGCAGTTCTGATCATTGCAATACAGGGAGGATGTAGAAGCTTTGGAAAGGGGGCAGACGAAATTCACCAAGATGTTACTTGCTTTTGAGACTATTAGTTAGAAGGTGAAATTGGATAAACTTGGATTATTTTCTCTGGAGTGTCAGAGGCTGAGGGGTGTCCTAATAGTTTATAAAATAATGAGAGGCAAAGATAGAGTCAGTCTTTTACCCATGGAAAATGCCAAATACAAAATGGCATTTCTTTAAGGTAAGGGCGGTAAATTTATGACAAGATTTATGAGGCTTACATAAAGTATGGTAAGTGCTCAGATTGTGCTGCAAGGAGACGTATTGGAAGCAGATATGATCCTGACATTTCAGAGACATTTGGACAGGCCCTTGAACAGGCAAGGAATGGCTGGATATAGACCACGTGCAGGCAGATGGGATTAGTTTCAATTGGCATCATTGTCGACAGAGACAACGTGGGTCAAAAACGCTATTCTTATGGCGCGCACTGTGCTATGTCCTAATATTAAATGAGCAGATATCTGATGATATACGACAAAAGCAACATGATTTTAGGTGACTACAGGAGACAATGCAGTCACCACATGATCGCCACATGTTCGTGGGTGGTTGCCGGGGAGTCACCTTCATAGTCGTGAGTAGTTCCCACATTCTCGGAACTAGTCACGGCATTATGGTCACTGCAAATTTTTCAACATGTTGAAAAATTATCGGTGACCAGAATGAAACCGCCATGGAGAGTAGCAAGAATTCTCGTGCCGTAGGTGGGTCGCCAGGAGGTCCCAGTGGGTTGCCAGGAGGTCAAAGGTTCTCGTAGGTTCTCGTAGGTTGCAGCCGGTGCTGACCGGTGAATTTCATTGGCTCATTGGGAAAAAAAACGTTAGCAGTAGTTTTCAGAACCAAGGATAACTGACCGGTAATGTTAATGTCCGCCGAGCTTCACAACCGTGTATCTCTGGCTTCTTAAAAGTTGTCTCCATTTCTTCTCCCTCCTTCTCCTCCTTCTCCCCCCTCTCCCCCCCTCCTTTAAAGAACTTACCGTACACTGTGCTTTTAGCCGTACAGCGCCAGCCTTCCTGTTCATTGTGGTGTGTGTCTGTATCAGCTTGGTTTTGCACCGTATGAATTTCACTCAGACAGCGCTCCCCCCGCTTGCCCTGTCCCCCGCCTGTATAATGGGCTGGTGTGTGTGTGTGTGTGTGTGTGTTCCACTATGACAGTCGCCGCTCCAGCTGCCGGTTTTTCAGGCGACTGCCAGCAACTTGACAGTCGCCAGCAGTCGCCTGAAAATTCGCCTGAAAAATTGCCTGAATAGGTTCGCTGACATTGCAACCTTGTTTGGTTTTCAAAGGGAACCTTCATTCCAACTATTCCTCCTCATTGTATAATCCTTGTAGGACAACCAGTGCACTCAAGATGACACTATAGCATCAAAGAATTGATTGGACACATTCTTGAAATGGAGCACAATTCTTGGATTATGCAGAAAGAAGGTAGGAATGTGAAGTGAATGAAATAGCTCTTTCAAAGAATGGCTATCCGCCTGAAAGATCGTGTGATTTCCTTCTCTGCTTTATGACTCTATTCCACGTTGGAAATCATTCCCTTTTGAAGACCATAATAGTTAATTGATGTACCAATTTCAGCTTCTATGATGTTTGTTTCTAGAATTAATAACCTTAATAAATTTTCAAATTTATATTCGCATCTATTTGAACCCGTTCCCAATGGCAACAGATTAAAAGACTACTGTCCCGTTTGAGCTTTGCAAATCCAACTTTTCACGGGTTGTTTCTTTTTACAACTGTTTCCAACTGTATCATGGAGTCTTCTAGTTCTCTTGAACTTCAGATTTTCCTTTGGCTTAATACTGCCTACATTGAAGAAGTCACACAATAAGGGAGAATTTATTGAATCCAAGTGCCTTCGCACATATTTTCACCGGCCTAGTCGAACCTCCCCCAAGATTTTATTACTTGGATCTCCAGTCAACTCTGCCACAATTCACAAAATTTAGCATAAATCAAAATGAAGATAATATTTATTCACTAACTCTTTCTTCTTTTTGAATGCCAATTATGTGGTTAGAGATTGTAATTTCTAATATATCAATATTATAGCTAAATCTGGTTTTAATCTCCCAACAATAGTAAAGCTTTACAAGAAAGCTTTAATCTACTATGATGTTACATGGTTTGAAGCAAGGAATGAGGTTTAATGTTATTTGAGAAGCTTGACATAAAGATAATGAAGTATATTGGACGGCACATACTAAACTTCTTATCTGATTGCTGGATGAAAAGGTAGAATAAGATTAAGTACACCATAAGGACATAACACAAACTGAGGAGAGGTAAGTATGATACGAATTGGTAGAAAATAATTCACGGATAATCTTGGGAAGTACAAATGAATAAACATTTTATTGGTGGCTTGGATAATAATAATAAAAAGCATCCTGAAAGAGGGAGTAATGAACCCTCAAAAGTAAAATTGTACTGGAATAATTCATCGAAGCTGCATTGTCGTGTCAAATCTTGCTTAAGAACTCCAGCAGATTGAGTTGACAAAAGGAAGTTGATAGATTTATCTTGCCCAGACCGTAGCAAACACTTGGGTAGGGTAATTTAAGAAATCACTTAATGGAATGATTGAGAGTAAGAGGGAAGCAATTGAAAGGATAAAGCGTTTTTGTAGTCAGAAGAAACAAAATGCATAATGGCTAAAGGGCCTGTCCCACTTGGCGATTATTTCGGCGACTGCCGGCGTCATATCAGTGTTGCCAAAAGATTTTGAACATTTCAAAACCCAGCGGCGACAAAAAAAAAGTTGAAACACTTGAAAAAACACCACGCTTCATACGTCATCACGCCGCGTCACTGCCGCATTATGCTGCGTCACGCCGCAAATTCTTCGGTGTCCTGATACGTCAGTCAATGATGCCGGCAGTTGCTGAAAAAAATCGCCAAGTGGGAC
This sequence comes from Malacoraja senta, assembly GCA_038087875.1. NCBI lineage: Eukaryota > Metazoa > Chordata > Chondrichthyes > Rajiformes > Rajidae > Malacoraja > Malacoraja senta. The sequence continues at coordinate 168,953,686 of CM075978.1, read as the reverse complement.
AGGCCCTTAAAGGAGCACATTCTAATGAGGACAGAAATGCGAATCAGAGCAAGTGATTATGAGGTTACTTTTGCTGTCAATCCTTGTTCGAAGTAAACAAGTTCACTGTTATGGATCCACGCGATTCACTGCCTTCAGTCATGTATGTTTTAAAATTAATTCCTTCCTTTTATAGTTCTCCACTATATCATTGCAACTTACCTTCCATTTTGCTCTTCTTGCTGATAGCTCCCATAAATACCATGCTGTTTATCATATAAAAAATATATATTTTGTAAATGGGATAACAAGTATATGCTCTAGGTTTGGTGCTGAATGCAAATTGAAAGGAGTCACCAATAGTACGAGACAAGCAAACTGTTTATGGAGCATTCCGTGTAGGAAGGAACTGCAGATGCAGGTTTAAACCGAAGATAGTCACAAAAAGCTGGAGTAACTCAGCGGGACAGGCAGCATCTCTGGAGAGAAGGAATGGGTGACATTTCGGGTCGAGACCCTTTTTCAGACATCTGAAGAAGGGTCACGACCGAAAACACCACCCATTCCTTTTCTCCAGAGATGCTGCCTGTCCCGCTGAGTTACTCCAGCTTTTTGTGTCTATTTATGGAGGATTCCGGACAGGCTGGGGAAATTAGGCCAGAAAGTGAGAACAGTGATTTTGGAGAATGACAAAAAGTACAAAATGGATGCGAACAGTTCACTGAATAATGACACAGAAGAGGATAGAAGGTGAAGCATTTCATGGAAAATATATTTTAACTGACGGCTTAACATGACAAATGGTATCCTTAAATTTAAAAAAGGAATAAGGGTAAAGCACAAATGATAAATTTTACAAAGCACTTAGACTATTGTGTTTCTTACTGAGAATTGCAGTAGACAACAGATGGTATGAACATCATTTTGTATTTCTCTCATTGGAGACAATGATACACGATTGATTGATGAATAAAGAACATATATTCTGACATTCCTTCTGCATTGATTGAGGAGCACGATCTTCTTTGACACCTCGGGGTTTCACAAAGCGTCCTAACACTTCAACTAACTTGGCTTACATTGAGAACTGTTTAAGCCAAACATACTGGACTGGACAAGCTAGATGCAGGAAAAATGTTCCCAATGTTGGGCGAGTCCAGAACCAGGGGCCACAGTCTTAGAATAAAGGGGAGGCCATTTAAGACTGAGGTGAGAAAAAACTTTTTCACCCAGAGAGTTGTGAATTTGTGGAATTCCCTGCCACAGAGGGCAGTGGAGGCCAAATCACTGGATGGATTTAAGAGATAGAGCTCTAGGGGCTAGTGGAATCAAAGGATATGGGGAGAAGGCAGGCATGGTTATTGATTTGGGACGATCAGCCATGATCACAATGAATGGCGGTGCTGGCTCGACGGGCCGAAAGGCCTACTCCTGCACCTATTTTCTATGTTTCTATCTATGTTTCTATACCAGTGTACCATATTCTCAATATCCATGTGTTCAGGTGATCTTGGAATGAAAGGTGAGCAGCAGGATTGCTACATTGCCCTTGCAAAGAGGTAACACAGCCATGATATTCAGCAGTGACATTTTAGATGAGCAAAGTCAAAGGAGAAATGCCAGGCTCAGTGGCTCAGCGGTGGAGATGCTGCCTTACGGTGCCAGAGACCCAAGTTCGATCCTGGCTACGAATGCTGTCTGTATTGGGTTTGTACATTCACCCTGTGACCATGTGGGATTTCTCTGGGTACTTTGGTTTCTTCCACACTCCAGACGTACAGGTTTGTAGGTAAATTGGCTTTGGTAAAAATAATTGTCTGCATGGCCTCAGTGAGCCGAAGGGCCTGTTTCCGTGCTGTATCTCTAAAGTCTATCATTAAAGTCTAAATAATTTGTAACTACAACAACAATCATATTTTAAAAGGACAAGCATGCAAGGTGGACGATGAAATTAGTAAGACAGACAGACCTCACAGTTTATTTTTCAATTCCCTGTAAAGGGGAGAAATTTCACATTATATGATTAAAGATAATACAGTATGAAATGGAAGCAAGATTTGGCTATTTGGCTCCCAGTTCTACCTGTTATGTCAGTTCCACTTTCCTCTTCATAATCCCATATTCTTCAATATCTAAATACCTATCTTAATATTTTAAACGTATGAAACCCCGCCTTGAGTATACTGAGGTCCAAAGTATTTCCAGAACATTTGGGGAGAGAATACCAAAGGCTCATTCCCTCATAGGTAAGTTTCTTTTTTTCTGATCTCAGCCCTGAATGGCTGACACTTTATTTTGAGACTGTGACTTTTGTTTCTAGGCGCCACATCCAGAAGAATCACCATCCCCACCTTGTTAAATCCCATCAAAATGTTGCATGTTTGAATGAGATTTTGTTTAGTTTAGTTTAGCATTACAGAATGGGAAAAGGTTCTTCGGCCCACGGAGTCGGCGGTGACAATAATCACCCATACACTAGTTCTGTCCTACACACGAGGGACAATTTACAAAGGTCAATTAACCCATAAACCTGCATGTCTTTGGCATGTGGAAGAAACACAAACGGGAAGAAACTGGAGCACTCGGAGAGAACCCACGTGGTCACAGGGAGAACGTACAAACTCCATAGCGACAGCACCCGTAGTCAGGATCGAACAAGGTTCTCTGGCGCTGTAAGCCAGCAACTCTACCGCTGCCCCCTTGTGCTGCTTAATCATTTCCCATACTTGTAAACTCAAGAGAATGCAGGCCCATATTCCGTAATCTCTTCCCATTCGGCACACCTGCCATCACATAAATCAATCTGGTGAACCTATGTTGCACTCACTGTATTGCAAGAATATCCTTCCTTAGATACCAAGACCAGATCTGTACACAATATCCCAGATTCACCAGGGCCCTATATCATTGCAGCATGATGGTTTCTATCTGCAGTAGAGGCCTGCACACCATCTGCTTTTCTAATTGCATGCTATACCTATGTGACGCTCCAAACAGCAACACTTTCAGTCCTTCACCATTTTAAAAGTAACCTAATGTTATTTTTCCTGCAATGTGAATAATATAGTGCTTTCACGTCCTCACCTATTAAGTCAGTCTACATTAACCTGAAATCTCCCCGCATCTCCCCCACTGCCAACACGAGTATCCAACAGCAAACCTGGATCAACTACAAATGAGTCCCTTATCCAACATATTCATGTAAATTATGAACACATTTCATGAACCTATACCGATTCCCTATGTTACGCAACTAACAGCAGTCTCCTAACCTGAGAACTTTCCCTGCATTCTATCCATTAATTACTCCTCAATCCACACCAGTTATAATATCCAATGCAATACATGCAATATAATTGAGTTTAAAAATTGCTTGCATGGTACCTGATTTGAGACCCAGGGCCTATGGCCCACCGAGTCTACGTCGACCATCAATCACCCGTTCACACTGATTCTATGTTATCCCACTTTCGCAAGCACTCCATACATTCTAGATTCAATTTAAAGAGTCCAATTAACCAACAGACCCTCATGCCTTTGATGTGCGAAGAAACTGGGGCACCCAGAGGAAACCATACATCACATGGAAAATGTGCAAACATAACAGAGACAGCACCCAAGGTCATGTCTCTGACACTGTGAGGAAGCATTTCTACCAGTTGCACGGTTATTTGTTTTTCACTTAATTTCACTACAATTTAAATCTGGGTTTAGGTTTAGATATATTATTGTCACATGTACAGTGAAAAGCTTTGTTTTGCATGTTATCCAAACTGATCAGAATATACCATCTATATTACTAAAAGTCTGATCTTGACCACTTCCTGTTGTACTGTATATTGATTTTAGAAAAAACGCTGCCACTTATGGCTGTGGTTTTTGGCCATCTTACTCAGAGTCCCCCCCCCCCCCGCTGTGCAGGACAAAAGGATTGTTCCCATCAATGAAAAATAAAACAGTTATTAGTGTTTAAAAAATGTTGAGATTCTCTCTCCTGAAGGCCACGCCACTTCTGGAGGGACTATAAAACCCGGAAGTGTTGAGTGCCTCAGTCAGTCTCTGCAAGATGGGGGAGCGAGAGGGTCACGTCTCTCAGTCTGAGCTGTGAATAACACTGAACACATGTCTACTAAACTGTGAGTGTGGTTTTACTGACCTTGAGTGCCCTTAATGTGGTTTGAAAATTAAAATGTGGTTGGTTTGAAGTAAAGCACTGCAAATGGCTGTTGGTGGCGGTTGGTTTGAAGTGAAGCACTGCAAATGGCTGTTGGTGGCGGTTGGTTTGAAGTGAAGCACTGCAAATGGCTGTTGGTGGCGGTTGGTTTGAAGTGAAGCACTGCAAATGGCTGTTGGTGGCGGTTGGTTTGAAGTGAAGCACTGCAAATGGCTGTTGGTGGCGGTTGGTTTGAAGTGAAGCACTGCAAATGGCTGTTGGTGGCGGTTGGTTTGAAGTGAAGCACTGCAAATGGCTGTTGGAGGCGGTTGGTTTGAAGTGAAGCACTGCAAATGGCTGTTGGTGGCGGTTGGTTTGAAGTGAAGCACTGCAAATGGCTGTTGGAGGCGGTTGGTTTGAAGTGAAGCACTGCAAATGGCTGTTGGTGGCGGTTGGTTTGAAGCGAAGCACTGCAAATGGCTGTTGGTGTCGATTTGTTTGAAGTGATGCACTGAAAATGGCTGTTGGTGGCAGTTGGTTTGAAGTGAAGCACTGCAAATGGCTGTTGGTGGCGGTAACAGGACAAATTCCTGTTTGCACTGTATATTGATTTTAGATAAAACGCCACCTCTTACGGCTGTGATTTTTGGCCATCTTACTCAATTCCCCTTCGCTCATCAGGTGCAGAGGACCTTCCCATCAATGAAAAATAAAAGTGTTATTAGTGTTTAAAAAATGTTGAGAATCTCTCTCCTGTCAATCACGTCATGAAGGCCATGCCCCTTCCTGTGGAAGGGGGAGGGATTATAAAACCCGGAAGTGTGGGTGTGGCTCAGTCTCTGCAAGATGGGGAAGGGAGAGGTCACGACTCTGTCTGAGCTGTGAATCAACTGAATACACTGAATGTCTACTGAACTGTGAGTGTGGTGTTTATGTAGTGTTTATGTGGTGTTTTGTGTGGTTTTATAGTGGTTTCACCCTGCTTGAAATGGTATGAAACAGCATTTGAATGTGGTGGCCTTGCACCCTGCATGAAGGTATGAAACTGCATTTGAATTCGGTGGCCTTGCACCCTGCTTGAAATGGTATGAAACTGCACTTGAATTTGGTGGCCTTGAACCCTGCTTGAAGTGGTATAGAAACATAGAAACATAGAAATTAGGTGCAGGAGTAGGCCATTCGGCCCTTCGAGCCTGCACCACCATTCAATATGATCATGGCTGATCATCCAACTCAGTATCCTGTACCTGCCTTCTCTCCATACCCTCTGATCCCTTTAGCCACAAGGGCCACATCTAACTACCTCTTAAATATAGCCAATGAACTGGCCTCGACTACCCTCTGTGGCAGAGAGTTCCAGAGATTCACCACTCTCTGTGTGAAAAAAGTTCTTCTCATCTCGGTTTTAAAGGATTTCCCCCTTATCCTTAAGCTGTGACCCCTTGTCCTGGACTTCCCCAACATCGGGAGCAATCTTCCTGCATGTAGCCTGTCCAACCCCTTAAGAATTTTGTAAGTTTCCATAAGATCCCCTCTCAATCTCCTAAATTCTAGAGAGTATAAACCAAGTCTATCCAGTCTTTCTTCATAAGACAGTCCTGACATCCCAGGAATCAGTCTGGTGAACCTTCTCTGCACTCCCTCTATGGCAATAATGTCCTTCCTCAGATTTGGAGACCAAAACTGTACGCAATACTCCAGGTGTGGTCTCACCAAGACCCTGTACAACTGCAGTAGAACCTCCCTGCTCCTATACTCAAATCCTTTTGCTATGAAAGCTAACATACCATTCACTTTCTTCACTGCCTGCTGCACCTGCATGCCTACTTTCAATGACTGGTGTACCATGACACCCAGGTCTCGCTGCATCTCCCCTTTTCCTAGTCGGCCACCATTTAGATAATAGTCTGCTTTCCTGTTTTTGCCACCAAAATGGATAACCTCAATTTATCCACATTATACTGCATCTGCCAAACATTTGCCCACTCACCCAGCCTATCCAAGTCACCTTGCAGTCTCCTAGCATCCTCCTCACAGCTAACACTGCCCCCCAGCTTAGTGTCATCTGTAAACTTGGAGATATTGCCTTCAATTCCCTCATCCAGTTCATTAATATATATTGTAAATAGCTGGGGTCCCAGCACTGAGCCTTGCGGTACCCCACTAGTCACTGCCTGCCATTGTGAAAAGGACCCGTTTACTCCTACTCTTTGCTTCCTGTTTGCCAGCCAGTTCTCTATCCACATCAATACTGAACCCCCAATGCCATGTGCTTTAAGTTTGTATACTAATCTCTTATGTGGGACCTTGTCGAAAGCCTTCTGGAAGTCCAGATATAACACATCCACTGGTTCTCCCCTAGCCACGCCACTGGTTACATCCTCGAAAAATTCTATAAGATTCGTCAGACATGATTTACCTTTCGGAAATCCATGCTGACTTTGTCCAATGATTTCACCACTTTCCAAATGTGCTGCTATCCCATCTTTAATAACTGACTCTAGCAGTTTCCCCACTACCGATGTTAGACTAACTGGTCTGTAATTCCCCGTTTTCTCTCTCCCTCCCTTCTTAAAATGTGGGGTTACGTTTGCTACCCGCCAATCCTCAGGAACTACTCCAGAATCTAAAGAGTTTTGAAAGATTATTACTAATGCATCCACTATTTCTGGAGCTACTTCCTAAAGTACTCTGGGATGCAGCCTATGGGGATTTATCGGCCTTTAATCCATTCAATTTACCCAACACCATTTCCCGACTAACCTGGATTTCACTCAATTCCTCCAACTCCTTTGACCCGCGGTCCCCTTCTATTTCCGGCAGATTATTTATGTCTTCCTTAGTGAAGACGGAACCAAAGTAGTTATTCAATTGGTCCGCCATATCCTTGTTCCCCATGATCAACTCACCTGTTTCTGACTGCAAGGGACCTACATTTGTTTTTAACTAATCTCTTTCTTTTGACATATCTATAAAAACTTTTGCAGTCAGTTTTTATGTTCCCTGCCAGTTTTCTTTCATAATCTATTTTTCCTTTCCTAATTAACCCCTTTGTCCTCCTCTGCTGGTCTTTGAATTCCTCCCAGTCCTCCGGTATGCTGCTTTTTCTGGCTAATTTGTACGCATCATCCTTCGCTTTGATACCATCCCTGATTTCCCTTGTTATCCACGGATGCACTACCTTCCCTGATTTATTCTTTTGCCAAACTGGGATGAACAATTTTTGTAGTTCTTCCATGCAGTCTTTAAATGTCTTCCATTGCATATCCACCGTCAACCCTTTTAGAATTAATTGCCAGTCAATCTTGGCCAATTCACGTCTCATACCCTCAAAGTTACCTTTCTTTAAGTTCAGAACCATTGTTTCTGAATTAACAATGTCACTCTCCATCCTAATGAAGAACTCAACCATATTATGTTCACTCTTGCCCAAGGGGGCACGTACAACAAGACTGCTAACTAACCCTTCCTCATTACTCAATACCCAGTCTAAAATAGCCTGCTCTCTCGTTGGTTCCTCTACATGTTGATTTAGATAACTATCCCGCATACATTCCAAGAAATCCTCTTCCTCAGCACCCCTGCCAATTTGATTCACCCAATCTATATGTAGATTGAAGTCACCCATTATAACTGTTTTGCCTTTGTCGCACGCATTTCTAATTTCCTATTTGATACCATCTCCAACTTCACTACTACTGTTAGGTGGCCTGTACACAACACCCACCAGCGTTTTCTGCCCCTTAGTGTTTCGCAGCTCTACCCATACCGATTCCACATCCTCGAAACTAATGTCCTTCCTTTCCATTGCGTTAATCTCCTCTCTAATCAGCAATGCTACCCCACCTCCTTTTCCTTTCTGTCTATCCCTCCTGAATATTGAATATCCCTGGATGTTCAGCTCCCAGCCTTGGTCACCCTGGAGCCATGTCTCCGTGATCCCAACTATATCATAGTCATTAATAGCTATCTGCACATTCAACTCATCCACCTTATTACGAATGCTCCTTGCATTGAGACACAAAGCCTTCAGGCTTGTTTTTACAACACTCTTACCCCTTATACAATTATGTTGAAAAGTGGCTCTTTTTGATTTTTGCCCTGCTTTTGTCTGCCTGCCACTTTTACTTTTCACCTTGCTACCTATTGCTTCTACCCTCATTTTACACCCCTCTGTCTCTACGCTCACACATTTAAGAAACCCTTTCCCTTTAACTCCATCCTCCACTATCCCATTCGACACCCCACCCCCCTTATTCAGTTTAAAACCACCCGTGTAGCAGTGGCAAACCTGCCTGCCAGAATGCTGGTCCCACACCTGTTAAGAGATAATCAGTTACCCCAAAACAGATCCCAGTGATCTAAGAATCTAAATCCCTGCCCCGTGCACCAGTTCCTCAGCCACATGTTCAGGTCCCGTATCTCCCTGTTCCTACTCTCGCCAGCACGAGGAACTGGAAGCAAACCGGAGATAACAACCCTGGAGGTCCTGCTGTTCAGCATTTTTCCGAGCTCTCTAAAGTCACGCTGCAGAATATTCATCCCCTTCTTTCCGACATTGTTTGTGCCGACATGCACTACCACTTCCAGATGTTCACCTTCGCCCTTGAGGATTTTCTGCACTCTGTCCGTGACATCCTGGATCCTGGCACCAGGAAGGCAGCACACCATCCTCGCATCCCATCTGTTGCCGTAGAAACCCCTGTCCGTACCTCTCACAATGGAGTCTCCCACTACAATGGCGTTGCCTGCCTTAGGCCTTTTTGGTTTTGGCTTAACAGCCCTATTCGCATCGCAAGCCAGTCCGCCGCTCAGTGTAAACACGTCTTCTGTCCCAACAGCTTCTAAGCGGGTGAACCTGTTCACAAGAGGTACAACACCCGGGGACGTTGGCATTCCATGCTTCCCTCCCTTTCTCACCGTATCCCACCTTCTCTCTTCCAGTACCTTAGGTGTAACAATCGTACTGTAGGACTTGTCGAGGAACGACTCCGTTTCTCGGACGAACTGGAGTCATCCACTTGCTTCTTCAGTTCCCCAACACGGCCCTTCAGGAGCTCTCCCTGGATGCACTTCTCGCATTTGTAGCAGCCAGAGGCACCAGCGGTGTCCTTGACCTCCCACATACTTGCCTGACATCTCCTTCTTTCGTCTCTACCTCTCAAGCGTATTGCGTGGTCTCCTCGCCGAAGACTCTCGAGCCAAAGACTCACACTTTACTCACAGGGCACTTCCCTCACAAGGCCGCTCACTCACTGCCGCTCGCTAAGAGCCGTCTTGCTTAAATTGACGGATAAATTGCCTGATTTACCAATTTACAAACCAAATTCCTCACTTTTCAACTGTTTTCCCGGCACTGACTCACTTCTCTCCTCCCACTCGGGCTAGAGCCAATCAGTCGTATCATTTGCTAATCTCCTGCTGCTGTTGCTCCCAAATCTACAGCAGTTCTGAGTAAAGTCTGCCTGTGCTTGGCTTCTACTTTTCAACTGTTTTCCCCCCTCTGACTCACTTCTCTCCTCCCACTCGGGCTAGAGCCAATCAGTCGAGTATGAAACTGCATTTGAATTTTGTGGCCTTGCACCCTGCTTGAAGTGGCATGAAACTGCACTTGAATTCGGTGGCCTTGCTCCCTGCTTGAAGTGGTCGGAAACTGCTCTTGAATTCGGTGGCCTTGCACCCTGCTTGAAGTGGTAAGAAACTAAACTTGAATTTGGTGGCCTTGCACCCTGCTTGAAATGGAATTTCAAGGAATAGCAATGAGTGAGCTGCCAGCACATCAGGCTGGAGTGACTGAGCTGTCACCCCTATGCCACAATGTCCATTCTAGCCCTCTGGAAACCAGTCCTTTCAGCCCACAACACCCATACTAATGCCGACGCATCACAATGTGATCTCATTTTCATTTTTTTAAACTCGCTGTCCCCGATAAAAGCCACTAGACACAGACACGGACACAAACAGGGCCCAGAGCCGCACTGCTCCCTCCTCCTCCCGCGGCTCAAGACGGCAGCCTCAAAAACTCACTGACTGACTTTCAGTTATTTTTAAATGCCGCAAGTGCCGAGCTGCGGGAGGGGTAGAGGGAGGGAGAGGGAGAGGCAACCAGCCACGGGAGGGGGGAGGGAGAGGGAGAAGCCTCCCCGCGTGCCCACCCAAACCGGCCTGAACCACAGCCCAGGGGCATGAGCATGGCTGGACACAGACACGGACACAGACACGGACTGGGCCCGGAGCCGCACTCCTCCCTCCCCCTCCCAAGGCTCCAGAGCTTGAACCACAGCCCAGGGCCCTGAGCGTGGCTGAACAAAGACACGGACACAGACATGGACTGGACCCGGAGCCACACTCCGGCCTCCCCTCCCGCTGGTCCAGACCAGAATATTGCGTTGGGGGAATGAGGCCCAATGTGTCCCACTTGAGGTAGGGAGGGGAGCGGGGTTATGGACAATGTTAACAAAGACAGGACTCTCCCCAATGAGAGATTTGTAACATTGTTGTAAGGAGAGGGAGGGAGTGGGGGAGGGGATGAGGAGAGAATTGTAGTTTAATGTTATTTAAACAGATAGACGGAGAGGAGAGGGGTAGGGTGGGGAGAGGGGTTATGGAGGAAGGGAGTGACTGAGGGTTGGGGAAAGGAGAGGGAGGAGAGTTGATGGAGGGCATGGGGGAGGGGAGGAGAAGAGGGGAAAGAAGAGAGGGTGAAGAGGAGGGGGTGGGAGTGGGAGGGGGATGAGGGGAAATGAGCCGTGCCTGCACAGTTGGGGCTATGTGTGAGTGGTGGAATATTGCGTTGGGGGAACGGGTTGAGTTGAGGGAACGGGTGAGTGGTGGAATATTGTGTTGGGGGAACGGGGCCCAACGGGTCCTACTTGGTCATATATATAATGTGTGTGTTTGTATGTATATAAATACTATATAAAAATACAATCAAGTCAAACTCAAATATAAAAGGTAGAGCAAAGAGGAAAATATAGGGTGCAGAACTGTTTTTAGCATTATAGTTTGTTAGTCTCACAGACAGTCCAATGTGCGCATTGGCATGGAGGTCAATTGAACAGTACCCATAGCTTACAGAAGGACCGTTCAGAAACTACAAACTTAAGAAAATTAAACTGTAAAATAGCATTACAAATATATTAAAAAATAAAGTAAATTCACTGTGACGCACTAAGATCTATGTTCTAATGCTGCTCCATGCATATGATGCTCTGTTGCAGCACACTGTGATTTATGAAGCACCCACAAAATTACTCTATGTTTAATATTGCTCTTCAGAATGTGCTGACTTGAGCTGGAGTGAGTCACCCACCCTCTTGGGAACTCCTTTGTGTGACCTAAGGCCCATCCATTATCTGCAAGTCTGCTGCTCTATGCCTTTGGCTTAGTGTGTGTTGACAGATAAAAAAACATTTACTCTCTTCTCTTTCGTTTTTGGATGATTCCAGTCTTTGTCACTTTGAATTGTGAACTGAAATTGTGCAACAAGTGACCCAGTCTTTCAAAGCTGCTCCCAGTGTCCCATTAACAATGCCACAAAACTTCCAGATTATTTTTAAGCATGCCTTTGCAACCCTTTTCCAGACCTGTCTTCGAGTGCTGTCCGAGTTGTGGATGGCCACAGAGTAAAATCTTTGGAATGTAGAAATCCTGCACACATTCTATGTGGCCAGCCCAGAGAGTTGTACAAGAATATGCATAAGCTTTATACCTGCATTGCTACATATCTTAACTCCAGCAATGTCTGGAATCCAGTCTTGCCAATAACATATGTGCTACTTTTCAAAGGCAGTGCAGGTGAAAACTGACAATTTTGAAATGTGGTGTTGATAGATATTCAAGACTTGCAACTTTACAATACTGTAGGCAGAAAGGCAAACAAGAAGGCATCTATCTTAGTATTCAGAGGTTTGCTAAGCTTAATCCATAGCATTTGTTTATGTGTTCCCCGCTAAATAAAACCCATTGGCTTTAGAAAATAGTGCTACTGATGTACCAGGTTCAGTTATAAATATGGAAACGCAAAAGATTGCAGATGCTGGAATCATTGTGTTCTGTTCTGGGCATCGTTTTATAGGAAAGATATTGTCAAGCTTAAAAGGGTTCAGAGAAGATTTACAAGGATGTTGCCAGGACTAGAGGGTCTGAGCTATAGGGAGAGGTTGAGTAGGCTGGGTCTCTATTCCTTGGAGCGCATGAGGATGAGGGGTGATCTTTTAGAGGTGTATAAAATCATGAGAGGAATACATTGGATAGATGCACAGAATCTCTTGCCCAAAGTAGGGGAAGTGAGGACCAGAGGACATAGGTTCATGGTGAAGGGGAAAAGACTTACTAGGAATCTGAGGGGTAACTTGTTCACACAAAGGGTGGTGGGTGTATGGAACAAACTGCCAGAGGAGGTAGTTGAGGCTGTGACTATCCCAACATTTAAGAAACAGTTAGACAGGTACATGGATAGGACAAGTTTGGAGGGATATGGACCAAGTGCAGGCAGGTGGGACCAGTGTAGCCATATAACTGTATCACTCTATTACTCAATGGAATCTGGAGCAAAAGACAAACTGTTGGAGGAAGGCAGTGGGTCAGGCAGCATCTGTGAGTGGTATCCCACAGGTGACATTTCAGGTCGGGACCCTTCTCCTCCACAGATTTAGTTGAAGGAAGATGATATGGTATAAATATTCCTATCCCCGAATCATAATCCATGTGATCCTCTGCTGAAGCAGTGTATATGCATGTGTGTGTACATATATATATGAGTGAGTGTAAGATTGTAAGATTCAACAAAAAGAATATTGACACAGCAAAACACAGAACAGTATTGCACAGAAACAGGCTATTCAGCCCACAATGTCTGTGCTGACCATGATGCCAAAATAAACTAATCTCATATGCCTGCCTTTTAATCCTTATCCCTACATTCCCTGCATATCCATGGCTTATCTAAAAGCCTCTTATTTGCCAGTTGTATCCACCTCCACCATCATCCTTGGCAGTGTGTTCCAGGTACCGACCACCCTCTGTGTAATAACTTGCCATGTACATCCCCTTTAAACTTTGCCTCTCTCTCCTTAAAGCCATGCCCTCAAATCTTTGATATTTCACCCTGGGGAACCTTTTCTGACTGTCTACGCTGTTGAATGCCTCTCATAATTTTATGTAAGCGACTTTGAGTCCTGAAAAGCGCTATATAAATAAAATGTATTATTATTATTATTATTATATACTTCTATCAGGACTCCCTTAAACTAGCATTCCAGAGAAAACATTCCAAGTCTGTCCAATCTCTCCTTACATCTTATACTCTGTAATCCAGGCAACATTCCGGTAAACCTCTTTACCATTGTGGTAAACCTTTAAGATGTTATGATAGTGGATAAAATGGAATAGCCTTATAGGAAGAGAGATGAGAGGGTGGAGAGAATAGAGCGAGAAAGGAGATTGTTCCAGTGTTTGGGCCTTAGCAGTATGTAGACATGGTCCTTATTTTGGGATGAAGGTACACAGGATTGTACAAGAGGCCAGTAATTTGTCCACAGTGGCGCAGCAGTAGAGTTGTTGCCTTACAGCGCTAGAGACCTGGGTTCGATCCCTACTAGAGGCGCTGTCTGTACGGAGTTTGTATGTCCTCCCTGTGACCACGTGGGTTTTCTCCGGGTGATCCGGTTTCCTCCCACACTCCAAAGATGTACAGGTTTATAGATTCATTGGCTTTGGTAAAATTATAAATTGTCCCTAGTGTCTAGGATAGTATTCTAGCACTATCCTACATATTGGGGGTGGTCACTGGTTATGGCTATTTCCTTATTTATTTAAATGGTGGGAAGCAGCGCATTGATCAGTTTGCAATTCTTTTTGATTGATTGAATTGATTGAAAGATACAGCTTGGACACAGGCCCTTTGGCCTATTGAGTCTGCATCGATGATCGATCACCCGTTCACATGAGTTCTGTTATCCCACTTGCGCATCCACTCACGACACACGAGGGACAATTTACAGAAGTCCATTAACCTACAAACCCGCACGTCTTTGGGATATGGGGGGAAAACTGGAGCATCCGGATGAAACCCATGGGGTCACAAGGAGAATGTGAAATCTCCACACTGATAGAACCTGTGGTCAGGTTTGAACTCGGGTCCCTGGCGCTGTGAGGCAGCAGCTCTACCAGCTGCAAAACTGCGCCGCCCTTTGCATGAGAAGCTTTCAGTAAAACATGGGGGTAGGTAGTATTGCATGCATTTATTTGCAGTGTTTACTATTTAAAATTCATACACATTTCAAATGACTTTATTCTTGTTGAAGTTGTTGATTCTTATTGAAGATTGCAAATTGTAAATAAATGGACCGCATATACGTTGAAGTAATAAGAAAATATTAACATTGTTTGAGAATGAAACATCTAGAAGGAGAAAACTCTGATTAAATAAGGAAATGGGTAAAGAGAACAAAAGATGAATGAAAGATGTGGAAATAAGGATCTGCAGATGCTGGTTTACACAAAAGGACACAAAGTGCTGGAGTAACTCAGCGGGCCAGGCAGCATCTCTGGAGAACATGGATAGGTGAAGTTTTGTGTCCTGATTTCTCTTCAGACTGATTGAAATGAAGATTTATGAAGTCTGTTTGTGATCATTGATGTGAGCAGTAATTAAAGGCCAAGGGGATAGAAACTTATCCTCAGTCACATGTTTTAAATGTCTTATATAGTGGCCTTAGTGTGTGGTAGCCCACTTCCAAGATCCTATTAACTTCTGCGGCACTAAAATCTGCATGAGTAGAACAATGTACATGGACCAGTAAAACATATGTCTTGCACATGCAACCAAGGATGAATTTCAACACTAATATCTCGGGAGTAATTTTCAAAAGGCAAAATGCACTGAATATTTAGTGCTGCAAAGATAAAAAACAGGGGTCTTAAACAGAAATATTTTGATTTTAATAACCTCATCCTTTTTCTCAAATCCCTTTATATTTTGACCCTTCGTGGTTTACTAATCTTCAGCAGCCTTCCAGTCCTCCAAGGCATCTGTGCTCTTTCAGTTCTCCTATCTTGCACTTCATTCTTCTGCACCAGATGGTCAAGGCATAGGTCTAGATTCCCCTCTACACCTATCCCCAGCTTTAAAACTTTCCTTCTCTATATCTATTTTATGAATAAAGTATATTTATGGAAAATGAAAATGGGAGGGAAGACATGAGACCGACAGGAACAGAACATAAGGGAAAGGCAAGAAACAAACTGCTGGAGGAATCCAGTGGGCCAGGCAGCATCTGTAGAGGGAAATGGACAGACAACATTTCGGGTCGAGATTCTTTATCTGGACTTGAAGTTAGCTGAAGGGTCTTGACTCAAAACGTCAGCTGTCCATTTCCCTCCACAGATGCTGCCTGACCCAGCAGGTTCCTTTGTCTGTAAACTATAGTCTGAATAGACAATTGGTGCAGGAGTAGGCCATTCTGCCCTTCGAGCCAGCACCCCCATATAATGTGATCATGACTGATCATCCACAATCAGTACCCCGTTCCTGCCTTCTCACCATATCCTCTGATTCCGCTATCTTTAAGAGCTCTATCTAACTCTCTCTTGAAAGCATCCAGAGAATTGGTTTCCACTGCCTCTGAGGCAGAGAATTCCACAGATTCACAACTCTCTGGGTGAAAAAGTTTTTCCTCATCTCCGTTCTAAATGGTCTACCCCTTATTCTTAAATTGTGGACCCTGTTTCTGGAACATGTTTCCTGCCTCTAGCGTGTCCAATCCCTTAATAATCTTGTATGTTTCAATAAGATTCTCTCTCATCCTAAATTCCAGAGTATACAAGCCCAGCCGCTCCATTCTATCAACATATGACAACCCGCCATCCTGGGAATTAACCTTGTGAACCTACGCTGCACAAGGGTCCCAACCTGAAACATCACCAATCCATCTCCAGAGTCACTGAGTCTTCTTCTTGCGGATGGCGTGCACAGTCTTTGATCTTTTGTTTGTGCACGTCGGGTTGATTGCATTAGTCAAAACAGGATGGACCACGTGAAGGTTGCAATCTCCCACCCCAATAGATTAGTGTAAAGAGTACTTGAGTGGTATACCTGCAAGGTTTTTTGGTTAATGGCTGCAGAGGCATGAAATTCATCAATCAGCCCTAATATTTCACACTAAATCTATACTTTAAGACTTACATAGCATTTTGTTCTGGTCACATTTGATGCCCATTCATCTCGCCACATTAATCTTTCCTGGTTTTACCTGGCTTGCTCAAATCAGCAAGGAAAGGGTTACCAGCAGAGCAGGCAATACCTGACTGTGGATGACACTCTTCAATGTTATTGTGTGAAAAGCTTTCAGAAATGCCATCTGCCACAATCCCAGGGAAATCTGAGCCGGAGCTGTTTCAATTCATTTGGCTGAGGGCCCGCTGCTTGGCTTATCACACAGCCAAACAAGTCAATCAGTACTGGGAGTTTCCAGTTCCAAGAAAGGCAAGCAGGAAGGTAAACCTTTCCCTTCTTTCCTCAACTCATTATTGCTTCTATCAGACAGGATACCAAAATCAAGACTGTTGTTTTCCAGAAAAGAATAAATCACAGGTTTCGCAGAAGTGGTGGCAAGATTTAGAGTCTCATGAGCAAAGCAATAAAATGCATCCAATTAGAATCTTCCACTGCATTCTTCCTGCTTCATCATTGCACATCTGCCTGTTAATTTGTCATCACCAAATGCCATTTGACATGCAGTATATGAGGTCTCTATGGTATACTTGGCAATTAAGCAAACGTTTTAAACATTTCAATTGGATAGCTAGGAGATGGTCACAAAATGCAAGAGTAACTCAGCGGGTCAGGCAGCATCTCTGGAGAAAAAGGAGTAGGTGATGTTTTGGGTCGAGACCCTTCCTCAGTAATAGGTGACGTTTCGGGTGATTCTCATTCTGAAGAGGGGTCTCGACTTGAAATGTCACATATTCCTTTTCTCTAGAGATGCTGCCTGTCCCGCTGAGTTGCTCCAGCATTTTGTGTCTATTTCACTGTAAGCAAGCATCCGCAGTTCCTTCCTACACTGACAGGAGATGGTTTTTGATTTTGTATTTGTGATTTGAATCCACGCTGAGACTGTTTGCTCTTACTTATACAGTAGAAACTTGTAAGTGCTTTTAGTTCCCATACTAACTTGCCTGTATCAATAAACAAATAATCTCAGGAAATATAAGGCCAGAGTACAATGCACGTATGGAGTTAATCACAAGCACGATTGCACGTGCCCTCCGATTAGAAATGAGGAGGTAATGAACTCTGTACTATAATGAGGGGTGACCTTATTAAAGCTCACAAGATCATGAGGGGCACGGATGAGGTGAAGACTCACTCTCTTTTGCCCTGGCCAGAGGTTTTTAAAAGTAGAGGGCATAGGCTTAAGGTGAGAATGCAGATATTTAAGAGGACAACATTTTCCTAAGAGGGTAGTGCTTATCTGTAGTGAGCTGCCAGAGGAAGTTATAGAAGTGGATCACAATTCCAACCTTGAAAAGATATTTGGACAGATATATGGATAGAAAGGTTTTAGAGGGCTATGAGCCAAATGCAGGAAAATAGAAATGGCCCAGGACAACAACTTGGTCAGCATGGACAAGTTCGGCCGAAGGGGCTGATTCTGTGCTATATGGCTCTATGAATTAATAGCTATACAACTCTATGATGATAAATAGACAGATCCATTTTTAAGGTTGCCATATTTTTTCTAAGTTATAATAGAATAGAAGACGTCAGATCATCAGCTGCAAGCTGTCTCTTTGTAGAACAATCCCATTCTATGGGACTTCCCCATGGCCCTACAAATAGTCTTCCCTCTGATTGATTTTTTTCAAGGCATGATCAAAAAGGTCGATGAGGGCTGAGCTGTAAATGTTGTGTACATGGATTTCAGTAAGGCATTCGACAAGGTTCCGCATGGTAGGCTGCTCTGAAAGGTTAGACCACATGAGATCCAAGGAGAGATGGCTGAATGGATAGCAAATTGGTTCCATGGAAGGAAGCATAGGGTGATGGTGGAAGGTTGCTTCTCAGACTGGAAGCCTGTGACAAATGGTGTGCCTCAGGGTACAGTGCTGGGCCTGTTACTGTTTGTCATCTACATCAATGATTTGGATGAGAACATACAGGGCAAGTGTAGCAAGTTTGCTGATGATACAAAAGTGATTGGTTTTGCAGACAGTGAAGATGGTTGTGAAAGATTGCAGCAGGATCTGGATCGATTGGCCAGGTGGGCATAGGAATGGTTGATGGAATTTAATACAGAGAAGTGTGAGATGTTGCATTTTGGGATGTCAAACAAGGGCAGGACCTACACAGTAAATGGTGGACCTCTGGGTAGTGTTGTAGAGCAGAGGGATCTAGGAGTGCAGGTGCATGGTTCCTTGAAGGTCGAGTCGCAGGTGGATAAGGTGGTCAAAAAGGCTTTTGGCACTTTGGCCTTCATCAGTCAGAGTATTGAGTATGGAAGTTGGGAGGTCATGTTGCAGTTGTATAAGACATTGGTGAGACCACATTTAGAATATTGTGTTCTGGGCAGTTCTGGGCACCACGCTACAGTATAGGAAAGATATTGGCAAACTTGAAAGGGTAGAGAAAAGATTTACGAGGATGTTGCCAGGACTAGAGGGTCTGAGCTATAGGGAGAGGTTGAGTAGGCTAGGTCGCTATTCCATGGAGCGCAGGAGGATGAGGGATGATCTTATAGAGGTGTATAAAATCATGAGAGGAATTAGATCGTGTAGACGCACAGAGTCTCTTGCCTGGAGTAGGTGAATTGAGGACCATAGGTTCAAGGTGAAGGGGAAAAGATTTAATAGGAATCCGTGGGGTAACTTTTTCACACAAAGGGTGGTGGGTGCATGGAACAAGCTGCCAGAGGAGGTAGTTGAGGCTGGGATTATCCCATTGTTTAAGAAATAGTTAGACAGGTACATGGATAGGACAGGTTTGGAGTGATATGGACCAAGCGCAGGCAAGTGGAACTAGTGTAGCTGGGACATTGTTGGGCAAGTTGGGCCGAAGGGCCTGTTTCCACTGTATCACTATGACTCGTGCTTATCCAATTCACTTTTGCAAACACTCTTCAATTCTGTTTCCACCAAACTTCAATGAGGTTTCAGAGCAGATCCACTCTCTGTTTAAAAATGCTTTTCCTCTCATTTCATGTATTTTTCTATTTACTTTTAAGGTCAGAAGAAGTGAAAGGGCAAGAAAGGCAGGCACAGGTTTATGAACATGCTGAGTGTGGGGCTGAAGAGTGTTTATTGCAATGCAAGAAGTATTGTGGGTTTAACAGCTGAACATGGAGCCTAGATCGATGCATGGAACTGTGATGTTGTAGCCATTACAGAGACAAGGTTGTGAGAGGGACAGAATTGGCAGCTCAATCAGCTCAAAGTTCTAGTGTTTCAATATTTCAGAAATGATAGAGAGAGGTAAAAGAAGTGGAGGAGTTACATTACTAATCAGACAGAATGTCACAGCTGCATTCAGAGGGGGCAAACTGGAGGGTTCATTCACTGAGGCAATATGCTGAGAGCTCAAGAATAAGAAAGGCTTTTGACTTTAGAGATACAGCGCGGAAACAAGCCCTTTGTCCCACCGACTCCACGCCGATCAGCAATCACCCCATACATTAGCATTATTCTAGGGGTGGGAGATTGCAACCTTCACGTGGTCCACCCTGTTTCAACGAATGCAATCAACCTGGCGTGCACAAACAGAACAAGTTGTCCTACAACTTTAGGCTGTGCACGCCATACGCAAGAAGAAGAAGAAGCATTATTCTAAACACTAGGGATAATTTACAATTTATCAAAGCCAACTAACCTACAAACCTGTACATCTTTGGAGTATGAGGGAATACCGGAGAACCTGGAGAAAACCCACACAGTCACAGGGGGAACGTACAAACTTCATACAGAAGGCACCCATAGTCAGGATCAAAACTAGGACTCTTGCGCCGTAAGGCAGCAACTCTACCATTGTGCCACTGTGCCTTCGTAAAGATAAAATCACTGATAGAATTACACTATTAGGTTATAATAGGTGGTGCTATTTTAGAGGCTTTTAGAATATGCAGGGAATGGAGGAATATGGATCATATGCAGGCAGAATGAACATTAATTTGGCATCATGTGCAGTACAAATATTACAGGCTGACCAGCCTATTCCCATGCTGTAGTTTTTTGCTCTATATATTATGATATGTCTAAGCCCAGTATTACCACCAACCTTCTCAATTATTTTTGCTTTAAGACAAACAACCTGAGCTTCTCCAGATCGACATTGTGGCAGAAATCCGTCATCGCTTAATCAGTTGTAACCACTGATGTGTCTTGTTGGCTGGTACGGAAGGTACAAGATTTCCCCTGTGTGCAGATGCAGCTCTAAATCATGCCCATGTGATGTTTCCCAGTTATCTGTCCCAAGTTTTACCAACGCTATAGTGCAGGGTTACCAACCTTGCCTGAGCATTGCCCAACTGGTCTCTTCACTGGACCTGACATCTCCACTTCCTTCCTACCACATGCCATCATTAGACAATTGGAATGTCCATCCATGCAGCAACAACTCCATGTGCCTGAAAGTAAGCATGCAGGAACAGCAGGCAGTGAAGAAAGTGAATGGCATGTTGGCCTTCATAACAAGGGGACTTGAGTATAGGACCAA
Organism: Malacoraja senta; assembly: GCA_038087875.1. Classification (NCBI taxonomy): domain Eukaryota; kingdom Metazoa; phylum Chordata; class Chondrichthyes; order Rajiformes; family Rajidae; genus Malacoraja; species Malacoraja senta. Next base: position 168,932,846 of record CM075978.1, on the reverse strand, counting down.
AGAGGTCTTTCTGCAGTTGTACAGGGCCCTAGTGAGACCACACCTGGAGTATTGTGTGCAGTTTTTGTCCCCTAATTTGAGGAAGGACATTCTTGCTATTGAGGGAGTGCAGCGTAGGTTTACAAGGTTAATTCCCGGGATGGCGGTACTGTCATATGCTGAGAGAATGGAGCGGCTGGGCTTGTATACTCTAGAATTTAGAAGGATGAGAGGGAATCTTATTGAAACATATAAGATTATTAAGGGTTTGGACACACAAGGGGCAGGAAACATGTTCCTGATGTTGGGGGAGTCCAGAACCAGGGGCCACAGTTTAAGAATAAGGGGTAAGCCATTTAGAACGGAGATGAGGAAACTCTTTTACACACAGAGAGTTGTGAGTCTGTGGAATTCTCTGCTTCAGAGGGCGGTGGAGGCAGGTTCTCTGGATACTTTCAAGAGAGAGCCAGATAGGGCTCTTAAAGGTAGTGGAGTCAGGGGATAGGAGGAGAATGCAGGAACGGGGTACTGATTGGGGATGATCAGCCATGATCACATTGAATGGCGTTGCTGGCTCAAAGGGCCGAATAGCCTACTCCTGCACCTATTGTCTATTGTCTATTGTCTGACAATCCGAAGTATATGATTCTTGACTATCAGAAAGCTTTCATTGAATCCCAAAAAATGTCATAACTAAAAGTGTTTTGGAAAGATATAATATAATATATTTGAGTGACCCAGTGATGCTTCTCCTGGAATTTCCACTGCAACATTTTAGAATTCCCAAGGAATCCAGAGCAATACTAGAGGATTGAGAATTTTCCAATCCAAATAGCAAATCTTTCTCTATGTTTCAAAGGTGAGGGGAATGATGAGCAGCAACTGGTTTGATTCATAGTTACAAACAGTGTTGGATGTGGATCAGCTGGCAATAGTCCCATCTCTGAGTCAGAAGGTAATGGGTGAAAGCCCTGGTCCAGAGAATTCAACATTGCTTCTGCTTTGATAAGGTATTGAAGACATGCTGGAACTTTTGTTGTTTAGATGCCTGATATGTTACAGTGCTTGCCAAGACAACCATCTCCTGTGGATTGTGCTATGAAGCAAATTCTGCACATTGTACTCCCATGGAGTCAGAGGAAAGTTATTCATAGGTTCATAAGTTTTAGGAGCAGAATTAGGCCATTCAGCCCGTTGAGTCTACTCCGCTATTCAATCGTGGCTGATCTATCTTTCTCTCTCAACCCCATTCTCCTGCCTTCACCCCATAACCCCTGACACCCAAACAAATCAAGAATCTGTCAATCTCCGCCTTAAAAATATCCATTGACGACCTCCACAGCCTGCTGTAGCAATGAATTCTACAGATACACTGACTAAAGAAATTCCTCCTCATCTCCTTTCTAATGGTGCGTTCTTTTATTCTTGAGGCTATAACTTGTGATCCTAGATTCTCAAACTGGTTGAAACTTCCTCTCCACATCACTCTATCCAGGCTTTTCACTATTCACTTTCAATGAGGTCTCCCCTCATCCTTTATAACTCCAGCGAGTACAGGCCTAGCGTTAAGCTCATCATATTTTAACCCAATCATCCTGGGATAACTCACAAATGGAGGCCATTTTGTCCATTGCGTCTGCGTTGGTTAAAAAAAATGACTTGCCCACCCTATTCCTATTTTTCAGTATTTGAGGTGTTGCCTTGCTGACTATTGCTGTTCATGCATACACTATATACACATGCTTTACAAATATGGTGAATGACCCTATCTTCCCATCCATTCCAGCTGCCACTCACAGACACATAATGCCCTTGGGGCAAAAACACCAAAGGTATTTCCCTCCAATTATGCGGTAAATTAAATAAAATCTCTGCTTCCTGATTTTTAACACAGTTGCCAAGGCACATAGGCCATTCCTCTTTAATGTACCCAAGATAATTTTATGAACTTCTTTGAAGTTTTCCCTTAACCTATGTTGGAAGGAAAACAATCCCAGCCTATCCAAACTTTCCTGACTGCAACAATAGTTCTGTCCTGGCAAAACCCTCAGATATTTCATCTGCAACCTTTCCAGTAAAGTCAATGGATGTTTTTAAGGCAGAGATTGACAGGGGTTAAGGGGAGAAGGCAGGAGAATGGGGTTGAGAGGGAAAGATAGATCAGCCATGAGTGAATGGCGGAGTAGACTTGATAGGCTGAATGGCCTCAGTATCTAATTTGTCACTTTTCAGCAAAGTTGATCAGACCATCCTTTTCTCTTCCTGCAATCGAAAGCATTCCTCCTCAAATCACAAACATCTTCATCACACCACCTGAAATTATGTCTGAAACTTTAACGTATATTTTGTCACTATAGTTTATTCTATTGATTTCAACATTATACATTTCAGAGATGGAGTATGATGTGCTGATGCTACAATGCGATGATTTTGCTCCAATTGATGGGATATGAATTCCAAAGCACCTATCTGTACACTCAGATGAAGGATCCCAAGGGGATTATCTTATAGCTGAGCAGGAGAATTATCTCTGGTGTCCTAGACATTATTCATTCATTCATCAATCAATATCATGGTGGCACGGTGGCGCAATGGTAGAGTTGCTGCCTTACAGTGCCAGAGACACGGATTCAATTCTGACTATGGGTGCTGTCAGTATGAAGTTTGTCTGTTCTCCCTATGATTGCGTGGGTTTTCTCTGGGTGCTCCAGTTTCCTCACACATTCCAAAGACGTACAGGTTTGTAGGTTAATTGGCTTCATTTGTAAATTGTCCCTAGTGTGCTGGATAGTGTTTGTGTACGGGGATTGTGGTTGGCACAGACTCGGTGGGCTGAAGGGCCTGTTTCTGTGCTGTATCTCTGAACTAAACTAGACTAAAAACTCTCAAGCCAATTTTCTGATTATTATCATATTATTGTTTGTGGGAGCCCTCTGTATAAACTTGCTTTATTTCTATCTTACACTCACAGAACAACAAAAAGAAGCCATTCTGCCCTTCAAGTTTGTACTAGCTCTATGTAAGAACAGACCAATGGGTTTTACTTTCTTCTGCTACACGGAGGCCTCAAATTGTTTCTTTCCAATGCTTATCCAGTCCCCTTTTGAATGCCATGCATTCCAAATGTTATTAGCTCACTGTCTAAAAATATTTACCAATGTCTCACTTTTGGTTCTTTTGCCAATCACTTTAATTCTTTGTGTTCTGGTTGACCTTCCTACCAAAGGTAACAGTTTCCTCCTACCTATTCAGTCTCGACCCTTCAAGATTTCAAATACATCTATCGGATCCTTTCTATGTCTCCTCTGCTCCTAGGAGAACCAGCTTCTGAAGTCTATCCACATAACCAAAGTCGTTCATCTCTGGAATTAATCGAGTAAACGAGAGATGAAATTTCAAAGGCATTTCGGTGGTTGTAACATGCTTTGAAATGACACCAGGTCTTTAAAAGTGTTACAAAGAAGCAAAACTTTCTTTCATTAGTCAGCATTCCCAAAGTAACCATTTCATAAAGAGGCACTTTTGCGGCTTAGTGATAAACAGATTAATATTTTGGGCCCAGATTTAATACATCTTTTCAAGTCTTGCAGCAATAATAATTTAATAAATTAAGCTATTGAGTTTACTAACTATGCCAACTGATAATTTGATCTCTTGATTTTCCCTCTTGTTTTATAAACGAGGTGCAATAGTTTTCTGCCTTAACAATGTTTCACTGTATAAAATGTTCCTGCACGGAGTCCCATGGGTAAGAATGTGGAATAAAGTTCATGGCAAACTGTTCAGGAAGCTGGCTGACTTCAAATCTCCAGTTGAGAGAAGAACTGACTAAAGGTTGGCCAATACTAACAAACTGAAGTGACAGTCTCTGTGTCGTAGCAAAGGGGAGAAGGCATCTCCTGCTTCCACTTGAGGCAGAAGCACCGGAGGAGAAAGACCAGGACCAGGAAAGTTGTCTCAATCAATGGAAAAAATCTGGTTGGAAGTACAAGTTACTGTTTCAAGCATCTATAGTCTATCCTCCGTAGACTCATTGACAACCATTTTTCTCACAACTGACAATTATGGTACAGAACACCGCCGAGACTCATACATTAATAGAGCAGACGTCAGGAAGCAGGATCATCCCTTTCCACTCTCAGAGCTTTCCCCGGGGAACAAGAATTCAGATCCATGAAACTGCGTGTAGCTTTCAGCTCATGAGAGTGCAGACTTGTCTCTGGAGGATTACACTCATGGAGAGTGCCAATGAAGAGCTTTGGAAAATTGCTTAAATTATAATAACTACCAACTGATATAATAGTGATTGTTAGCCAGCTTAACAGTTAATGATCTGGTCAATTGATGCAGGGACATGAAGTGAAATCCCACCATGTTAGCTTGCACCAAGGGAATTTAAATTGAAGCAATTAAACAAAGCTGGAGCTGGAAAGCAAAACTGGCCTCGGTAATGTTAGCCATGAGCCAATTGGATTGTTGTAAAAATGTATCTGGTCAACTAATGTCCTTGAATGAAAGAAACCTTCCTCCATATCCAGTCAGTAGGCCTACATGTGGCTCCAGGCCCATCAATGCAGTTAACTCTCGGCACCTTCCATTGTTCTGGAGATTTGGGATGGACTATAAATAGTGGCATTACCAGTGACATATATATTCTTTGGATCACACAATGGTGCAGCGGTAGAGTTGCTGCCTTACGGCGCAAGTCTGAAGAAGGGTCTCGAACCGAAACATCACCCATTCCTTCTCTCCAAGATGCTGCTTGTCCCGCTGGGTTACTCCAGCTTTTTGTGTCTATCTTCTGTAAATTGGCCCTAGTGTGTCACTGGTTGCACAGACTCGGTGGGCTGAAGGGCTTGTTTCCACGCTGTATCTCTAAAGATAAAGTCTTTGAATTAATAAATCACCTGCATTTTATTTTAATCATGAAAAATTTGTAAACCTTCTTTCAGAGTATTTTTTTTACTGAGCGTGTAAAAGGCGGCACGGTGTTGTAGCGGTAGAACTACTGCCTTACAGCGCCGGAAACCTGGGTTCGATCCTCACTAAGGGGGCTGTCTGTATGGAGTTTGTACACTCTCCCCGTGACCTGCGTGGGTTTTCTCCGAGATCTTCGGTTTCCTCCCACACTCCAAAGATGGACAGCTTTGTAGTAATTGGCTTTGTGTAAATGTAAAATTGTCCCTAGTGTGTATAGGGTAGTGTTAATGTGTGGGGATCGTCGGTCGGTGCGGCCTGTTTCTGTGCTGTATCTCTAAACTAAACTAAAGAAAACGTATGTACCTAAATACCCATTCATTATGTCATCTTATAAGACTCTATTTCAGAGGTGTTATGAAGAATGGGGCAACCGACTGAAGGAAATATTCATGTTATGATGGATGTTCTCTGTACCGTTCCAAGATGGTCTCTCATTTTTTTTTCATTTGCAGCTCTATAAGACTTTGTTCTGCCGCATTTGGAATATTGCCTGTAGTTCTGGTTGCACCATTACAGGAATGATGTGGAAGCTTTGGGGAGGGTGCAGAGATGGTTTACCAGAATGCTGCCAGATTTTTGAGGGATTCAGCTACAGGGAGGTTAGATGGACTTGGATTGCTTTCTCTGGATCGTCAAGGATTGAAGGGAGACTTGATAGAAGTATATCATATTATGAGAGGCATAGATATGGTAGACAGTCAGAATCTTTTTCCCACTCTGGAAATATCTAGTATTGGAGAGCATAGCAATAAGGTGAGAGGGGGAAAGTTTAATGATGCGCGAGGCAAGTTTTTATTTCAGAGAGTGGTGGGGCCTGGTATACATTGCCAGGGGTGGTGGTGGAGGCAGATACAATAGATGTGTTTAATAGGCTATTAGATAGGCACATGGAGGTGCGGGGAATGGAGAGATATGGATCATGTACATGCAGATGAGATCAGTTTAACTTGGCATCCCGTTTGGCACAAACATTTTCGGCTGAAGGGCCTGTTTCTGTGCTGCATTGTTGTATTTTCTGTGTTTCATGCTCTGTGTTAATCTGGTATTTAGTTTAGTTTAGAGATACACTATGGAAAGAGACCCCTCGGCCAACAGCGTCCACATCGACCATCAATCACTGGTTCACACTAGTTCTATTACATTTTTGCATCTATTCCTTACACACTGGGGGCAATTAACAGACGCCAATTAACCGACAAACCTACATGTCTCTGGGATGTTCGAGGAAACCGGAGCACCCAAAGGAAACCCACGCGGTCACAGAGAGAACGAGCAAACTCCACATACGATACAATATGATACGATAGAACTTTACTTATCCCTGGAAGGAAATTAATCTGGTACAGTCATAAAACAGAAATACATGAAACATGGAATTAAAGTGACGAGTGGAAAGGATTGGAGTTAGGCAAAGATTGGGGAGGAAAGGAGAGTCAGTCTACTCCAACATAAAACATCAGACAACATACAAAGTCAGGATCGAGCCAAGGTCTTTGGCACTGTGAGGCAGCAGCTCTACTAGCTGTGCCGCTCTGCCGCCCTCCTGTTGGAGAAGGAAGTGATTAAGGGTTTCTGCTCGAGGGTTCTCACCTATTTTAAACCAACTACAACAATAAACATCTGAGCAGGGTGTGCATGTAGGTTGTCAGAATTGGGAAAGTGAGCAGAATAGATTTTATGATTACAGTGTGAATGAGTTCATGCTTGAATTCCCTCAGATGGGCTTCAATCCTGTCAAAATAAAATCGCTTCTTAAATCAGTCGGTTTTCTCATGGTGATCATTTTTTAGCTGATTTTGGTGCTTACTTAAACCCTGAGAGTCTGTGTAAATGGAGTATTAAAGTTACTGACAAACTATCAACATTCTTTTTGAATCTTGGTTCCTCTCCTCTGCACACACAAGCTTAACATTCTTTTAGTTTAGTTTAGTTTAATTTAGTTTATAGATACAGTGCGGAAACAGGCCCTTCAGCCCGCCATGTCCTCACCGACCAGTGATCACCCTGTACACTAGCACTATCCTACACAATCTTTACTAAAGCCAATTAACCTACACGCCTGTACGTCCTTGGAGTGTGGGAGGAAACCGGAGCACCCGAGGAAAACCAATGCGGAAATGGGGAGAACTTACAAACTCCACATAGGCAGCACCTGCAGTCAGGATCGAACCTTGTTGAAAGTTTAACCATTGGTAATCAATTATAGTTTTTGGAGCCTTTATATGCTAGCAGGGGCACTGCCCGATAATTAATAAACACATTGTGTATATTGTGCATCTGTTTAAAGGAGGTGTTCAGAAGTGGTTACATTTAAATCCTTCTGATTTTACTTTAGACTTTAGAGATGCAATGTGGAAACAAGCCCTTCGGCACACCGAGTCTACGCTGACCTGTGTTCACCCCGTACACTAGCACTATCCTATACACTAGGGTGAATTTACAATATTTACCAGAACCAATTAACCTATAAAATTGTTAAAGAAGGAACTGCAGATGCTGGAAAATCGAAGGTACACAAAAATGCTGGAGAAACTCAGCGGGTGCAGCAGCAAAACTGTATGTCTTTGGAGTGTGGTATGAAACCGAGCACCCGGAGAAAATCCACACGGTCACAGGGAGAATGTACAAACTCTGTGCAGACAGGACGCGTGGTCAGGGTCGAACCTGGGACTCTGGCGCTGTGAGGCAGAAACTCTACCATTGTGCCACCGTGCCGCACACTACTGAATGCCTTCAAATAAATATTTATCATAAAATGCAACATATCTATATAAAAAATAAGTTAATGACATTAACTAGCATTTCTTGCAGCAAAATTAGTTTGCATTATTTTCAGCAATGTAAGATAATTCATGATTCCGTGTGTTTGATAGCAGAAGAACAAAATGGTGCATAACTTGCTGAGGAGCTCCAAACTAAATTTTAAAGTTATTAAAACATAAATCATTTTCCAGTTAGTGGAAGGTAAATGTTTGCTATGGCCACCTCCACCTCAAAGAGAACGACTGGACCATTTGGTGGTAATTCAAAACCCCAAAACTGTATCTTTAAGGTCAGCTCTGCATGGAGGTTCATCTGTACTTCAAAGGAAAGGTTTGCTGATTTGAAAGACTGGTCAGTATATGCATGGCCTGTAGACTGATCACTATATACTGGGCATGTAGACAGGTCAGTATATGCTGGGCATGTAGACTGGTCAGTATATGCAGAACATGTTTACTGGTCAAAATATACAGGACATGTATACTGGTCAGTATACGTAGGATATATAGGGTGATCATATGGGAGCAGCAACCTTATCTTACCTACTGTAATCCTGAAATAGTCACAATCTACTAGCATTGCCCCACACCTGCTGTCCCTTCTCTGTTTTTACTCAGTTGCAATGGCTAATCTACATTGAAAACGGCAGCTTCAGTGCCTTCATCCATGTCACGTAACTACAATTCTCTCTTGAAACTTTTCTATCTTTTTCCTTCTTTAACCTGCTTGTTAAAACCTATATATTTTATATGGTTTTGAACATTTACTCCGATATTTCCTTATGTTGCCTGGTGTTTCATTGTTTAGATACTGCTCCAGAGAAGCATCCTGGCACAGTTTTCTTCATCAAAGTTCAAACGCTCTTTTTGAGGCTGAGAAAGGCTTCTGTTCCTTTGGGACCCGGGGCACTTGCTGAGCTGGGAACTCTATCACCCTCCATTTCTGTTTGACGCTGCCACAGCTTGGTGCCAAATTTGGTGCTGCTAAATTAGTTCACTTCACCAAATGCTCATTTAAACGCTAATGTTAACCATCCCCCTATCCCAACCCCCTCTCCCTCTGTTTTCTGTGTGTTAGCAAATGGTAAAGACAGTTGCCCAGAAGTGTATCCTTTGTTTGGTCAAGGCACTCTGTATTAGCTAGTAAACATTTGTAAAGATTTGCCAGGCTGGCATCTGGAATGGTTGAGTTGTCCTATGATAGATTTTGGTTTAGGTTTATAATTGTCATGTGTACCGAGGAACAGTGAAAAGCTTAGTCGTATGCTATCTTATAGAATCAGATAATACCATACATAAATACAATCAAGCCAAACTTAAGTACAATAGGTGGAGCAAATGCAAAGATACAGAGTGTTAGATTTACAGGTGGAAAAGATATTTAAAATAATTGGGTGATTAGTTTAGTTTAGTTTAGAGATATAGCGCGAAAACAGGCCTTACGGCCCACCGAGTCTGCACTGACTAGCGATCCCCGCACAATAACACTTATACACACTAGAGACAATTGACATTTATACCAAGCCAATCAACCTACAAACCTGTACGTCTTTGGTCTTTGGAGTGTGGGAGGAAACCGAAGATCTCGGAGAAAATCCATGCAGGTCATGGGGAGAACGTACAGACTCCATACAGACAGCACCTGTATTCAGGATTGAACCAGGGTCTCTGGCACTGTAAGGCAGCAACTCTACCGCTGAGCCATCCTTGTATCAGATAAAAGTAGATTCTACTCTGGGATCAGCACTCAAAGAGTTGCCACGCTCCATCGCCTTCTTTCGAAGGATGCATATCAGGATGGTTTGGATAGGTTAGATGTATAGCTGCTGTAGTTAGAAGAGGAGGAGGAGATGATTGAAAAACATAGTATTCTGAGGAGAAATATGGATGCAAATAGGATATTACCCCTTGGGGGAGAATCCAGAACTGAAGGTCATTGTTTAAAAATAAGGGGACCATCCATTTAAAACAGAATGAAACGGACTTGCATCTTTTAGAGTACTGTGAGTTTTTAGAACTCTCTTCCTTAAGGGGATGTATAAATCTTTGAATATTTTTAAGGCAGAGGTAGATTTATTTTTGACAAACTGAGGGTGGTTGGGAATATAGTGCCGAGTGTATAATTAGATGAGCCATGGTCGTTATAAAAAGCAAAATAGGCTTGATGGGCCAAATGGCCTCTGCCTGCACCAATTTTTTATTGCATGTCACAGGTAATCTACAGTTGTACTCGTTGCTTTTAGTTTTAGTATTTTGTAGCGATACAGTGGGGAAACGTGCCCTTCGGCCCATCAACTCCACGCCGACCATCAATCACCCATACATCAGATCTATGTTATCCCACTTTTGCATCCTACACACTGGGGGCAATTTACAAAAGCCAATTAACTAACAAACCTGCATGTCTTTTGAATGTGGAGGGAAACAGGAGCATCGAGTGAAAATCCACATGGTCACAGGGGGGACGTGAAAACTCCACACGGATAAGACTCGATGGGCTGAATGGCCTAATTCTGCTCCTATGATTTATGAACTTTTGAACTCTGGAGAGCGATTGATTTAGGTGACTGGATATATGGGGTAGTGCAGCGTGATGAAAAACAGAGGAGACTGCAACTTTACTACAGAGCTCCAGTGTCAATTTCTTTTGGACCCCATCACAATTTATCTTGAGCCAGATGTGGACCAACATTTTCCTCAATGGAAAAACTCCAGCCATTGACTTGTGCAGGATCCTGAACTATCTCAGAGGCCTATCCATGAAAGTAAGGTTTAGGTTTATTTTAGCTCCTGTGTACCGAGGTATGGTGTAAAGCTTTCTTTTGCATGCTATCCATCAAATAAGATAAACTATATATAAATGCAAAGAAGCCAAACTCAAAAATAATAGGTCGAACCAAGGGAAAAATGGAGTGTGTAGAATATAGTCTCACCATTATAGAAATGTTGATAGATTTACAGATTGAAACAAAATCTAAAGAGTAGGTCAACTGTGTGGTATGATACACTCTGGGACTAGCACGCAAAGAGTCGCTACACTCTGACGCCATTTTGTTTATATATTAATTGGATGCCTGTTTGCATTAATTTATTGGATTACTCTTATCTTAAATCTTACAGAGATGTATAAAATCATGAGTGGAATAGATTGGGTAGACACAAAGCCTTTCGCCCAGATTAGAGGAATCGAGAACCAGAGGCATAGGTTTAAGTTGAAGGGGAATTTTTTGGATACGAATCTGAGGGTTACTTTTTTACACAAAGGGTGGTGGATGTTTGGAACGAGCTGCCGGAGGGTATAGTTGAGGCAGGGAATATCACAACATTTCAGAAGCAATTCGTCAGGTATGTGGGCAAGCATTCATCTGTGGAAATAATTAAGGTTAATATCAGAAATGATTGAAATTTGCATGGGTAAGCAAATCATCAACACAGTTGATAAAAAAATGTGTAATATTAGGGACTAAAGACAATAGACAATAGACAATAGGTGCAGGAGTAGGCCATTTGGCCCTTCGAGCCAGCACCGCCATTCAATGTGATCATGGTTGATCATCCCCAATCAGTACCCCGTTCCTGCCTTCTCCCCATATCCCCTGACTCTGCTATTTTTAAGCCCTATCTAGCTCATAAAGAGATATGGGGAAAGGATCCAAGAATCCTCTGGAAGTCTCTGCCACAAAAGGCAGTGGAGGCCAATTCACTGGATATTTTCAAGAGAGAGATTTAGCTCTTAAGGCTAAAGGAATCAAGGGATATGGGAAAAAGCAGGAACGGGATACTGATTTTGAATGATCATATTGAAGGGCGGTGGACACGAATAGTCTATTCCTGCACCTATTTTCTATGTTTCTATGTTTCTGTGAATCAGCTGATACAGAAAATCAGCTTCATTTTTTACCAAATGAAGGAACAGGCTGAATGACATACCCTACTCCCCTGCTTTGATGCTTTCGATTTTATAAAGGCTTTTTACTTCTATCAATTTTTTCTAGCAGATCAAATATTCCCTTAATTCCACCAAACAAATCTGTGTACCTTTTGAAAACAATGTGACTCATTGACTGAATCTTGGCATGTGTTCAGTTAACAAAAGACAAAATACATCATAAAACATGAACATTAACTGGAGTTGCAATGTTTTCATTGTAAGGAAATAACGAGACATTAATGTGCAACAAGTCTCCGAATGCCAGCAAGTTTCTGATAAAATTTCATTGAAGCAACTGAAATACTGCAAACTATTTTTTACATCCAAAATATGATGCATGCTTCCTTCCATGTTGCTGGTGACAGACAAATGAAGACAAACACTTCAGAAATGATTTGGTTCATTGGTGCAGGGAGGCACAGAGGCACAGCAGTAGAATTGCTGCCTTGCAACGCCAGAGACGCGGGTTCGATCCTGACTATGGGCACTGTCTGTACGGAGTTTGCGCATTCTCCCTGTGACTGCGTGGGGTTTCTCCGAATGCTCTGGTTTCCTCCCACATCCCAAAGACTTGCAGGATTGTAGGTTAATTGGCTTTGGTAAGATAGTCCCTGGAGTATAAGATAGTACTAGTGTAGGGGGTGATTGTGGGTCAGTGCGGATTCACCATGTCCATGCTGACTAGCGATCATCCCGTGCACGAGCATTATCCTGCACACTTGGGCCAATTTACAATTTTTACCGAAGCCAATTAACCTACAAACCTGTATGTCTTTGGAGTGTGTGAGGAAACTGGAGCATGTGGCGAAACCCACACGATCCCGGAAGAACGTACAAACTCCGTACAGACAGTACCCATAGTAAGGATTCAACCTGGGTCTCTGGTGCTGTCAGGCAGCAACTCTACCGCTGTGACACCGTGCTATAAATGTCATTGAACTGGCTGAAATACTGCAAACAATTTATAATATTTCACATTGACAGAAACCACGGTAAGTTGATAAAAATAAAGATTAAATAATGGAAAATAAAATCATTTTGATTATATGTGGTAGTGCAGGGGTATAAATTTAGCCACTGTACAACGTCAAATGCATAAAACAAGCCCAGTAACTGATGAGAAGCAGTGGCGTGTTCTGCATGGGTGTTCAGGTCAACGTTCAAATTGGTTTGGGGTCTTTCTCAAGGTTGTCCGTAAGGAGCACATGTCTCATTCCAACTTTGAAATGAGGCCCCTTTGAGTATTTCTGATCTGGGTTCCTGAATTTAGTTGGACGCATAGATCTTGGGTGGTCTAATTGTAGGCCACTAAAGAGCCCAATGATTTGAGAAATGACATATTTTTCAAAGTTGGAACAAGCAGATTTGTTCCTTTGAGCTGCTCAAAACAAATTTGCGCTGTTGTTTGGCATTATTTGTCCTTCCCACAATGTTTGTGCCAATTGCAGCAGAATCCGGTTAATAACAATTGTAAAGTGTGACGATTTCTGAAGCAAAACTTTAGTAAATCCACGGACTTGGCAAAGAAAGCCAGCGATCAGGTTTGTCCAAAAACATACTTCTTTTAAAACATAAAACCGTTTGGTTTTGGTTGCCTTTCTGTAATTTTCTTGGAGTATCGCTCCCTTCAGTTAGTTGTTTGTTGCTATCATTTTTACCACAAAGTTTATGTGCTGCTGAAAGAGGGATATAGAACATAACATTTGATATTCTGAAATTAACTGCATAATTGTTTAATGCATCTGCACCAGATACCACTTTTTGACAGGATTACTCATTTTGGGTGAACACCTTTTCCTTAGCAAATTAAAGGAATGTGTTAGAAGCAAAATAATGGCTCATTTGAACATAGTGACGGCAATAATTTTTACATTTATGATACCATAATACTATAACATCTGACAAGAATGCTTTTGCTTTAAATGTTTATAATCTGATTTCAAGTGCAAGAATATGCCTATACATAATTCATTCAATGACATAATATTTAATCAGTCACATAATTGAATTAAAATAAAAAGCTTCCATGTAGCTAGTGCCTCATTATTAATCTATGCAAACTGCATGGAGTCATAGAGTCGCACAGATCAGAAACAGGTCCTTCAGCCGATCATGTCCATGCTGACCTTTATGCCCTTCTACTCTTAACTCATTTGCCAGCATTATAATTGTCAGCTCGTGCCATATACTGCCTATATAAATGTCTGCCTAAATGCCTCTTAAGTATAATAATTTGATCTGATTCCACCACCTCCTCTGGCAAAGTATTCCAGATAACAACTATTCTCAGTATTAAAATATCACCTGTCAGATACCATTTAAAACTCATTTATCTCAACTTACTTCCATGTCCACTTGGGAGAAGATTTTGTTGTTTTTTTTCACTTACATTTTTATTGATTTTTCAGAGATATATACAAAACAGTGCAACACCATCACCATAAATAAAACAAAATAAGAAAAACAGCAATCAAAATAGAAAAATAAGTAGATAGGGGGAAAAAAAAGAAGTAAATAGATAAAAAATTGGAATAAGACCGTGTGGTTCACTTACCAAATTAAAAAAGAAAAAACATTACATTGATTAGTTATCTGGAGATAATTCATATTCATACAAACATACCATCTTGTTCTATATAACACAATCTTCCCATATCTAGTTCGGCATTTATCTAATTGGTGTCATGGCTCAAATAAACGGTCCATTTTTCCCAGATCTTCTCAAATGAATTCTCCTTGACTCTCAAGGAATATGTCAATTTCTCCATATTAAAGATGTCTCGCAAAATTTCTAACCACTGTTCCTGTTTTGGACTTTTTTCATTAAGCCACTGTCTGGTAATGGCCTTCTTACTTGCTGCAAGCAAAACTTTAATCAAATATGTATCTTCTATTTTTACAATATCTTTAATACGCCCCAGATACATCACAGGGCAGGTATTTGGGATTTTATAACCCAAGATATTTTTTACAACTGCATTAACATTTTCCCAGTATGGCCTTATCTTTACACAGTTCCAGAAAATATGCGAGTGGTCTGCCTCCGTACTCCCACACAGCCTCCAACAGTGTTGTTGGACAGCAAGTTGTCTGCTTTTTATTTTGGGTGTTATAAAAAAGCGAGATAGATTCTTCCAGCAAAATTCTCTCCATACTAGTGAGCTTGTGGATGAACATTGTGTTTCACACATTTGATACCATTCTTCTTCTGTTATTTGAATCTTTAATTCTGCTTCCCATTTTGTTTTTATGTAGCGCGTTGATTCTCCCCTGCTTCCCACCAGAGCTTGGTAGAAAGTAGAGATGACCCGAGACCCCTTCTGTTTGTATGCATCCACAATCACCTTGATCACATTATTTGATGTTTCGTCTAGTTCTGGCCTTATCTCTTTTGTAAAGTAGTCTCTTAATTGCAAGTATCTAAAAAAATCGTTGTTTTCGAGACCATACTTTGACTTTAAATCTTGGAAGCTCATAAACGCGCCATTTTCTGAAACTGTATACATTGCCGTAATGCCTTTTTTGTGCCCATTGAATTTTGAATCATACACCCCTGGCTTTAACTTTGAGTCATATGCAAACCACTTCAATGCGTGAACCCCTCTTTTTAATTTGTATTTTTCCACTATAACATTTCATTTTTCTAACGTAAATGCTACTATTGGATCCATAGCATATCTCAAAGCCCCTCTCAGATATTTGTCTCCCACCAAAATCTGGGTCTGGTAACCCTGTATCTCCCTTTCCATTTCTTTCCATCAAGATTCATAATCAGGTCTACACCAACAAGCCAGAGGTCTGAGTTGAGCTGCATAAAAGTATTTCCTCAGATTTGGTAAACCCATTCCACCCTTGCTTTTTGGCAGTTGAAGTGTTGTTAGTTTTATTCTTGTTTTTTTGCTATTCCAAATGAATCTAGAGATCATTTTATCCCAGGCTATGAATTTATCTCGGGGAACATTAATTGGGAGAGATTGGAATAAATATAGTAGTTTAGGTAGGATATTCACTGAAGTCTAGAGGAAGGGTCGACCACCTTTCAACATCCATTTTGATGTTTTCTTCAATTTTGTTATAATTAGTTTCAAACAAGTTGGAAAGTGTTTTAGTTATAGTTACACCAAGATACTGCATTTTTAGAATTCCATTTCAGATTATATGCATCTCTGATTTGGGATGGAGAATAATTGAATGAAAGAATTTGTGTTTTTGTTATATTCAGTTTATACCCTGAGTAGTATCCATATGTTTCAAATAGGTTCATTAGATTTGGGAGACATATATCTGGTCGTTCAAGAAAAATAATATCATCAGCGAAAAGACCAATGATATGTTCTTTCCCCCCTATTTTGACCCCCTGCAGGTCTTCTCTCTGCTTTATTGCTTGTGCTAAGGATTCAATATACAAAACAAAGAAAGTAGGAGAAAGACAGCATCCTTGCCGTGCCCTTCTCTAACTGGATCCTTTTTGATATGTTTCCATTTACCTTAATCCAAGCTGTAGGCTCCTGATATATTGTTTTAATACACCGAATTGCATCTTTATTGAAACCAAATCTCCTTCGTACTTCATATAAAAATACCCAACTAACACTATCAAAGGCTTTTTCTGCATCTAAACTGACCAGGACCACATTTGTATCCTTTTTTTTTAGCATTATCCACAATGTGGAGGGTTCTTTTAATATTATTCTGTGTTTGACGCCCCCGAATAAATCCAGTTTGGTCTTCATTAATCAGATCTGGTACAAAAGTCTCGAGTCTTTTGCAAATGATTGAGGTAAATAGTTTGTAGTCTACATTTAAAATTGAGATTGGCCTGAAATTTTTACATTGCTCTTTGTCTTTGCCTTCCTTGGGTAAAATGGTAATAATTGCTTCCTTCCATGATGGGGGAGCCCTGCCCTCTTTAAGGGTCCAGTTAAAGCAAGACAGGAGCAGAGGTGTTAGCTCTTTCTTATAGGCCTTGTACCATTCTGGTGGAAACCCATCGCTGCCTGGTGATTTACTAGCCTTAAGTCTACGGAGAAGATTTTGACTGTTCACTTTACCTATGCCACTGATAATCTGATATACGTCTATCAAAATCACCCCTTACCTTCCTTCGCTCTGGGGAGATCAAGCCCAGGCTATCCAGTCTCTCCCCATAATTAAAGTCCTTCAATCCAGGCAACATCCTGATGAATCTGCTGTGTACACTTGACACCAAAATTATATCATAAAGTCATAGTATCATAGAAGCATACACATTGGAAAGAAGCCATTTAGTCCAATTTGTCCATGCCGACCAAGATGCCCATCAAAGCTCGTCTTATTTGCTAATGTTTGGTCCACATCCCTCTAAACCTTTCCTATCCATGTACTCATCCAAATGGCTTTTAAAGTTGTTATTGTACCTGCCTCAACTACTTCCTGTGCTCCAGTTTCCTTCCACACTCCAAAGACATACAGGTTTGCAGGTTAATAGGCTTCAGTAAAAATTGTAAGTTGCCCCTCGTGTGCAGGATAGTGCTAGTGTACGGGGTGATTGCTGCTCGTTGCGGACTCGGTGGGCCAAAGGGCCTGTTTCTATGCTGTATCTCTAAAATCAAAAGTCCAAATAAAGTAAACCATGACTTCCAAATGCTTAAAGTCTAATGAAGGATAAAACAATTTAAAGAAGCTCATGTAATTTTACCAACTATGAAAGAATGAGCTCAGGTCCTAAACGTGTTGCTGAAGAAGATATTTGCATTATTCAACATGAAGACAGAGGATCGTGAGGTACTTTGATATTGAGGAATAGCCTTGAGGCCCTGGAGCCGCGTTTGATATTTCGGGAGGCAGATCTTTCCATTTCCCTGTGTCTCTTAACAGCTTTGGCTAACATTGTGGGGCAGAGGTAGAGTTGCTGCCTTACAGTGCCAGACACCCAGGTTCGATCCTGACTATGGGTTTTGTCTATACGGAGTTTGTATATTCTCCTCGTGACCGCATGGGCTTTTCCCGGGTGCTTTTTTGTTTGTTTCCAGTTCTTATGAAAAAAAATGTATTGCTGAAGATTGATGTTAACCTTATCAGTGTTTGGCTGTAATTTCAGTTGAATATATTGCCATTAATTTGCCATTATAAAGAACAAAGTGCTCAAGCAACAAAGAGAGGGGAAGTGGCAAGAACGATTGGATAAACATTTCTCCAGAAGCAATGACCCAGGACAGTGCTGATAGACACCATTACTGGAAAATAAATCCTGCTACCATTGCAGCCTAGATTCGTGCCTGAATGGCAAACAATAACCCAGACAAACCGACTGACACCAGGGCTGAAAGGCAGAAAAGAATGGGTCCCAGTCCCACAAAGGAAACAATAGGAAACAGGAGGTGAGAAGTAGCCCGTTTAAAACACGTTTCCACTTAAATAGCCTTTTCATGGCATGAGATGCATGCAAACTGAATTGAGTAAGGATAAATGAACAAGAAATGACAGCAAACTGAGTTGTCGCAGGTGGAAACTGTCAAGGACGATGCCTTAATCAGGAAACATGCAAAGTAGAAATAAAAGCTTTCAGTCAAATTAGAAGCAAGAATAAAGTAAAAACTATGTGTAGGAAGGAACTGCGGATACTAGTTTATATTGAAGATAGACACCAAAAGCTGGAGTAACTCAACGGGTCAGGCAGCATCTCTGGAGAAAAAAGAATGGTAGAAAGTAAAAACTAGTTTGATTGCATGCAACAACATTTATTCAATGACTGCAAAGGTGATTCGATAGTTGGGATTTTAAGGTTCTCTTCTTTTTGAACAAAACTCAGAAGCAGAACTTTTGTTGTGATTTTCCCCTTCGTTCTCATGAGAAAGTTCTAACCGGTTCCAGAATCAACTCAACCAGCAGAGCGGAATGACAAAAGAGCCCAGGGCTGATTTCAACTTCAACAGTTTAGGCAAATTGGATTCTCTCCAAGGGAGGGCATCTTACGGTTATAAATTGAATGTAATATATTTTTAGAACCATATTTTTTCTGCTGAAACAAAAAACCCTCTGTAGCAGTGTATGGCAATGCCCTAATTCCAAATAGCTCTCCTCAATTGCTTTTCCTCATGTTGAAGCCTAAACAGTGCACACCTGGAGGCTGATCAACTATGCAAAGCAAAGCACAGTTGAGTTCAATCCTATTCTCATCCAATATTCACAAACATACAAGGCACTGAGGTCAATTGTAAAGAAGAGACATGCAGCTGCTGGAATCTTGAACAAAAACAAAGATTTGGAAGAACTCAGCAGGTCAAGCTTGTTCTTCTTACCAGAAGGAATCGGGGATGGTTTGGGGGCAGCTTAGATCAGTAAATGCAGCATATTTTGTTCAGGACACACACTGCTATAACAGGTAATGGAGAGACTGGACATTTAGGATGGAGGGCCAATCATACAGGCTGCTTTGCACTGAATTATGTCAGAGGGTTGTTAGAGCTACACTTTTCCAGCACATCTTGACCTAAAACATCACCAATCCATGTCATCCAGAGATGCTGCCTGACCCGCTGAATTACTTCAGCACTTTGTGTCCTTTTAGGAAAATCTAGTGTCTTCACTCAATGGGGAGAGGTCACAGGGAACTCCGGCACGTGATACATGCTGAGAGTACTGAACGAGTTCAGTGAATGTTTCTCATTGGAAGATAATTTGGTCAGGACTTCACCTTTGCATCTTGGAGGCAAACCAATATAATCAAGGTTGTGAGTTTAGAGATACAGCGCGGAAGCCTTTTGATCCACCGACCAATGATCACTAGTTCTATCCTACACACTCGGGACAATTTCCAGATGCCAACTAATCTACAAACTTGCACATTTTTGGGATGTGGGAGGAAACCGGAACACCTGGTGAAAACCCACGCGGTCACAGGGGGTAATGTACAAAAAAAGCCTTGTGCAGACAGCACCGAGGTCAGGGTTTCAGCACCGGGTCTCTGGTACTATAAGGCAGGAACTCTACCACTGCACCACCGTGCCACCCCATGCGTCTCAGTGCAGTTACAGTATTACAAATACAATGCACTAGGAAAATAATGGGCCCAGCCCTGCAACTCAAGTGCTGTGTGTCTGCTATGGATAGATTGATGGTATTTCATTCAGAGTAAATCAACTGAAACCAATAATTGACTGTGAAATAGACAATAGGACCCACTTCCTGTGCTTAAGGCCAGTGCTGAAAGAGTAGAACTATGGTTGGAAGACCTCAAATACTAGCTCATTAACATATATCATGAGCTGCACAACTCTGGTGACAAACAAGAAGTAGTATTCACATCGGCCTAAAGAGGTAAAGACTAAAAAGAACTCGGTGCTTTATTAAAATAACATAATGCATTATATTCTAACTTTTAAATTTTTCGCACAATTAGGTGATTTTTCGCACACAGAGCAAGTTTTGAGCAATCTGGTGTTCTTAAAAGGATCAGATGCTTTTCTGCATTTTTTCTAGTACATTAGGCTTTGCTCCAGCCGTTAATTTTGTTGGTAATTTTTATTTTAAAAATCTATGATTTTCTTTAAAAATAAACATTGCAGAGGATGTTTTCCCCTTTCTCCTAACAGCATGCAATGTTTGTCTATAACCAAAAATAGCCAAGTCGTGTCTGTTAATTCCCTGGAATAACAAATAGAACTGAAGCATTTAAAGCACTTTCATGAAAAGTAAACTTGCAGTTTGTATTGCACCTTTCAAAGCCTCGGACTGTTGCAAAACGCTTTGCAGCCAATGAGCTACGTTTGAAACATAATTAAGTAGGAAAGTGGATACATGGGAAACAATCTTGTGACTTAGAAACTTTATTGGACAATCAGGGATTGAAGAGTTATTTGATGATCAGTAGGTCAGATAACTTTGTGATTAGTGTTCCGTATGGGCTGTTGATGCATTTTGTCTTTGCTGAAACAGTACAAGGTGAAAGAATTGAGGTGACCCGCAGGTACTTATAACTGATCAAACTCTTCCGCTATCTACTAGTCCATCAAGTACTGAAAGAGGCTCCACAGATTCAGGTCAATGACAAACTGAGGTCAAGGAGACTCTGCGCTCACCTCATGATCGCCACATGGTCGCCACGTGTTCACTGGTGGTCTCTGGTGAGTCTCCTTCATGGTCGCGAGGAGTTCCCGCATTCTGAGAACTGGCCGCGGCCTCAGTATGGTCGCCGCAATTTTTTCAACATGTTGAAAAATTTTCTGCGACCAAAAATTGGTCGCCATGGAAAAAATCAATAATCCTGTAGTCATAGGTACAGTTGTAGCGGGGTCGCTAAGTAGTTATGGATAGTCGAGGTAGTCGTGGGTAGTTTTAGTTAATTGCCTTTGCTGACCGGGCATTTTCATTGGCTCATTGGGGGAAAAAAACATAAGTACGAGTTTTCAGAAGCAAGGATAACCGACTGGTAATGTTAAATGCCCGCCAAACTTCACAGGTGTGTGTGTGTGTGTGTGTGTGTGTGTGTGTGTGTGTGTGTGTGTGTGTGTGTGTGTGTGTGTGTGTGTGTGTGTGTGTGTGTGTGTGTGTGTGTGTGTGTGTGTGTGTGTGTGTGTGTGTGTCAGTGTGTGTGTGTGTGTCAGTGTGTGTGTGTGTGTCAGTGTGTCAGTGTGTCAGTGTGTCAGTGTGTCAGTGTCATTCTGACAGTCGCCGTTCCAGTTCCCGTTTTTTCAGGGGAGTGCCGCGAACTTGACAGTCGCCTGCTGTCCGCTGAAAAACGCCTAAGTGGGACAGGCCCTTCAGTCTCTTCTCCAGGTACATTGAAATTATCACCAGCATTCCAGCAAAAGGTTGACCATCTATACATCAAACAGGTTAGAGATGCAATAATCTCTGCGGCACAGTGGTGCAAGTATAGAGCTGTTGCCTCACAGTGCCAGAGACCTGGGTCCGATCCTGACTACGGGTGCCGTCTGTATGGAGTGTGCATGTTCTCCCTGTGAAAGTTGTGAGCACTGCCTAGTCCATCACCGGCTCTGACCTCCCCGCCATCAAAGGGATTTATCGGAGTCACTGCCTCAAAAAGGCAGCCAGCATCATCAGAGACCCACACCATCCTGGCCACACACTTATTTCACCCCTGCCACCTGGAAGAAGTCTGAAAACTGTAACGTCCAGGTTCAGGAACAGCTTCTTCCCTACAGCCATCAGGCTATTAAACACTACAACCTCAAATAAGCTCTGAACTACAATAGACTATTATTATTATTATTATTATTATTATTATTATTATTATTAGTGCACTACTATTGTTTGTTTTTTGAGTATGTGTGTATGTATATATATATATATATATATGTGTGTGTGTGCACTTGTGAGTATGTGTATATATACACACTGAACTTATTTTTTCTCTCGTTTATCATATTGTTTACAGAGTACTATGTTTACACATTCTGTTGTGCTGCAGCAAGTAAGAATTTCATTGTTCTATCTGGGACATATGACAATAAAACACTCTTTACTCTTGACTCTTGACTGCAAAGTTTTCTCCAGGTGCTTTGGTCACTGCCCACATTCCAAAGATGTGCAGGTTTGTAGTTTAATTGGCTTCTGTAAAATTGTCTCTATGTGAGTAGGATAGAACCGGTGTTTGGGTGTTCGCTGGTTGGTGTGGACCCGGTGGGGCAAATTGTTTCCACGCTGTATCTCGAAACTGAACTAAACTAAACTAAACTAATCTAAACACAGCAACAATTTTTTTGTATGTTGTGTCTATGTTAGTCTGTGTCCAAGATGGCGGTCGGAGGGGAGAGTGGACGCTGGCGCGGTTTAGTTGCCGCTGCTCTCTCCTCACATTGTGTTTCTGATTTTCTTTTTTGTGTTTTTGCATTGAATTCTGTCCTTCATTTGTGTAATTGTGATGTCTTTATAACTTATTTTATCCCGATTATTTGTTTCTTTATTAACTCTGTAAGGTGTCCTTGAGACTTCGGTATAGGCGCCCACAAATAAAATTTATTATTATTATTATTAAACATCCGTCACCTCCCTCCTGAATAACTACACTACTAATATGCTGAATTGCCAGCCTATTGTCAAACACAGGGATCACCAACAATAACCATGCAGTGTGTTGCATGTGTTAAGAATAGATAATGATGAATTACAATAATTTTGAATCTGAGTTGATAGTGAGGACTTTAAATATAATTTTATTTCGGAGTCACGTGAGTGACTACATGAAGAAGACCCGTCAGGGCGCATGCGCGTCATTACGTCTGACGCATTGGCGCCCGGCAGCAGGAAGACGGAGCTCCTCTTGCAGGTGAGTAGTTTAGAGCTCCACCAAAGTCGGGGAGACTTTGGAGGAGTTAGTAAAAAGTAGAAAATTGTTGCTGTGTTTTGTCCCCACAATACAGGAACAAGGAAAAAAATCAACGAGGTGCAGGCGTGCTATGGACAAGGGGAGAGAGAGCTGCGGGAGCGCAGTCTCTGAAAGGCAGCCTGTCGCCTCTGGGGAGTCGCAAGCCGATAGCGGTGCGGCGACAGACTTGGCACACCCAAGTGCCCAGCCGGGTACACAGCCAACGCCAGTCGGGCGGTAGGCATAAGCCAAGTCTGTCAGGCCCATTGACTCCGCAGAGTCGGGCCAGGAGAGTCCCGTCCTGGACAGGATACTGTGCCTTGGCGGTTATCCAAAAGGAGCAGCTCATACAGGGGCTGCTCCACAAAGCCACACTCCAGGAGGAGTTGTGTGGGCGAGAGGCCGTGGGGAAGGCTCCGCCGGCAGTGCCTAGTAGAGGCCTGCTTCATAAAGCCACACTCCAGGAGGAGTTGTGTGGGCGGGAGGCCGTGGGGAAGGCTCCGCCGGCAGTGCCTAGTAGAGGCCTGCTTGAAAGCACCCTCTTTTCAAGAGGTGAGTGCAGAAGGGCAGATATGCTCTGACCCTGAGTCCGACGATGACTTCCAAAGGGAGGGCAGGCAGCTGCCAGAGCTGACACCGTGTGCAGCACGGTTTGCCATGTCGTCGGACGCTGGTGAGCCTCTGGGTGAGGAACTTGCCACCAGCATAAATCACCAAGTCTCACATCAGCTACAGGAGCTGACAATGGATGAGACGTAAGGAAGCATGAAGCCCCAATCAACTGTGGCCTGTTACAAGTTCCTGTTGGGAACAGGAAGATTTGGGGCAAGATGGGCATACAAATGAGAGCCCAGGAGGAGGTGAAGCTCCAGCATATTTTAAAGTTGCTGGCATCTGGCATAACGAGCTTTGCCAGGATGGTGGATGGAGAGGCCATGACAAAATTACAACAAAAGGTGCTGGCGCTATTGTGGAGTGCCTACTTTGAGATCAACTGCCTCCGCAAAACTGCGATTAAACCAACCATCAATCCTAAATATGCTTCACTCTGCCAGCTTGGCACAGTGCAACCGGCAAATCTACTGTTTGGCAGCGATTTCGCAAAGCAGGTGAAGGAGCTGGAGGAGGAGGCTAAGACGGTGGGCTTGATTAAGCAGCCAGCAGCCACATATCCACCAAAGCGGAAGTATCCCTATAAGCGAGGAGACTGGTCCGGGCAAGGGATGAGTCGAGCTACGATGCAGCGCCAGGGAAGGTGAGATAGCCAGCTCGAGGCCGGGGAAGTATGCCAGGTGGTAAGGAGGAAGTGGGTCTGGTTCTCATGTAGACAGAACTAATGTGATACAATTAAATGTTTACCTCAGATATATTTATACTGAAGGTTATTGAAGGGTTTCGAATAAAGCTTAATGCAAATTCTGATTTACCCATGCAACATGTTCCAAAAAGGAGTTTGACTTCAGTATCACTGAACAATTGGAAGTTCAGGTGGAACTTGCAAGCTTATGTAATAAAGGTGTAATTGCTAAGGCAGTTTACCAAAGCCACCAGTTTGTGTCCAATATCTTTCCCAGAGTAAAAAAAGGATGGGGGATGCAGAATTATACTGGACCTGAATAGTCTTAACCCTTTTGTACGGTATGGACATTTTAAGATGGAAACGTTTGTGAAGGAGATCTTAAAGATGCGGATTCAGTGTTTGTTCATTTGCAGGTTAAAAGATTTAAAATTCAGCCGGATGGGGCAATTATGGCAATACAATGCACTGCCTAATGGTTTGTCTTCAGCTCCTAGAGTGATTACAAAGTTGTTAAAACCTATTCTAGGCATGATGAGAAGTCAAGGGCATGTGCTCATGGCTTACTAGATAATATCTTGATTGTAGGACAATCAAAGGAAACAGCTGAAGCATCAGTGGCAGTTGGTAATAAACACTTTTAAAAAAATTGTGCTTCATAAGCTATCCAGAGAAATCTAAATGAATACCTGTGACACAAATTGACTATTTGGGTTTCACAATAGACTCAATCAACATGATTGTGACCTTGCCGAGGCAAAAAAGGGTAAAGCTAATTGAGAGCTGTATCAAGTTAATTGCTGACACACAGCCTTCAATTAGCCAGGTGGCGAGTCTGCTGGGGAAATTGGTGGCAGCATTTCCAGCAGTTCAATTGTGGCCACTTTATTATCAACAAATACAAAGGTCAAAGGAACAAGCACTGAGGATACATTAGGGTCATTATAATTGGCCTATGCTTCTATCAATAGAGACTGTTGCTGATGTACAATGGTCGATTCAGCATGTGTCCACTAGTAGTTCCAAAGTGTTATTGGACCAAGCTTCCATGATTTTGCAGACAGATGTCAGAGCACTTGGGTGGGGTGCTACTGATACAAGATACAGCTGTGGAGACAGATGGACATTGCTTCTGCAAACATGGGGAATTAACCAGGAGTATTTAGTGGACTCAAGGCTTATGGCACTAACAAAACTAGTTTGCATGTGCAGTGCCAAATAGACAACACTACAGCAGTTGCTTATATGAATCACATGGGTGGAAGCCCGATTCAACCATGGTTCCCTTTGATGTTACAGGTAGCGATCCAACCTCCTTTGCTGATTCCAAACAGTAGGAATTTGCTGGAGCATCCAGTAACGCCTTAAGTTCATCCGTTATGTGATCGTATTGATCTGTTAATTTGCAGGTTTTAAGAATGCCTTACATTGGTCGAGGACTTTCTAGGCCAACGGTGGATATGCTCACTGCAGCCTGGAGAAAGAGTACTCAAAAGCAGTATATGACTTATGTAAAAAAATGGGAACAATATTGTGTTCAAAAGAATATTCAATATGACACTGTAGTTATTGGAAATGTGTTAGAGTTTATCTACACTTTATTATGATGAGGGTCTTAGCTATAGTGCTATCAATACAGCTAGAAGTGCTTTGTCGGCATATATTGTAATAGGTACACGGACACAAAGTATAGGTTCTCACCCTCTCATATCTAGGTTGATGAAAGGAATCTTTAATTCCAAACCGCCTAAGCCTAGGTATATGGTAATCTGCGATGTAAGCGTTGTTCTTAACATGCTTCATCATTGGGTCCCTGTCACGTCTATAACTTTGTCAAAATTAACCATGAAATTGGCTATGCTAATGGCATTGGTGTCAGCACAGAGAGTGCAGACTTTGCAAAAACTTCAGTTAGATAGAATGGAAGTGACTACAGAGAATGTTATGTTTTATATTTATGACCTGCTCAAACAAAGCAGGCCAGGTGTGACAGGATTTAAGATTGTGTTCTCAGCATATCCTACAGATCCATGTTTATGTGTAAGGACACATTTGTTACATTACATTGAAGCCACAAGGGCTTTAAGACAAGAAGAAACAGGATTATTTGTCAGTTACAAGAAGCCAACATAAAAGAGTGGCAGTTCAGACTATCTCAAGGTGGTTAAAGTAAGAGTTGGTTCAGGCAGGAATTAACATTTATGTGTTTACATCTCATTCCACTAGCGCAGTAGCAACATCCGCGGCCAGGGCGATGGACGTTCCCATCGACCATATATTAAAAGCCGCAGGTTGGAAAAATGAACTTGTGTTTTCAGCAATACTACCATCGGCCGATTGCCGATGGAGGGCTGTTTGCCAACTCAATATTGAGTGTTGTTGCTATTGTTTAAATTCTATTTTCAATACTGTTTAATTCTGTTTCGTTTGTTGCCCCTAAATTAAGAGGGTTGTTTTATGACCAAAAATAAAACTTTTTTTTTG
Source organism: Malacoraja senta (assembly GCA_038087875.1). Lineage (NCBI taxonomy): Eukaryota > Metazoa > Chordata > Chondrichthyes > Rajiformes > Rajidae > Malacoraja > Malacoraja senta. Next base: position 168,906,105 of record CM075978.1, on the reverse strand, counting down.
CATGATATTCAATGTCATGTTTACAGCATTATTGATGATACTCAGAGTCAATCGATGCAGTGAGAAGCCGGGATTTTGATCTGCGGCATAAAAATCACAGAGCTTTGAAATCTTCACGTAGTCACTCACGTGAGTTCCAAGTAAAATAGTAAAATTAAACGGGAACTTACCAGTTTGAAGTTTGATCTTTATTTTATGAGGAGTTACGTTGGTGATTACGTGCCCGCCACGCCCAACCCTCTCTCATACAAAAAAGATCATAATGGTAGTTCTCATGTTGATCATCTTAATATGTTACTTCAATTATTGTGTTGTCTGTGATTTCATACCGCTGCTTTGAAGATTGACGCGCATGCGCCCTGACGGGTCTTCTTCACGTAATCACCAACGTAACTCCTCATAAAATAAAGATCAAACTTCAAACTGGTAAGTTCTCGTTTAAAGCTTGAAACTCCAATTGTGTTTTATCTTCAGCGTGTCACAAGAAACTTTACACCTAAAGATTCTTCCAGTTGAAGCATCTATTGTTACCCTTCTTCCAATTTTAGTGTAAACCTCATCAAGTTTCCCACATGGTACCTCCATCAATTACGTTTTCATTCTCATTTGCTCCACCCTGAATATACAGTTTGCTTTGTCTTCTCCAACCTTTCCTCTTTCTTTCATCTTAAGACAAATTTGGATTCTAACTTTTCTTAACTATGATGAAAGGCAAATAGCTCTTGGGCTGAGTGGTCTCCTTCACAATCCTAAGATTACATGATTTAATCTGTGCAAATTGTCTTTTTTTAAATTTTTAAATATTTTAAATTTAATTTAATGTTAGTTTAGTTTAGTTTAGTAATACAGCATGGAAACAGGCCCTTTGATTTACCAAGTCCGCGTTGACCATTGATCACCCGTTCACACTAGTTCTGTTATACAACTTTCTTATCCATTGCCTACACACTAGGGAGGCCAATTATCTTTCAAGCCCGCACAACTTTGATGTTGGAGGAAACCAGAGCACTCAAAAGAAATTCCTGCGGTCATGGAGAGAACATGCAAACTCCACACAGACAGTACCCAAGGTCAGAATTGAACCTATCACCTATCAGCTGCGCCACTCTGCCGCCCACTGTACCGTCTTTTTTGTCACTGAATTTTGTCAAAAGATCACTGGAGAATGAGGCAAATTAATTGACTGCTAATAGGGAATAGGTCAATGAGGTTGAGTATCGTAAAGTCTCAAACAGTTTTTGCCATTGGTAACTACCGTTGTGTGTTCTTTATTGATGGAATGAACTCTCAGTTCAGCTTCTTCTTCTTGCGTATGGCGTGCACAGCCTAAAGTTGTCGGACAACTTGTTCTATTTGCGGACCACGTGAAGGTTGCAATCTCCCACTCCTCAGTTCAGCTAGACCAGAAGCAATGTAGTTACCTACTGGTAAAAATAATGGGTCTTATGGAGATGATGGGTATGATTGGAGCAGGGAATTTAAATACATTGAATTAACTTTACACAGTGGAAACAGAGGTTTGTGAATACAACCAACTACATTCATAATGTGAACCACAAGAAATCTGTAATCTTGCACATAACAAGTAAATTCTCTGTTCACTCAACTATTTAGTTTAGTTTATTATTGTCACTTGGTACAATGAAAAGCTTTTGTTTGTGCGCTATCCAGTCAAATAAAAGACTACACATGATTACAATCAAGCCGTCCACAGTGCATAGATCAAGGACAATGGTACAGCATTTTGTTCAAGATAAAGTCTGATTAAATCCGATTAAGGTCTCAAATGAGGTAGAAGGGAGTTAGAATCATTCAGTTGCCTGATAACATCTGGGGTGAAACTGTCCCTGAATCTAGTGAAATGTGTTTTCAAACTGCTGTACCTCTTGCCTGATGGGAGAAGGGAGAAGATGGAGTGACTGGAGTGAGACCACACTGTGGGCTAACCCTGAAATAAACACTCGGTAACCGTCAATTCCACCATATTGTACCCACCGCATCAAAATCAATAAACCACGTTGTTTTAAGTGGAGGAAACCACAACAACAACACAAAAGTAGCAGTCGTTGGAGATCTCACAGACCATCAGCGTATTTTCCCCCATGTATATACTGTGCCATGATATTAATCAATGTGTACTTGTAAAAAGGTGTTTGTGTAAATTACACATGTTGAGATGAATGTAGGAAAACGTGTCCATGGTGCGAACTGGCATTCATATGGAACTTACTGTTCGGAAGACTCGTTGTGCAATTTTTTTTTGCCTGAAACCGTCAGAAAGATAGGAGCTGTAAACTTTTGATGAAGTACAGAATGTTCTAAATAAAACAAAAGCTGGCTGAATTTTTGGTACTCTCAGTTCTTTGCCCTTATTTACATACCAGTTCATATGCTTACATGCAACTCTAAGCCATCTGTCGATCTTTCAGGATGAGCACCAATTAGTCTTGAATGACCTTCATCTCACTCATGAAATTTTCTTGGCTATTATTAAGCATTCCATCGTCTATTTAAAACTGATTGCCAGCAGACAGTTGAATATGCATGCTTTTTGTCATTCTAAAACAAAATCAAAATCACTGTTAAAATTTGCCAAATAGCAGGTAAATCTGTCGCCGTGTCGCTAAGAAAACACTTTGTGCAGAAGCAAAGCTACACCATAGCTAAACCATAAAGATGCAGCATAGAAGAAGGCCCTTACTCCCACTGTTGGTCCATGCTGACCATTCATCATCCTTTTACACTAAATGGTGGAGTAACTCAACGGGTCAGGCAGCATCTCTGGAAAAAAGGAATAAATGATGTTTCATGTCGAGACCCGTAGAAGACTTGATCAAGGGTCTCGACCCGAAATGTCACTTATTCATTATCTCCAAAGATGCTGCCTGACCTGCTGAGTTACTCCACCATTTTGTGTCTATCATCAGTGTAAACCAGCATCTGCAGTTCTGTTATCCCACTTGCTCATCCACTACATACACACTAGGGGCAATTTACAGAGGCCCATTTTCCTATAAACCTGCACGTCTTTGGGATGTGCGAGGAAACTGGAGCATCCAGAGGAAATCCATACTGTCACAGGAATAACATGCAAACTCCACACAAACTGCACCCGAGGTCAGGACCAACCCAGTTCTCTGGTGCTGTGAGGTAGTGGCGCTACCAGCTGTACTACTTTGCCACCCATAATGAACCACATGCTGTAAACCTGAAATAAAAACAAGGTTTTATTTTGTTTTAAAAAACAGCATAATATGATATAATTATAATAAATTATAATATTAAAATATATATAAATGTATATAAATGTATATAATGTATATATAAATAATTTAATATAATTTAATATTATAAATTATTATAAATATATCATATTATGCTGGAAAGATTCAGTTGGTCAGGTTGCACATGTGGAAAAAACCCTGATTGTTTCAGTTTTTTTGTTTTTGTGCATTATAAAACATCTGGTTTTAATTAGGATGTTTTTTATTTGATTCTGACGTAAATCAATCAGCAAAACATATTAAATATTTAAAATATATAGTGATAATATACTCATTTTTTTATGCCTGGCAACATGAATTAGGAAATTGTGAATTAGACTGAGAATCTCAAATATTTTTGGTTAGTCACCACTCAAAATTTATGGTCAGATTTACTTTTCCTCAGAAACTCAATTTTCCAATTTCTTCCTTCCATGCTTAAAAAAGCAGAGACTCTATTTGGGTGCATGTTGAAATAATTCAAGGAACCATGTCCTTAATCCTAAGGGGCATTTTGTATATGTGCATCTAGGCAAGAGTTTAGAGATACAACGTTGAAACAGGCTCTTCACTTCACTGAATCCATGCCGACCAACCATCACATGTTCTATCCTGCACACTAATGACAATTTATAGAAGCCAATCAACCTACAAACCTGCATGTCATTGGAATGTGGGAGGTAACCAGAGCACCCGGGGAAAACCCACGTGGTCACAGGGAGATCATACAAACTCCCTACAAACAGCTCCCATAGTCAGGATCGAACCCGGGTCTCTGGCATCGTAAGGCAGCAACTCTACCGCTGTGCCATTGTGCTGCCCATGGCATTGATAGTTGATATGCTGCTCGATGTAAAACCCCTGTCTCACGGTGCGAGCTGACCCATGAGGTATCCCGAGTTTAAAACAAATTTAACTCGTGGTAATCACATACAATTAACGTAGCGGGAACGTCGGAACTCGTGGACGCATCTTAGCGACTCGTAATGGCAGGTACCCGTGAAACTTGATAACTCTTGAAATAATTCAAACATGTTTAAAGTTTACCACGAGTAAAATGTACTGTTGAAGTTAAAAATTGAAACATTTAAACTCGTTGTAAGAACTTGGTGGCCGTGAGTTAAACTTAGTGACTCTTGAGTCTACCGTGGGCACTCTTTAACTCAGCGGGCAGGCAGCATCTCTGGAGAGAAAGAATGGGTGACGGGATGACGTTTCCAAATTTCTGCTGTGTCTTTGTGTAACTCCAGCACCGTGTGTTCACTTTTTGTCCACCAGCATCTGCCCTTTCTTGTGTATGACATTATTTGTATCCGTGGCAGTTGATTGTCGCTCCCTTCAGTTTCCCAGGGGGTCGGGACGGGAGTTGGGAGGGAAAGGTGGGGGGGGGGGAGGAGGGAGGGGTGGGGAGGGGGGGGGGTTGGGTGACATTAGTACGGGAGACAAGTGTACTGACTGTGTGCGCAGACACTTTGGTAGTGATTGCCCATGGGGTTCACTGTCGAGGACTTCATAATGCAGAGAGCATTATAAATAGTGAAGCGATTAACCCTGGAAAGGGGGGAGATTTCTCTCTGAGTTGGACACAGGAAACTGAAGCAGGAATTTTCTTGAGGTTATTAACAACAGATAAATGGATGGGAAGGGTTTAGAGGGCTATGGGCAACATGCAGGCAAATAGGACTACCCAAAGACGCCAACTTGGACGGCACAGCCAAGCTGGGCCGAAGGACCTGTTTCCGTGTTGTACAGCACCATGACTAAGGCCTATCCAGTGGGATTGACATGTTTTGTATTTTTCATTTCTAAAGATGCAGTGTATTTTGGTGAATAATGCACACTGCAGATCAGAAGCACCTTCAATAACCAGAGAGAAGGGATGGGCAGGTTAGGTGAGCAGGAGAGTGGGGTTGTTTGCAGTTGCAGAGGGAGGGGGCAAGGGCGGTACAGTTCCCAGTCTCAGCTCTTGTTCTACCAAGCGTGTGGGCATGGACGGGTGGCTTGGTTGGCGGCGGCCCATGGTGTGCAGAGCCGCCGTGCCCACTGACTCCCATCCCCCCCCTCCCCCCCCCCCGGTCCGGGGCCACGCTGGGAGAGAGCCCCCGAGCACCTGCCCCGGGGCGACTGGCACTGACCTGCTGGCATCGCCGACGTGAAGACTGTGCAAAGCCCCCGCGCCCGGTACAATGGGCGGGGAGCTGGAGAGGGGAGGGAAGGGGTCATACACATGGCCTGGAAGTAGAGGGGTGGGGGTGGGGGTGGTGACAGACAGGGCCAACAATGAGACGGAGAAAGACAGAAACACTCACGTGCAAAGGAGACCTACAATAGTTCATGATCTCTCTCGCGTTATGGCGGGTGATTGTCGCCTGCCCGCTGTTTCAGACGCTAAAGCATTGGGATCGTTGCCCTTCGTGTTGGCGTGGAGGGGGAGGGGGTATTGTGCTGTTTGATCGCCCCCCTGCTATCCCAGGGACAGGGAGACACAGCGGCTTTTGAGACTGGTGGGCAATCACTACCAAAGTGTCTGCCCACACAGTCAGTACACCTCTCCTACACTTGTCTCCCGCATTAAGATCATCCCGCAGAGAATGATCCCAGCCTAACCCAAGAGCCTTGTCACCCCAGACAGATTAATGACACCCGCGCATCCCCCCCCCCCCCCCAACCTCCCTCCACCTCCACTCACGCCTGGGCACCAAAGCAGCTCAGGAGGCCAACCCTGAGCTCCGTCTCCCAACAATCTCATGTGCAACTGATGTGAATGAACAGCGGCTGTGGCCGGCCGGCACCCGGCACGAAAAGTGTGTGCGAATAAACAAAAACAAGGAATAAACCCAAAGCCCGGCTTGAAAGGCAACTAAAAATATATTCCGATTAGAACGAGCAGGCGCGGAGACATCCGTCCACATTCAAAGATTTAATCTCCCGTCTCCCCGCAGTGTGTAGACCTGGCAGTAAATTCAATTAAAATATAGCAAACCTCCGCCTGCTGGTCTTCTAACTACGTGATGTGTGTTTCAAACAAATCATAAGTATAACTGCTCTGGCACTGGACGGTGAGCATTTTCCATTTGTAGGTCACATCAATAGATGCGGCTGCGCTGAATTCTATCTTTAACTCAAAGCCGCAGGATGGAGATGTCTTCTTTAACACTGTTGCTTATTAAAACAGACCTTCTGTAAAGAGGCGTCATAACACACTGTGTCTTTACTACTGTTTATTCATGATACACATACTTTACTGCCCTAGCTGTTCGTGGTCTGTCACCGGAACCAGAGAGAGCGAGCACTGGGTGGGAAGGTTGTAATTATACTGGTGATGTGGGGAGTGGTTAGTAGTGGTGAGGTCACTATGTTAAAGGTACATGCACATGTCATCTACATCCTTCCCCTTGGAAATAAAAAGCAATACAGTAGTGACAAGGCGACCACGTCTCATACGCTACGAGCAGGTGAGCAAACAGTTAAGCAAAATCACCACAGCAGACAGGCGGCCTGACCACCCGCCCGGACCGGGTACGCAGCTCGCCATCTCCCCCCACTGCAGGAGGAACTTGAGTAGGAGCAGGAGCGGGTGAAAGAACCGGGGAACCGGGTGGAGAAAGAGAAAATGGAGACGGAGCAGGGGAAGCAGGAGCAGTAGCGGGAAGACGGGCAGGTGAGGGAGGACTGGCTGGTGGAGAATGGGGCATACGTGGAGGGGCAGGCAACGTGGCAGACAGTGGGGGGGAAAAGGGGTCTGCAGGCAGCGGCGGGGGCTCCTTAACAAGCCGCAGATGTTGGCGGGACCGGCGGTAAACAGTACCGTCATGGTCGACTAGATAGGACCGCGGCGAACCAGCAGTACCGACGACGATGGCAAGCCTGGGGTGACCAGAGGGGGACTGAATCCGGACGACTTGGCCAGGGAACAGAGGCGGGAGGGGACGGCAGGACTGGTCGTGGGAGCGCTTTTGGATTTCTTGCTTGAGGGCAATGCGCTCCTGGACAGCAGCAGGCTGGAGAACCGAGGGAACGAGGGACCGCTGGGTCACCAGGATCGGAGGTCTCATAGTGCGAGACATCAGCCGTTGTGCTGGGGAACACAATGCAGTGTCGCGGCAAATGTTCCGAAGGTTGAGGAGGGCCAGGTAAAAATCAGAATGGGACAGCCTACAATGTTCCAGCAAGTCCTTAGCACTTCGGACAGCGCGCTCTGCCAAGCCGTTGCTTTGTGGGTACTCTGGGCTGCTGGTATAGTGTCGGAAGTTCCAGCTGGCAGCGAAACGCCGAAATTCGGCACTCGAGAACTGGCTGCCGTTGTCCGATTGAAGACTTGCCGGGGTGCCAAAGGTTCCGAAGTGTTGGCGCAGCTTCCCGATAACGGCCGAAGATGTGAGGGAGTGCAGCCGGTCAACCTCGAACCAGCTGGAGTACGAGTCCACAAGAACCAGGAAGTGCTTGCCACGCCACTCAAAAATGTCAGCGGCGACGGTCATCCAGGGCAGCTCGGGGGCAGGCTGTTGCAGAAGCGGCTGCCGTTGCTGATGGGGAGCGAGGCTATTGCAGACAGAGCAAGCGGAGACCCTCTCCCGGATGTCTTGGTCCATGCTGGGCCAGTAGAACAAACTCTGGGCCTGGGACAGGGTGGCCTCGGCCCCAGGATGACCGCGATGGGCGGTCTGAAAGTATTGGTCACGCAGGGCAGCAGGCACAATGACCTTGTGTCCCTTTACGACCACGCCGTCGTGCAGCACGAGTTCGTCATGGACCAGGAAGTAGGGCACGAATCCAGGCGGCAAGGATGAACAATGGTCTGGCCAGCCCTGCCTGATGATGTCGGCAAGCTGCTGCAGGGCAGGATCCTTGGCAGTGTTGCTGACCAGGGACTGCATCTGCTGGGAAGGCACAATGTTGACGTTGAGCACCATCAGGTCAGATAATTCATATGGATGGCGATCGGTGGACGTTAGCGGTGCGCGGGACAGCGTGTCGGCCACAAACATGTCCTTGCCCTTGCGATATACAATTTTGAACGTAAAACGCTGGTGCTGCAACATCATGCGCTGCAAACGGGACGAGGCAACGTGGATCGGCTTGTTGAGGATAGAGACCAGCGGCTGATGGTCGGTCTCGATCGTGAAGCTGTTTCCCAGAATATAATCCTTGAACTTGGAGCAGGCAAACACCACAGCAAGCAGCTCCTTCTCTATCTGAGCATAGCGCTGCTCGGCAGTGGTCATGGTGCGGGAAGCGTAGGAAACAGGCAGCTGCAGGCCATCGTGGAGCTGCAGGCAAGCAGCACCAAGACCGAACTTGGAGGCGTCGCAGGTAAGAACAACGGGACGCCGCAGATCGAAGAATTGGAGAGTGGGGGTACTGGCCAGCCTGGACTTCAGAATGTCAAAAGCTTTCTGGTGATGCGGGAGCCAGGCCCAGGCTGTGTCCTTCTTGATCAACTCTCTCAGGGGCGCGCTCTGCTTGCTGAGGTCGGGGATGAACTTCCCCAGGTAATTAACCATGCCCAGGAAACGCTGCAGGCTGGGCACGTCGGTGGGCGAAGACATCCCGGAGACCGCGGCTGTCTTCTGCGGGTCAGGCTTCAGCCCCGATGTGGTAAAGACGTGGCCCACATAGGTGACCTCCGGGACGCGGAAACAGCACTTTTTGGGATTTAGTTTGAGGTTGATTTCACGGGCCCGGTCCAGTACTTGACGGAGGTGGAGATCGTGCTCAGCAACGTCCTTACCGTAGACCAGAATGTCATCAACGATGATAGCACACGGCAGACCGGAGAACAGCTGCTCCATCGTCCGCTGGAAGACCTCGCTGGCAGAGTTGATCCCGAATGGCATGCGGAGGAATCGGAACCTGCCGATGGGTGTGCTGAAGGTAGTCTGGTAGGAGGACCGCTCGTCCAGCGGTATCTGCCAGAAGGAGCTCTTGGCATCGAGAACCGAGAAGACAGTGGTCAGGCCAACCTGTGCAGCGACGTCCTCCACTGTTCGCATGGGGTAATGAGGGCGTCTGATGGCAAGGTTCAGGTCTTTGGGGTTGATGCAAATGCGAATTTCACTTTTGTCCTTTTTCGCAGCAACAACCATGGTGGAGACCCACCGGGTGGGTTCGCTCACCTCCTTCAGGATGCCCATGGTAACCATGTTGAGCAACGTTAATTCCACCTTGTCCTTCATGGCGAAGGAGACGCGGTGCGGTGGACGGACCATAGGTTCAACACCGGGGTCGACAAAGATCTTGTAGCTGCAGGGCAGCTTGCCCAGCTTGTCATCAAAACGGTCAGGGTATTCGCGCAGGGGGTCCATAAGGGTCCGCACCTGGTGGATATCACGGTGGAAAGAGACCAAGCCGAGGTCCTGGCATGCCCGGGCGCCCAACAGGGTGATGTTGTTGGTATCCAGTAGATAAAAAGTGAGGGGCCGAGAGGCACGCAGTACCTTGCAGTGCAGGGTAGCCCTCCCCACCGGAACGAGCATGCTCCCCCCGTAGGCATGCAACAGGGAGTGATCGGGAGTAACTTTCTCATCAGTCCTTATCTTCTTGAAGAGGCCTATTGACATTACATTGGTCACGGCCCCCGTGTCGAGTTTGGCGTTGAAAGTCGAGCCGTTGACAGTAACGCGAACCGAAGGGTCTGTTATCAGTGCAGGTGCATCCAACACTGAAAATATGCTGGTCTCCCCTGGGAGGAACTTGTATCAGACAAAGTGAGTTCATCAGGCTGGAACTGTGAACCAAACGCGCTATCAGCTCGAGCAAGGTTATCAGGCCTGCAAATTCATGGTTGGCTCAAGAGTAACTTGGGAGGGGAACTTGGTAACTCGGGAGACAAACTTGGAACATCGCAGAAATGACAAGTAAACGGCAAACTTAGTCATACCCGTGGGAACTCGGTTAAACTCTTGATCATACACTTGGAATCTCGTACAGAACCACGAGTCTTTCACTCGGGGTACCTCATGGGTCAGCTCGCACTGTGAGACAGGGCTTTTAGATCGTGTCAAGCTTCCCCATATCTACAACATTATTCTTTTCATGAGAAGAATTTCCCTTAATAACCAAGAGCAAAAGAAACACCAACCACTAATTGGCCCTGTTGCAGTGACTTTGAGTGCAACAAATCATTCCGGGCATATATATGAATAAAAACAGCAAAACCTTATGTAGACATTGTTTTACGATAATTTTACTGTACTGCAAATACCTGAAAATATTTATAATTCTGACAACTCTGTTTTCTAAGTATCCATTTTAATTGTGTGAGGGAAGTGAGTAAGAATAAGAGACATTGCCAAGTGGAAAGCAAGACATTGATGCAAGCATTGAAAACTTCAGACTTACATTTTACTTCGGAGTCACGTGAGTGACTACGTGAAGAACCCGCTCAGTGCGCAGTCGCGGCATTACGCCAGCAGTGCAACAGCGGCGGCAGCTGGAGGAAGGCTCTCCGGCTGCAGTTTAAAAAACGGACCGTTGGGTAAGTATACTGAACTAGTCTAACGGAGAAGGAGAGTGTGGGTGTTCTTAGAAAATGAGTACACTGAAGAAAAGACTCTCCAAAAGAACTGCCCCCAGCTCAACTCCACCAGAGGAGGGTTCAATCTCAGGGGGGGCAGCAACAGGCGGCAGGACCGCTCATAGAGCGCTCCACTATCCCCGAGACCGAGCCAAGCCCAGTCCCGCTAATGCCTGAACAGCGGACAGGGAGTAAATCCATTAGGAAAAGTAACCGGCCGGTAATTTCCGATTCGTCGGATGGGGACATGTCTCCACCTAAACGGAGGAGAGACAGCCGCCAGAGCTTACAACAGCTCTTGGAGCAGATGCTCCAGCGGGATACGCAGAAAGAGCGTTCTCGCGGAGGTAGGTCAGGCACCTCCTCCACAGTGTCTTGTGCACTGCCCTCTGCTCCATCATTACTGGAGGCTAGCATTGGTGACCAGGGTTGGGCTGGTCTGGAACAGGGGCTGGCGGACGAGTTCGGCAGTATGCAAGGGGTGCAGGAGCAGGAAGAGCTGCTGGGTGTCGTGGACCGCTATGTAGCAACCCCACGTGCTGGAAGACCACTGGAACCAAAAATGGCGGCCAGCATCAATCATCTTTCCAATAAGCCCTTGCAGGAGAAGGTGCTTCATGAGGCGCTCGAACTTTACACAGCACCAGAGAACTGTGAGGCCCTCAGAGTGAAGACTGTGAACAGCCAGATCTGGGGGCACGTGGGGTCAAACATTCGTAACCATGAACTAAAGCTACAGCGGATCCTAAGGCTCCTGACGTCGGCCATTACAGCCTTTGCTCGTTCTCTGGAAAGCACGGAGATGGATACCTGCCAGCAGGATGTGCTGGCACTGATGTGCAACACACAATTTGAGATCAATAATCTCCGGCGGGAAAACATAAGACCTGCCCTCAATCCCAAATTTGCTGGGTTGTGCAGAGCCCCAGCTGTAGAGACGGACGCTCTGTTATTTGGGAAAGACCTCAACAAAAAACTGAGGGACATGGAGGAAGCAGCGAAAACTTTCGGCCTCATGAGGGCAGGCCCTGGGACGAGCAAACCAAGAGCTACAATACCCAAGCGGCAGCACCCCATGGCATCCACCAGTCGACGTCCTCAATATGGGACTGGTGAAAGCTCGGGGACCGCATTTTATCCCCAAAGATCTTTTTTAGATCAGGGCCCACAGCGGACCCCATGGAAAATGCGCCACCCCCCAACATCGCCAGCACGTCAGACAAGCAAAGCCTACAAAAACATCAGGAAACAAAAGAAACACCAATAACCATGGAGGTAGGTGGGTCTGGTTCCTGCCAACATATAGAGAATAAGGGTGCCTTACTAACAGGGGGGAGATTACACTGGTTTAAAGAAGCATGGGTTACTGTCACGTGTGACAAGTATATACTCAACAGCATTAGTGGAGGGGTCATCCAAAAGACCAAACATGAACCTTTGGAATTTGTATCAAATATATTCACTAAAACCAAAAAAGATGGTGGATGTCGCATCATCATTGACTTAACATCACTAAATAAGTTTGTTGAGTATATACATTTCAAAATGGAGACATTTGTTACTGCCAAACAACTGATTTTCCAAAGGATACTTCATGGCAAACATTGATCTTAAAGATGCTTACTATCTAATACCCATACACAAGGATCATTGCAGATACCTAAAATTTATCTGGTTGGGGCAGCTGAGGCAGTACAAAGCATTGCCCAAATGGGCTAACTTCAGCCCCAAGATTATTCATCAAAATATTGAAAATAGCCATGGCAAGACTAAGAAAACAACAAATATTGTCATGGCATACCTGGATGATATTCAGATAGTAGGGAAAACGATGGAATTGGCTGTGGCAGCAGTATCAGCTACAAAACAGCTCCTCGAAACTCTGGGGTTCGTCCTACATCCAGATAAATCTAAGTTGAAGCCATCCACTATCATGGACTACCTGGGCTTCACAATTAACTCAGTCCATATGACTGTTACCTTGACAATGGTTACATTAGCACAATCATGCAACAATTTAATGGTCAACAAACGACCAACTATTCGACAAGTACCAAGAGTGATTGGGAAAATGGTAGCAGCATTTCCAGCTACACAAATCGGACCTTTGCACTATCAAAATTTACAAACAGCAAAGGTACAGGCACTAAAACGACATACAGGTCACGATGTTCGTGTCATGTAATTACCCACTGAAGCAATATCAGCTACAGTGGTGGGCAGAAAATGTTTGGCATAGTTTCAGCTCTATCATCATCACTAACCCTACTTTAGTTCTTCAAACAGATGCCAGTGCTCAAGGCTGGGGAGCAACTAACTCCATATCCAGCACAGGTGGTAGATGGACTAACCTAGAGTCATCATTACTACTGACACTGGGCATTAACTATCTAGAGATGTTGGGCGCCTTTTATGGGTTAAAAGCATATGTATCTAATATGCAGCACTTGCATGTTCGGTTACAGATTGATAATACTACGGTGGTGGCTTATATTAACCATATGGGCGGCATAAAATCATTATCATGTGACAAATTGGTCAACGTGATTTGGCTATGGTGTGTCGAAAGACATATTTGGCTATCAGCTACTTATCTACCAGGTAAGCTAAACACAGTGGCAGACACCAGGTCACGCAAATTCAATGATAACATCGAATGGATGTTAAACCCTAAAGTATTTGCTAAAGTTATTAAGCAGTATGGAACGCCAGATATCGATGTATTTGCATCAAGATGAAATCACCAGTTACCTATGTATGTCGCTTGGGAACCAGACCCAGAGGCAGCAGCGATAGATGCCTTCACGCTGGATTGGGGAAATGTCTTCTATGCTTTCCCTCCCTTCTGCCTCATCAGTCGGGTACTTCGCAAAATACAGATGGACTCTGCTTCTGGAATTTTGATGGTGCCCGACTGGCCTACACAGCCATGGTTCCCGGTTCAACATGACATGGTGGTTGAGTCACCAATGGTCTTTCCCAGTGATCCAGGATTATTAACTCACCCAGTATCAGGCATAAGCCACCCATGCCATGAGAGAATTAAACTCCTGGGTTGCAAGTTTTGAATAGACCTTACCTGGAACTGGGATTGTCCGAACGAACCATCACCACCATGTCGGCATCCCTTTGAACATCCACCAAGAGGCAGTACTTAATCAGCATAAGAAAATGGGAGAAGTACTGCCAGGAAACAGGGACAACGTATGCAACAGCCACAGCCACCAACGTACTGGAATTCCTGGCCCATCTACACCATGATGAAGGGATCAGTTACAGTGCCATCAACACAGCGCACAGTGCTCTTTCTGCTTATCTCAAACCAGCAGGACAACAGGCAATGGGATCCCATCCACTGGTGGTAAAACTGATGAAGGGCATTTATAATATCAAGCCCCTAAACCCAGGTATACCCATATTTGGGATATCAGTGTGGTCCTGACATACCTCAGGGAATGGCCACCAGCCAGATCCCTCAGCCTCGAGCAATCTACACTAAAGACGCTCATGTTGATGGCACTCGTATCCGCTCAGAGGGTCCAGTTATTACACAAGTTAAGGCTGGACAACATGGTGACCACCCCGGATCAGATCACATTCATCATACAGGGTCAGGTGAAGCAAAGCAGGCCAGGAACAGCTAATCCACTGGTGGTATTCCGGGCCTACCCACAAGAGCCACGGTTGTGTGCCGTGACCCATCTACAACATTACATAGACACAACCCACAATATCAGAGGGAGTGAAAAAGCCTTATGGGTCAGCCACAAGAAACTTCATGGCCGGGTAACGAGCCAAACCATTTCAAGATGGCTCAAACAGGTACGGAAGGCTGCTGGAATAGATACTAATACATTTAAATCTCATTCCACTAGGGCAGCATCTACATCAACGGCCGACAGAATGGACGTACCGGTTGACCATATTCTGAATACAGCAGGATGGTCGAGGGAAACGACATTCAGAACTTTTTATAATAAGCCGTTGATGAAACCTGATTTATTTGCAGAGAAAATATTACAAGCTGCAAATATTTAATTTAAGCCCGGGGGAGCTATTTAATTTTGTTATTGTTAATAAATACCTTTTTTGTTTCTTGAGAAACAGATTCATTGGTTGATTACGATAACACTTCCTCCCTCAAGAACTTCGGCAGTGAGTGAAATAAAACTGTTACACGGTTTGAAATCACAGAGCTTTGAAATCTTCACGTAGTCACTCACGTGACTCCGAAGTAAAATAGTAAGATTAAACGAAAACTTACCAGTTTGAAGTTTGATCTGTATTTTATGAGGAGTTACGATGAGGGATTACGTGCCCTCCGCTCCCACCCTCATTATATGGATCAAACTAATAAATTGATGTATCTTTTTCTTTACTATGTTTACTTCAAATACCTGTGTCTATCTGTGATTCCACACCGCTGCTTGGAAGTATGCCGCGACTGCGCACTGAGCGGGTTCTTCACGTAATCCCTCATCGTAACTCCTCATAAAATACAGATCAAACTTCAAACTGGTAAGTTCTCGTTTAATCTTACTATTTTATAGCACTAGTCGATGTGGGAAAAATCTGGATTTTCCACAATAATGTTCTTGCATGTAAAAAATGCTGGATTTATTATGGTCACTGGGTCACAATCCTTAAAATTCAGTTGTAATAGTACAGTTAGGGGGTGGTGGGGATTTACAGTGAGGATTGAATTGGGAAATTAGTTTATGAGTATATCAGATAGAAATTTATTGGTACCATTTTAAGAATTGTAGCATACGACCAATTGTCCCTTGTATACGTGACAACACATAACCTACGATCAGTTGGATATGCTAAAAACTCCAGCTTAAGACCTAACACACCCGGTCTACTTTGCTTAATTAACTCATTTATGTAAAACGTTATCTTATTGTTAGACATAACTGTCCTGTCCAGCCTTAATTTATGCAATGACTGGACACGTTGCGCTGAAACAAGTGCCATGAGCATTATTACCTTATAGGTGAGCCGAACCAAAGATAAAGATGCGGCTGGAGCCCAACCACGAGACAGTGTTAACACTACGTTAACGTCCCATACCTCCGTGTGTATGGGCCTGGGAGGGTTTATGTTAAAGATACCCCTCATAAATTTGAATATCAAAGGGTGAGACCCGACAGAGTGGTGTCCCGATCCCAGTAGCAAGTATGATGATAAAGCACTTTTAGCAGTGTTGATGGCACTATAACTTAATTTTCTATAAAAAAATAACATCGAAAGAAATTCTAAGACATCAGCTATATCTGCCGTACTATAAGTTATATTTGAATTCACACAAAAAACTTCCCATAGCTTAATGTAGGAAATGTACTGTTTCTTGGTACTGTCCCGCCAAGCTGCAGTGATCACTTCCACCGTTCGGTCAGATAATCCGAGCCCCAGAAAAGGTCTTCTTAAACTCTGCAAATCAATAAGTTGATTTTGTCATGCAGAGGATGAGATTCCCGAGTTACGGGATGAACAAGCAAGTCTTTATGCTTACTGATAACCATGTATGGTTCCGTTAGCATTTCTAACATCAACGGGAACCATAGCTGCGTAGGCCAGTCAGGCACTACTAAAATACCTGAAGCGGAGTCTTGCTTGATTTTTAGCAAGCACCGGCTGATGAGGCAAAATGGAGGAAAGGCATAGAAGAACATTCCTCCCCAGTGTAACGAGAATGCATCTATAGCTACTGCCCCTGGTTCTAGCTTCCATGCAACATATTTTGGCAACTGGTGATTAAGCCTGGATGCAAACAAATCAATATCAGGCGTTCCATATCGAGCAATAACTCCACCATTGTAACTATGATATAGTTTCTGCCGATAATTGCATAGGTCTGTTAAAATGACCTAAATGGGACTTAAGTGCTTGCTCCTTTGCATGCTGCAAATGTTGATAATGCAAAGGCCCAAATCGGGCAGCTGGAAAAGCAGCCACTATTTTGCCAATTACACTAGCCGCCTGGCGAATAGATGGCTGCTCCATAACAAGAAGGTTATTACAGGCTTCTATTAATTCTAATCTCTTACCCCAGGGCAGAGTCACAGACATTTCTATAGAGTTAATAGTAAACCCTAAATAATCAATAGCCCTTGTTGGTATCAACCTGGATTTAACTGGATGGATGAGAAACCCCAATTTCTCAAATATGAGTTTCGTGGCTGAAACAGCTAGATTAGCCAAATGTAGTGTTTTTCCTATGATTAGAATATCATCCTAATAGGCGATAACAATATGCTCTTGAGCTCTGAGCAGGCCGAGCACAGGCTTCAGTAATTTGGTAAATAACCTAGGAGCTGAGGTTAATCCATTAGGCAATGCTTTAAACTGGCATAGCTGCCCCATCCAGCTAAATTTCAAATATCTCCGGTGATCCTTGTGAATTGCAACTGAATAATATGCATCTTTGAGATCGATGCATGCCATAAAGCATCCTTTAGAAATTAGTTGTTTAGCAGTAAAGACGTTCTCCATTTTAAAATGTCTATACTGCACATATGAGTTAAGTTGTGTTAAATCAAGGATGATCCAACATCCCCCATCTTTCTTTTGCCTAGAGAATATATTAGAGACGAATTGATGACTTTCATAATTTGATCTCTCAATTACACCTTTTTTGTGTAATGTATGAATTTTTGTTTGTATATCCAAACCCTCTTGTTTGGAATGAATATACGACTGACTTGGCATATGTTGTGTGGGTGGAAATGAGTTAGGTAAAAATTCAATTTTGAATCCCTTTATACTGTGCAATATAAACAGATCTGAAGATATCCACCGCCATTCATGCAAAAATAAGTTTAATCTACCACCAACTTGTAACTGTTCCACACACCCCATGTTCCAGAAAGAACCAGACCCACCTACCTCCATGGTTACAGGTGGTCTGATAGCAGGCCCAACGGGCCCTAATACTGGTTCTGTTTCCGTCCCCTTGCTTTGGAGACTTGAGCTGCTGGGGTGCGAGGATTGCACATTTTCCATGATGGCCGGGACGAGCCTTGGCCTCCTATGCCCGGGAAGATCAACTTTAGAGCTGCTACTAGCTTCAGCAAACCGCTTATTGCTAGTGGAGGCGTAGGGGTGCTGACGCCAAAAGAGTGAAGCCCATAGTAGATGCTTTAATTAATCCTACAGATTTGGCTTCATCATGTAAGTCTTTCTCCTGTTTAGTCAGGTCTTCCCCGAACAGGAGATTAGGTGGCTGGACATTACTGGCCCTACACAGACCCGCAAACTTCGTGTTCAATGCAGGCCTGATGGAGCTCTTGCGGAAACAGTTCATCTCGAAATGTGCATTGCACATTAATGCCATGGCATCTTGCTGGATATCCGATAGTGGCCCGCCATCTACCGATCTGGCAAAAGCCGTGATGCCTGAAGATAGTAATTTTAGAATCCGCTGGAGCTTCATCTCTTGGGCCTTGATGCCACCTCCAATGTAACCACAAATGGAATTATGGACCGCGGGCACTTTTAGAGATGCACAATTCGCAGGAGTGTGGTACTTCGCAGCAGTTTCAATCATGGTTTGTTCTTGTAATTGGTGCGAAGTAAGATAATTGATGCTTGAGGCCAGTTCTTCCTGAAGTGGTTCACCTGTTTGCGAAGGTATCGCAAATCTGGATGCAAGAGCAGGCAACTCTTGTGTATGAGCCTCGCGCATATCATGCATACCAGTATGTCCTTCTGACACACATCCGTATTCCGAGTCAGTCATGTACTGACCTCCGACACTCCCCTCATCTGAGCGGGAGGCACTAAGCAGCCCTGGACCAGGCGCTGCCGCAGGCATTAGGGTAGACCTGCGTTGATATGCCTCCGTATCACAGAGCATATTGTGAGTGAGCATCCTCTCCATGGGGTGCTCCATATTGGATAAACGCCCGAAGACGTTACCCATTGGTGTGGGAGGGAAATCCTCCTGGCCTGTCTCATCCGAGAATACAGGCCTGTCAGACTTTCGTTTGGCTTTACCCCCTTTAGGTGTTGCCAAAGTGCTCTGTGCAGGCACCAAGTCTGAAGTCGCTGAACGAACTATCAGCGACTCTGAAGGCGAAACAGACGGCCGCTGGCTACCCGCACTCCCGCGGTCTACCATAGCCGGTTTCCCCGTGGCCGGTCTGGATTTGTTGGATCTCTCCATCATTCGCTGGAGACAACTGTGAATAGAAAATACCAAAACAAAACCACCTCAGAGTAAGTTGTAGACTTACCTGTGAGGTTTTTAAACTTACCGCTGGAGGAGCGACCCTCCTCCCAGCCAGTCGTGCGCCATGCGTTAGACGTATTGACGCACATGCGGGCTGGCGGGCTTCTTCACGTAGTCACTCGCGTGACTTCAAAATAAAATATAGAATTTACCGTTAACTGCTTGCCTCTGTGCAATAAGCACATTGCAGAACAATAGTAAAAATGCCACTAAGTGCTGGACTAACTCAATGGGTCATTTTGAGCTCGAAATGTCATCTATCCATGTTGTCCAGAGAAGTTGCCTGACCCATTGAGGTACGCCAACATTTGTCTTATTTTTTTTTGTAAACCAGCATTTGCAGTTCCATGTGTCAGCAGAACAATGGTATCTGCTTCTCTGTAAGTTCTTTCCTAAATAAAATAACATTGTTAGCTACAATTCTGTTTATTTCTCAGTATCTGAAGAGTGAACGAGGAAAGATGCTGACACAATCAAAACCTTGATAGAAATCCCCATACTGAATAGACTATGAATCTAATTTATAGAGTTCAGCATGGCAAAGCACGGCAAGAAATTATACAGAGAATTACCAAACAAAATTTGACATCAAAGTGATAGCACTTCAAGTTGTTAAAGCAGCAGTATAAAATTTATTCTTGTTAACATAAATATTTATTTGGAACATGCAGGAAACTTTATAACCAAATATCATTTCCATTTTGATCTGGCAACAACAAGCATATTAAAATGTTAATATTAACATTCCACTACTTAATCTTTTATATTTATCCATCATTCTGAGGAAATATTTTAGTGTAAATCTGTTAGTAATGTACCATTAACGCTGGCGGCACAGTGGCACAGCTGGTAGAGCCATTGCCTCACAGCTCAGAACCCCAGGTTCGATCCTGACCTTGGGTGCTGTCTGTGTGGAGTTTGCACGTTCTCCCTGTGACCTTATGAGTTCCTCCGGGTGCTCCGGTTTCCCCCACATCCCAAAGACGTGTGTGTTTGTAGGTTAATTATTATTAGTTTAAATTATTAATAGGAGATACTTGCCTCTGTAACATTGCACTTAGTGGACAAGGAAGTGGACAAGAAAGTGGAATAACCTGGAAACAGAGTGAAAAGCCTGTTTCCATGTTGTATCTCGAAAACTTCATAAATAAAACTGGACTAAAAAATCAGACAAAAATCCGAACTTGTGAAATTGCAAAATAGAACAAAAATTGCATTTTGTGACAATCAGTAAGAGGTTTTGAGCATGACATGGTTTCTTAATGCAAGTTAGCACATAGTTAATCTGTCTGGTACGCAGACAAGTAACATCGGAGGGCTCCTGGTACCAGCATGCATAGCACGGATGTTTGTGTTTAGTGCTGCTCCGATTCAATTCACACACTGTGGGCTCTATAATTACCGGGTTCTTGAACAGAATACTGCTTGAATGCTGAAATTGAAGATTTACATTTGGGCTTCATGCCATGCTAATGCTAAAATTCGGTTTAAATCCAAATTTGCAATGATTAACGAAGACACAAGAGATTGAGTATGCTGGAACCTTAGCAACTGTACCTCTGCGCTATCATGCCGCTCCACTGTGACACCATGTGTCCCAGCTTCTATGGATATGGTTTATTTGCATCTTTCTGAATAAGTTCTTGATTATGGAGCCAAACCTCCATCAGCTTAGATTTAAGGAAACTCATTGCAGATGGTGAAATCTGGATGAAGGTTATAAAGTCATAGAATCACACAACGTGATAACAGGCCCTTCAGCCCAACTTTCCCACATTGACCAACAAGCCCCCATCTATACTAGACCCACCTGCCCGCACTTGGCCCATAACTGACTAAATCTATCCTATCCATGTACCTACCCAAATGTCTCTTAAACATTATAGTATCTGCCTCAACTACCTCCTCTGGCAGCTCAATCCATATACCCACCACACTTTATGTAAAAAAAACATTATCTCTCAGGTTCCTATTAAATCTGTCCCCCCTTACATTAAACCAACGTATGTCCTCTGATGCTCCCCTGATCTGGGCAAAAGACTGTGCATTTATTCTATTCCTCTCATGATCTTGTACACATCTATACGATCAGTCCTCATCCTTTTGCGCTCCAAGGAGTAAAGTCCTAGCCTGCTCAACCTCTCCCTATAGCTTAGAGCCTTGAGTCCTGGCAACATACGCGTAAATCCTTTCTGCACCTTTTCCAGCCTGACACCAACATTCCTATAACACAGTAACCTAAACTAAACACAATACAGATGCTCCTCGACTTACGATGCTTCTACTTACGATATTTCGATTTTACGATGGTGCAAAAGCAATACACATTCAGTAGAAACTGTACTTCGAATTTAGAGTTTTGATCTTTTCCCGGGCTAGCGATATGTGGTACGATACTCTCTCGTGATGCTGGGCAACAGCAGCGAGCCGCAGCTCCCAGTCAGCCACGCGATCACTAGTGTGAACAACCGATACTCTACAGTGTACTGTGTTGCAAGCGTTTTTTGGATACAGTGTATTGTGATTTGTTTTTTTGCATCCCATCATGTCTACAAAATGCCCATCTGTGTCTCCTGCTTCTGGTGAGAAGAAGAAGAGGAAGGCAATTGCTCTTGAGATGAAACTCAAGATAATTGCCCAGCGTGAAGGTGGCAAGCCAGTAATGGCCATCACACATGAGTTAGTACTTTCGCAATCGACGATGACACTAGCATTGTTTGAAGACTGGTTTCTAAACTGTTTCATTCCGCAGGCAAGAGAATATTGTAGGCAAAACAACATCCCATTCAAAATTCTTCTGATCTTGGATAATGCAGCATATTGGCGACATGTGAAGGTTGTGTATTTGCCGCCGAACATAACCGCACTCATTCATCCAATGGACCAAGGCACAATAGCTGCGTAAAAGCCTACTATTTACGCCAAACGTTTGCGCAGGCTGTTGAAGCGACTGAATCAAAACTCCAAGAGTTTTGGAAAAGTTTTAACTTTCTAAAAGCTATCCGGAACATTACTGCAGCATGGGAAGAAGTCACACAGCAATGCATGAACGGCGTTTGGAAGAAAGTTATGAAGCCATATGTGAACACATTCAAAGGCTTTAACAAAGATTCTGCTGTTGATGACATAGTAAGTAACAAGATATTAGTGCCTGGGAAAGCTAGAATTGGACATATTCATGAGCTTGTTGGCATTGAGGCTGAAGAATTCTCCAATGAGGAGCCGATCGAACTGGAGGAAGAAAGAAATAAAGGAGCTGAGTAAAAAAGTAAAGAAGAAGTTATACCCGAGGCACCGAAAACGTGCACAACAAAGAAACTGGCGGAGGCGTTTGCTACTATCAGCAGTGGCGTACGGATGTTGGAAGAAATGGACGTGAATTATAAGAGATTTGCAAAAACTGATGCTCTCGCCTGCTATAGGGAAATATATAATGAAAAGAAGAAACAAACTGTACTGTCAAAACTTGATATCTTCCTGATGAACAATCACCAAATGTCGATGCCCCAGTGCCTTCTCCCACTATTCTCGAGCCTTGATATAGATGACAACCAGCAATGGGCCCAGCACTGAACCGTGAGGCATGCCATTAGTGTCAGGCCTCCAGATGAAAAAGCAACCTTCCACCATCACCCTCTGCTTCCATCCATGGAGCCAATTTTCTATCCAGTCTGCTATCTCTCCTTGGATCCCATGCGATTCATCTGCCAGAGCAGCCTAAAATGCGGAACCTTGCCAAATTCCTTGCTGAAATCCATATATACAATGTCTACAGCTCTGCCCTCATCAACCCTTTTGGCCACATCTTCAAAAAAACTCAATCAGATTTGTCTAAGGTTTAGTTGCAGACTTCCCACAGATGGTGGAGAGTCCATGGAACTCTCTACCACAGAGGGTAATGGAGGCTAGATAGTTTGATATACTTGAAGAGGTAGTAGGTATGGTTTTTATAAGATCAGAAAATTGAAGACATTAGAGGGTTTGCACTGAAGAGGAGTTGAGACCAAGGGTAGATCAGCCATGTTCATGCCAAATGGCAGGGCTGGCTTGAAAGACCAGGTTGCCTAATACCGCTACTATTTTCTGTGCTCTTGGAGAAAGCAATAAAGAAACCCAGTTAACCACAACTAACTGTATTGTGAATATGAAGAGACACCTGATTACCTGCATGTTGTTGACATTCAAATACAGATGACCCAGCACCAGCAGGGATTATGCTACCAGCATATCATATGGATCAGTTGCTAATTACATGAAAATAAAACAGTCTATTCACCAATACTAATCTGTCCCTCTATGTCTCATCGCAGTCAATTTTCAAAAGAAAACAAGTGCAGCAACTGAGTAGGTCAGAGGCTGTGGTGAATGAGTCACTCCATAACACCGGAAGCCATTCAAATAAGCTTTAACAGACTAAAACTTAGAATGGGCCAAAAGGACACAAAGTACTGTGGACACTAGGTCAGGTAGCTTCTCTGGAGAACATGGATAAGTGACATTTTGGGTCGAGACCCTTCCTCAGACTTTGACTTCCTCAGACAGAGTCTGACTCAGTCTGAATCAGGGATTGAAGAAGGATCCCAATCCGAAATGTCACCTCTCCATGACCACATTAAACAGCATCTGCAATTTCTCTGCCCATATTTCCAATGGGTCTATATCCTATTGAATTCTTTGACACATTCATTATTGTCAAAGAAAGAGACATAGAATATAGAAGAGTACAGCATAGGGACAGGCCCTTTGGTCCACAATGTACATGCTGAAAAGGCTTTGTAGAAACGTGTGTAGTGTCTTCACCCATAGCTCCCAATAGAGCCGATAGTCTGAGCCATTCCAATGTCCATTTGGAAGTGGATACTCTCAACCAATTTCAATGAGCCCTTGGGCTTGCCTGCATGTGAGTGCACATGTGCATGTATGTGTGTGCATTCATGCATGCACGTGTGAGTGTCATCTGTGCAGCGTGCATGCATATGTGTTTATGGATAGTATATGCACGTGAGTGGATTTGTTTGAGCAAAAGGGTGGTGGATATATGGAACAAGCTGCCAGAGGAGGTAGTTGAGGCTGGGACTATCCCATCGTTTATGAGACAGTTTGACAGGTACTTGGATAGGACAGGTTTGAAGGGATATGGACAAAGTGCAGGCAAGTGAGACTAGTGCAGCTGGACATTGTTGGCCGGTGTGGGCAAGTTGGGCTGAAGGGCCTGTTTCCACACTGTATCACTCTATGACTCTATGACTCCAAATGCATACATGCACTTGCGGGTAGGTTGAGCTGTGAGTGTGTATCAAAGATGCTGCCGTGAATTGTGCCCGCTTCAAGGCAGTGTTTGTGAACTGCTGCCACAAAGGTTGCAGTACTTGACTTGATAAAGTGAGTAAGATCGTGGAAAGTATTCTGATCCCAGTTGCACAGAGTCTTGCTTCTTGTAATGAATTCAACTCACACCACCTCTTCATTTCTGAGCTGAAGACAATGCATACGTTGGCTGCTGTGCTTCCTTCATTAGAACAGTGACCTCGTTTAAAAAAGTACTTTCTCTGTAAAACATTTTGCTTTGATATAGTATACTCTATATAAATGCAAGTATTTTTCTTTTCAAGTATAGCAGATTCAAAACCCCCCACAAAAGTGCCATTAAACTACTCATGGTGACACAGGTTTTTATAAAAAATAGACCTTTTTCTTTCCTGTCTCTCTGAACTATCTCAGTGAAATTGACCCACGCATATGACTCAAAATGTCTGGAAACTTAATGAATAGTTTACCACAGCTGAAATTGCATTAGGTTGAAAGAACCATTGTGGTTTAAAATGGAAAGCATAGTTTTATTGGGTAGAGATTATTTTATTATTCATTTATTACATAGGGTAAACCGCACATCAAACCGCCCTGAGAGCTTTGTAATAAAATTATAATTTCCAGACTGGTGGTTCACTCCCTCATGTTACAAAAAAAAAACGATTGGCTGCAAAGTTAATTTCAAAGTGTGTGAATCAGAAGGCAAAATCGATAATTAAATTTGTGTAGCTTTAGTAAGGCCATTGCCAATGAAAAGCAGAGACACGGCGACAGAATAAGTATCAGCAAAATTAGTGGTTATACTTTAAAATAAGCGAGGCACAGTGGTGCAGCAGTAGAGTTGCTATCTTAGCGCACCAGAGGCCTGGGTTCGATCCTGACTATGGATGCTGTCTGTATGGAGTTTGTACGTACTCTCTGTGACCGCATGGGGTTTCACCATGTGCTCAGGTTTCCTCCCACACTCCAAAGATGTACAGGTTTATATTTAGCTTTGTTAAAAATTGTAAAACTATCCCTAGTGTGTAGGATAGTGTTAGTGTATGGGGTGATCGCTGGTTGATGCAGTCTCGGTGGGTTGAAGGACCTGTTTCTGCACTGTATCTCTCAAGTCTAAAGTCCAAAGTAAAAGTCTTATAAAATTGCAGTTCTCTCGCAATAGCACACCTATGCTATCTCACGATTAGAATACTTCAAGCTTGTGCATATAGTAATTGGCCTCAGTACAGTATGTGACAAGAACAGACAGATTCATGACCGAGGACTTCATAAAGGAGGAAGTATCTTTGAAATATAGTTGCTGTAGCAAAATAGGATATTATTAGTAACCATGAAGAAGTGGAGTTCAATCTTCCTCTTCAAGTAATTGCTCATACAACTCAGTTGCTTCCTGAGCCACTTAAAGAATATCAAAAGTCAACAATGCAGACCAGAGAAACAAGTATACCAGAGAGAGTAGGGGGCAGCTCTCTTCTCCAAAGGCAATCAAGTGAAACAACAGATTTTATATATAGTTTGATAGTTTCTGAAACGATTCCACAAATCTATAAAATTTATTTTCATAATTTGCCACAGTGGAATTTCTAAAGTCATGTCCTCTGATTTGTGTGTCCTTTACTATAACCATTAGAGGATCATACCTGACAAAAAGAGTTTCGATTTACGACATCAACCTGTCACCGGCATGCAGCAATTTCAAGACTTAGAAGAAATGGAGTGGGAGGAAGCACTTGTGGTGCATAAAAATCACTATGGAGCAGTTGATGTGAATGGCCTGATTCTGCACTGTACAAGCTGTGTAATTCTATCCACTAACAAAATACAAAAAGACACTTTTAAATCCTATTGGCTTCTTTCCTCGGTAAACACACTCTGTCTCTGTCATATCTGGCTTCCTCTGATCTGGAAAAATATGAAATATATGCAAACCAAATATTTTGGCAAATCTGTCTAACCTTCTGACATTTTGGTTATAAATGAGGGGTGGAATGCATCATGCCAGATGCTGCAACTTAACCACTTCACATTGTGGCATTGTATCAACAAGAGTCATCTGCATTTGGAACAGCTCTGCATACTGTACACTATTTGCTAAACCAGCTGGTGATAGATCTGGCAAATGACAGACAGAATTGTTCAAAACACAGCTTAGTTTAGTTTAGTTTAGAGATAAAGTGTGGAAACAGGTCCTTCGGCCCCCCGAGTTTGCACCGACCAGCGATCCCCGCACATTAACACTATCCTACACACACTAGGGACAATTTACACATACAACAATGCAATTAACCTACATACCTGTACGTCCTTGGAGTGTGTGAGGAAACCGAAAATCTCAGAGAAAACCCACGCGGTCACGGGGAGAACATACAAACTCCATAAAGACAGCACCCATCGTTGGGATCGACCCCGGGTCTCCGGCGTTGCAAGCGCTGTAAAGCAGCAACTCTACCGCTGCGCCACCGTGCCACACGATCTGAATAAAACGCATAGGAATGCGCATCTGTTCTCCTGATGATCTCGTCCCATGACAGTGCACAAAATAGTCTATGGCATTGCACCATCATCATCAATGCACCAACACAGTGGTAATTGATTGAGCAAAAGGTTATTTGAAGACCAAGACCTCAGAATTACAATACAATACAATACGGTTTTATTCGTCACATTGCACATAAAGTGCAAGTGAAATGAATTTGCCAGCAGCGGTACAATAATAAAGAACACACAATACACAATAAAAATTGAACACAAACATCCACCACAGCATTCATCCCTGTGGTGGAAGGCACAAAATTTGGCCAGTCCTCCTCCATTTTCCCCCATGGTCGAACCTCAACCCTCCGCAGCCACCGCTGCGGGTGTCCAGATGTGCAGACAGGTAAATGGTAGCGAATTGAGGAATGCAGTTGAACAGAGGGATCTAGGAATAACTGTGCATAGTTCCCTGAAGGTGGAATCTCATGTAGATAGGGTGGTAAAGAAAGCTTTTGGTGTGCTGGCCTTTATAAATCAGAGCATTGAATATAGAAGTTGGGATGTAATGTTAAAATTGTACAAGGCATTGGTGAGGCCAATTCTGGAGTATGGAGTACAATTTTGGTCGCCTAATTATAGGAAGGATGTCAACAAAATAGAGAGAGTACAGAGGAGATTTACTAGAATGTTGCCTGGGTTTCAGCAACGAAGTTACAGAGAAAGGTTGAACAAGTTAGGTCTTTATTCTTTGGAGCGCAGAAGGTTAAGAGGGGACTTGATAGCGGTCTTTAAAATTATGAGCGGGTTAGACAGAGTGGACGTGGATAAGCTTTTCCCATTGAGAGTAGGGAAGATTCAAACAAGGGGACATGACTTGAGAATTAAGGGACAGAAGTTTAGGGGGAACATTAGGGGGAACTTCTTTACTCAGAGAGTGGTAGCTGTGTGGAATGAGCTTCCAGTGGAAGTGGTGGAGGCAGGTTCGATGTTATCCTTTAAAAATAGATTGGATGGGTATATGGACGGGAAAGGAATGGAGGGTTATGGTCTGAGTGCAGGTAGATGGGACTAGGGGGAAGTATTTATTTTTAATTTAAAAATATATATATATATATATATATATATATATATATATATATATATATATATATATATATATATATAAAATGGTTATATGGTAAAAGTCCAGGTAAGTCCAGAGTCGGCTCTTCCCCACCGGAGTCCGTGCCTTCAAGTTGGTGTAGGCCGCAGGCCGGCGGTCGAAGATTTAGAGTTCCCGCCGTGCCGCAGCCAGAAGCACCGCAGACCGCAGGGCCGGCGGTCGAAGCTCCCCTCCAGGGGTGATGGTAAGTCCCCGCCGCGCCCGCGGTAGAAGTAGGCCGCGGGCCGGCAGTGGTGGCTTCTTCTTCTCCCGGGTCCCCCACGAGGGATCCCGGGCTGTGGACACCGCACCAGCTGGAGCTCTGCAGACTGCGACTTCAGGCTGCCGGCTGCCGCGGGCCAGCGAAACGGAGCGCTCCCCTCCGGCGAGCCCCAGCGAGGGCTCGCCCGCTCCGCACCGAGTCCACGCTGTGCCCGCCGCAGAAGCCCCGGGCGCGTCTCCGGGAAAGGCCGCCCGATCCTCGTTGTTAGGCCACGGGGGAGGCGACCTGGAAAAAGTCGCCTCTCCGTGGAGGAGGCGACCGAAACGGTTTCCCCCTCACCCCCCCACACCACCCCCCACACAAGACACACAAAGAAACATTAAAAACATACTTTAAAACATACTAAAAAAATTAAAAAGTAGAAAAAAACGGACACGCTGCTGACAGGGCGCCGGCTTGCAGCGCCCCCACCAACCGAAATTAACATCATGATGTACTAAACAGGTATGAAGTATCACAAGTATGAAGTGACATCATAATCTACCATGTAATAAAAAGGAACTGCAGATAGAAACAAAGAAAATAGTTGCAGGAGTAGGCCATTCAGTAACCAAAATCAGTACCCTGTTCCGGCTTTCTCCCCTTATCCTTTGATTCCGTTAGCCCTAAGCCCTAAGAAGCCAATTTAGACCAAAGATAGACACAAATCACTGGTGTAACTCAACAGGTCAGGCAGTATCACTGGAGAAAATAGATTCAATCAGTCTGAAGAAGGGTCCCAACTCGAAATGTCACCAATTTTCTCAGGAGACGCTGCCTAACCCACTGAGTTACTCCAGCATTTTGTATCTATCTTTTCTTATTATAATCTGTATCTCGAAACCGGACTAAAGTAATGTCTGAGGAAAGTGAGTGTGATTAATACTACATGTTTAAGCTTACACAAAATCTCAAGCAGCCACTGTGCATCAGTTCAGAGAATCATCTCAGAATATGTGTGCAGTTTCCCCAAAAAGTGTCCTTTTGTAGAACATGGCCCCAAACTAACACAAATAAGACCTCAACTCCTCATGAAGAGTCAAAAAAGCCTGGCTGCTAAAAAATAAAATTCAACAGCATTCTAGAATTCTTTTCCCTGTGAAACTTGATAATAATTGACTTCCATTCTTTGCCCTGGATTTTTGGTATAATGATTGGTTAGCGAGACGTAGGCCAGTAATAATAAAATATAGATTGTCCCTTGCAGAGATTGCTCTCTCAGTCATTAACTTGAATGTCAACATAAATTACTGAGGAAATGCTTCGATCATAAAAGCTGCAAACAATAATGGGAGGAGATTTTGGGACAATTGTAGAAGCAGGAAATTTAATATCCTGAATTTGGCAGTAATGCTCAGACAAAAAACATTATCTTAATGAAAGGAAGGAAGAACTTTCATTAGCATTGCAGATTTCACATCCCAGGTTTCCCTGAAGGGGTTGATAGCTAATAAAATGTTTGTCAATTGTATTTACTGTTATAGTTTAGTTCAGTTTAGTTTAATTTAGTTTAGTTAGTTCAGTTTAGTTTAGTTTAGTTTAGTTTAGTTTAGAGAAACACCATGGAAACGAACCCTTCGGCGTGCTGAGTCCGCACCAACCTACTATCAACAGTACAATATTTTTATGTTATCCTACATTTGCATCTTATACACTAGGGGGCAATTTACAGCAGCTAATTACCTACAAACCTGCATGTCTTTGGGATGTGGGAGGAAACCAGAGCAGCCGGTGAAAACCCATGGGGAGAATGTAGAAACTCCGTATACCCATAGCACCATAGTCATGATTGAAACTGGGTCTCTGGCACTGTAATGCAGCAGCTCGACCGCTGTGCAACTGTGCTGCCATGTACTGTTATAAAGCAACCAATAGCATCAGTCAGTATTTTGTACATAGTGAAATAAATGACCCATGTGGTGTTGTTTGAAAGACAAATCTGTGAACAAGATTATGGGATTTCTGGAAAATTCTATGCTTCATCTAGAAGTTGTCACCTCTAATAACTCAGTTCATTGCAACCCTCTCCCCATCCAACCTCAGTCCCCCGCTTCCATAAGGACGCAGTTCCATTTCCCCAGTTTCAATGCTTTAGTTGTATTTGCTCCACTGTTAAGATTTTCTTCACAGGTGTGTCTTCCTAAAATGTCTTCCTTCTTCCTGAATGTAGAACTGCAGATGCTGGTTCACACCAATGATAGACACAAAATGCTGGAGTAACTCAGCGGGTCAGGCAGCATCTCTGGAGAAAAGGGATGGGTGGCGTCTTAGGTTGAGACCCTTCTTCAGAATCTGTCAAAGGCCTGAAGAAGGGTTCGACCCGAAATGCCCCCCCATCCTTTTTCATCAGAGATGCTGCCTGACCTGTTGAATTACTCCAGCACAATTTGTCAGCCCTACGTCTTGCTGAACTGTGGTTCCCTTTCAAAGATACAAATTCTCATTCTCTTTAATGGAATTATCCACCCTATGGAAAGAGGTAAGTGCTTTGTTTTATTTTAATATTTTAGATGATTAGATTTTAAACTTTAAAGATTCAGCATGGAAACTTTGGCCCACCGAGATCACTCCTTACACTAGCACTATCCAACACACTCGGGACAATTTACAATTTTTACCGAAGCCAATTAACCTACAAACCTGTACATCTTTGGAGTGTGGGAGGAAACCAGTGCACCCGGAGAAAACCCATGCGGTCACAGAGAGAATGTATAAACTCTGTACAGACAGCATCCTGGATTTCTGGCGCTGCAAGGTAGCAGCCCTACCACTGCACCACTGTGCTGCCTTCTAGTTTCGAATCAATTGCATTTGACGTGACTTTTTAAAACATTATTTTGCTGTTTTTAGATAATATTTATATAAACGTCACCCATTCCATCTCTCCAGATTTGCTGCCTGTCCTGCTGAGTTACTCCAGCTTTTTGTGTCAAATATCCATCTTAAGTGACTGCCTAAGAAGAAGGCTGAAATCAATCCAAATTAAATCAACAGAGTGATGCAGGAGAAGTACTCATCGCCTGGCTGACAGAATTATGGGACTTTGGGCGACTACAGTGTATCTTGTGGGATTTGCTGGAGATCTGAAATAATTTGGTTTGCTTGGTTGCAGTTGAAAGGCAATATTTCAGAATGGCCACTGGAAAATTTGCCCTTCTGAAGAAAATGCATGAAAGCATTGATGTAAAAATGGATTTAGGTACACATGACCACGTCACTAATTGCAACTGCTTGGGTATTGGTACGATTGTGCCAAGAATATTTGGTTCAAGTTAGATGCACCTACCTATGAAAAGTAGCATTACGCGAGCATGGTGCGTGGTGCGTAGGCAGTGACGCGCGGTCGCGCTCGGCACCCCAGGATTTTGGGATTCACAAAATATTCGCGCGCTACCCACGTGACGCGCAAATGATGCCCAAGTGGGACAGGCCCTTAACTCAACAGGTTAGGCTGCATCTCTGGAGAAAATGGATAGGTGTCATTTCTGGTCAAGACCCTTCTTCAGACTAATTATAGTGAGGGGTGGGGGAAGAAAGCTGTAAAGGAGGAGAGGCAGGATAAAGCATGGCCAGAAATAAGTTAACACAGGTGTGGGGGATTTTTTGAGAGGCAGCTGGTCCATTTTACTGTTGTTTGTGCATGAACTCAGGGCTCTCAATGCCATTCCAGATCCTCCTCCTTCACTTTGAGCACTTGTAGACCTGTGGTTCTCAGGAATTAGTGAGATGTTCGATATCTTCACTGAGGCTTTCAGTCTATACTTGAATCTTTTCTTACCACCCTTAGCGAGAACTGGCAAACTCTTAAAACGTCCAAGAACACTCTGAATGTTTCTGAGCTATTCAAAAACATTTAAAATCTTTGAAAACTTTTCAGAACTTTAAACAAAAACAGAAAATGTCAATGTTGAAGTGTTTAAAAATGTGAAAACTTTTAAGAATTTTAAACATAAATAAAGTATGGACATGTGACAGTAAAATAATTAAGTTCAATAAAATACAAAATATTTTAAAGCATTTTTAACACTTTAACAATTCCAAACAGTTTTTAGTACCTTGAAGAGCATACACAAACATTCGTTATTATGTTTAAACATCTTGGAAAGATTTAAAACATAATTTAAAAAAATTAACAACTTACCTAGAAATGTCTTTTAATCAAAATCTCTTACCTGGGGCTCGGAATCATAGAGTCACTCAGCATGGAACCAGGCCCTTCGGCCCAACTTGGCCCTGCCAACCAAGATACTCCATCTACAGTAGACAAAAATGATGGAGAAACTCAGCAGGTGAGGCAGCATCTATGGAGTGAAGGAAATAAGCAACATTTCAGGCCGAAACCCTTCTTCAGATTGATGTCCATCTACACTCGTTCCATCTTCAAATATTTGGCCCATGTCCCTCTAAACCTCTCCTCTCCATTCTAAACCTTTCCTATCCAAACTTGCAGTTGATCTCTTCTATTTATCCCACTTGTGCCTCTTTAGATCTGGCACCACATTTATTGCCAAGTGAGACCTTAATTGTCGAGGAAAAAGTTTATTCTCCAATACTGAACTCCTCAAGGCACAGAGCAATGGAGAGTTGTCTTCAGCCCATTGGACTATCTCCACAGCAGCTTCCATGTTTCTGCATTTGTTTCCAAAGTTGATGTTAGTTGCAAGGGATGGTGGTGAATTCGGATATTAACTCACAAAATCTTGGCTATTATAAGGAAGTTGATGTCCTCTACAATTATCACTCTACTGTTATAAAAAGTAATCCTACCTCAGCAATACAACGCTTTGGATCACCTCTTGAACTGTCATAACTTGTTATTAGAATGTATGGGAAATTTATGGGAGTTTTGTGCATTGCCTATGTAGAACCATCAGGCTATTGAACACAACAAACTAAAACTATATTCTGAACTGTGAACTGTTTGGGTTGCACTAAGGACTTTGGGCTTTCTTTTGATTTTGCACTATGGTGTATTTTTATAATTGAAATTATTTTTGTTTGTTGCATTACATTATCTATTGAGTGCTGTGTTTACACATCTGTCATGTTGCTGCTGATGGTAAAAATTCCATTTCGGGACATATGACAATAAAACACTCTTGACTCTCTTGCATGTGTTGCTGCTACAAGCAAGATTTCCATTGTACCTGTACCTCATCATACAAGTGTATATGACAATAAAATTAAATTGACTTTCTGCACTTCCTGGAGATCGCCTTACATATGTTAAGGTGTACAATCGTTTGATGCATGTGGAATGTGTAATCAGCTACTGATATTAGACCAAAACAAAATTCATCATTCAGGTCAGCAGGGTCATAGAAATTTGCAGGCATTGTAACTCAACATCTGGAAGAAGCACCTAGTTCAGTCCTGACCTGTTCGGGTTACTACAATGAGCCATAGAGTAATCCTGTTACGCAAGGAGATTATCCATTCTTGCTCAATATTGAACAATCCAGTTAGCCCCATTCCCTTACTCTATCCCCGTAACCCTGCAAGTTTATTTTTCTCAACTGCTTGGCCAAATTCAATTTTAAATGTGTAGGAAGGAACTGCGGATGCTGGCTTTAATCGAAGATAGACACAAAACGCTGGATTATCTCAGAGGGTCAGGCAGCATTTCTGGAGAAAAGGAATAGGTGACATTTCTGGTCGAGATTTTCATTGTCAAAATGAGGTTAAATGCAAATTGGAGGAACAGCACCTCATATGTCGCTTGGCCAGATTACAGCCCAGTGGTATTGATATTGATTTCTCTAACTGCAAGTAACCCTTGCATCCCCTCTCTCTCCGTCCCTCCCCCACCTTGGTCGTCATAATAGTTTCACTGTCTCCTGTTTAGTTTCACTGCCTGTATAAGTCATTTTCGCTTTGCACAAAGCCAACAATGGATCATTGTGGGCTCCACCTTTCCTTGATCATCATGACTTTTTGCATATCTTTCATTCATTTATTCTATATTACTTCATATCACCGTCTATATCCCTCATTTTCCTTTCCCCTGGCTCAGTCTGAAGAAGGGTCTCAATCCGAAATGTCACTGATTCCTTTTCTCCAGAAATGCTGCCTGACCCACTGAGTTACTCCAGCTTTTTGTGTCTATCATCCACGTTAAATCATTAGTTGCCTCTATTTTGACCTGTCTGCGGTAAGCAATGGGCTGCAAATCAGTGCCATACCGCACAGAAAACGTTTTTTTTTCCACTTACCATTCTCAAATCCATCTCTCTGACCCAAAGCCTTAATTCTGTGCCCTTTATCCCTTGCAACCGTAGCTTTTCTTTTATTCCTGATCTAAATCTATTATAATAATTTACTTCTATCATATCTATCAAATTCTTCTCAATTGCCTTTTTTTGAAGTAGAGCATACCCAGCTACTTCAATCAAAAGTTAGAGTTAAAATCCCTCATCCCCGGAAACATGTTGGTAAACCTCCTTTGAATACTGTTAGGGACCATCACATCATTCCTAAAGTGCAGTGACCAGAACCCCTACAGAGCTTCATAAAGTTTCAGCTAAATGTTCCTGATTTTTGTACTCTATTTGTGAAACTCAGAATCCCAAATGCTTTGCTAATTACTTTCTGACACATTTGATGTTTTTTTGCATACAAACCCCTGGACCCTTGAGCTCCTGTAAAAAGTCTATGCCATCTCGCCCCATGCCTTTCTCTAAATATGTCATGTCAGATGTCACTGTGCTAAATTCCGTGTGCCACCTGTCATTCTATCCATGCCCTATTGCCGTGGCTTGGTGTTATCCTCATTGATTGACATTCCACCAAGTTTGCGTTCGTCAACAAATTTTGAAATTTCACCCTCACCTCCTGCATTCAAGATATTTATGCATCATCTCGCATTAACCCCTAGCAAATGTCACATTCTTCTAGCCTGAAAGGCAACCATTTACTGTGTTGTCTTTAGTTTTTTTAGTTTAGAGATACAACGTGGAAACAGGTCCTTCGGCCCATCGAATCCCCGCCGACCAGTCATCCCCGCACACTAACACTATCCTACACACACTAGGGACAACTTTACATTTATACCAAAGCCAATTAACTTACAAACCTTTACGTCTTTGCATTGTGGAAGGAAACCAACGTAAAACTCTGTACAGACAAGCACCTAGAGTTGCGATCAAACCCGATTCTCTGACTCTGTAAGTGCTGTAAGGCAGCAACTCTGCTGCTGTGCCACCTTGTCCTCTTCTACCAATGCAACCCCAATAGTTATAAATAGTTATAGTTATTTTCCCTTTCCCTTTTTCCCTTTCCTATTTCCCTTTCCTATTTTGAAAGGGGAGAAATTAGTAAAATTGCCCTGCCCAAGTCACAATAGTATTAATTCATGTAAAACAGAAAGCTTCTGCCTTTATTAGATTAACAGATTTGTCTAAGTATGTAAGAACAAAAGAAAACTCTCCTCTGACACATAACAAGAAAAGGGATCACTTTGTCTACACCTTCTATACCACCAACCTCAGTACTCAATGTGAGAACAAGAAACTGCAGATGCTGGTTTACACAAAAGGACATAAAGTGCTGGAGTAACTCCGTGGGTCAGGTAGTATCTCTGGAGAAGTTGGATAGGTGACGTTTCGGGTCAGGGCCCTTATTTAGACTCTTCAAAAATCCATTGATTTGAATCTTGAATATATTTGAAGACTGCACATCCACCATCCTGGGAGGGAGAGGATTCCAAAGATTTGCAATCTGCTGCCTTAAGAAATTTCTAAATTTTGCAACCACTTCTCCTGAAATCCAATATTAGAAGCATGTTTATAACCAACATTTTTTGATGCTCCATTTCAGAATAATCAGGAGAGTTAAGTAAGCTTGTAGAAACAAGGTTCTGCACAAAGAAAGCTGAAAACTTATAGTCTCTTTGCATGAGCCTGTGTTTCATCGAGCCAGCCTTTTAAACTGTTTGCTTATCAATTGTTTTATAATACCTCTAATAATATGTTGACTATTTATTTCCTCAGCTTGTTTGGTGGACTAGCTTGTTTGACTGTCCCATTATATAAAACTGCATGCGCACAACCAGCCTTTTTTTTTGTTTAAGTTAACTCTTCCTAGCCGGACTGGGAAGTTACAGATCTCCCATTAAACCTCTGAAGACAATGCCCCCAGTATGTGCTCTGAACCTTCAGTGCATTCCTTGATTAGACATTCATCTCACAGTATGGCTGTGCATTAAACCACCCTCATTTTGAAACATGCATTTGCAATAGGGTTCATTTATTTCGCCAGCTGCCCAGCCAAGAGACCTTCCCGTGTGCATTCCAATGGCTGAAGCCACGGATGAGTACCTGAAGGCCTATGCCCACTAGGTCAACCCCCTCTCTGCAAATGCTAATGATAAATTGCTTCTCCTAGCAGTGGCAATTTCACGGTTCACCAGAAGCAACCACTGACTACATTTTTTCCTGAGGTAATCAAGCTATTACAGGACAATGAGCACTATACTGTCAGCCTTTTTCTCCCCCCCCCTCACTATTAAATGAGCAGATACCCTATAGCCAAGGGCTAAACATTATTTATTACTTTATTAGATCAAGAACTCCACTAATTTGCTGCTTTGTGTATATATCCCCCGCCCACAGATTATTCTTGATTACCTTGTCACAGTCTGAATTATTAACGGTAAATTTATTAGCATGGATACACAAGTTAATGGTGAACTAGGTAGATGAATGAAGTAAGATTGAAGCAAGCAACTAAAAACAACTGTTTCCCTAAGGCTAAAATGGGCTCTTAGCCCTGATAAAATATATATTTATGTGTTGTTAATCAAAACTCCACTGGCAATGGGAAATGAAAAGGTGATCCACCTACAAATGGTAGTTATTTCAAATTCACTGTGCAGTTTGCAAAGTAAAACATGCCTGTATTTATGAGCTGGTGAAGGGAATATAAAATTAAATGTTACATTCCCGCCCTTCTTTCCTTATGGAAGTCCCTGATTGATGGGAATACCTGATATTAAGCACTCGGGATAGGAGACGTTTGACGAAACATGAATATGAAACGGGCTCTGCACAAAAGATTGAGTGAGAAGGTGAAAGGAAAATGCTGTGACAGAGTTAAGTGACGCTGTCAAAATAATTTATGGCAAGTGATTAAAACACGAAGGTTAATGTACTGGTTTAAAACTGCATTGTAAATAATACCTAAGTGACACAATACTTAATTAATTGTGTGTTTTCAAAAGTCTGTCACATCATTCTGTCATTTTTACTAATACTACTATGAAAAGATACAGCTGGTAACAAGGCAGTTAAAATATTCCTCACAAATAGACCCGAGAGAGAAGCAAATAATAAAGTGACACATGCAATCCATGTAAAATTGGCTTGTCCTAATTTCTTGTACATCAAATTTTAAGATCAGGAATGTCTCTTACAGAAGGTTGTGAGGGAAACTTTTATGGATTCTTCCTCCTCGTGTTTCTAATTTTGTTGTCTTCCCACAAGACCTCTTGACTCCTTACGACCTTCTGAGGGTCAAAGCTCAGCTTTAGGGGTGGGCCGGTTGAAGCCAAGAGCAGCTTCACAACCTCCGCTTGTCCCGTTCCATGATCAGCTTACACAAACGTCCTTGTAACATGCCCTGATCAGCCTTGCTAACTAAGTATCATTTCAATTGGAGAAAAACTGGAATGAATGTAATTATGATTTAGTGGAATCCTTTATTCACCTTTTGACAGATTATGAGAAACTCAGGGAAGAGTATATTTTTGAAATGCACAAAAAATATATTCACTCACTACAATACTCGAGCATGGATCTAGGACCTCAATGTTGAATAATAATACTTTAATTTTAATCAACAACTTCCACTTCACTCTAGGAGAAATCAGAAACAGTTCAGGCTGAAGATAGACACAAAATGCTGGAGTAACTCAACGAAAAAGGACAGGAGATGTTTCAGGTCAGGACCCTACAACAATTTAGACTGTTGGTTTAGTTTAGTAGAAACATCTCTACTTTTGAGTGAGAGGTTTGTTCAGCCTGGCAGTTTTTGGATCGTTCTAGACCAGCTCTGGGTTAACCTCCAGTTGGGTGAATGGCTGGATGCTCCCTTCATTGTTTGTGGTAATTTGGCCGCATCACAGTCAGAAACCATATAGAATGAACCATCATATTAACCAGAATATTGATGGTTGAGGCTGTAGATGGCACATGAATGTTATCAAACAGTTCCTACTCACACACTCACCTTTCTGTCCTGGGCATCTTCCATTGCCAGAGTGAGGCCACACACAAACTGGAAAAACAGAATCTCATATTCCGCTTGGTAACTCACGACCCATCTGTATGAATATTGAGGGAAAAGGAAGTGCGGATGCTGGTTTAAAAAAAAAAATACATCAAGCGCTGGAGTAACTCCACAAGTCCGGCAGCATCTCTGGAGATTAAAGTCTGAACATTGGATTTCCAATTTTAGATAAATGACCTACAAATAACTACCCCCCCTCCCTTCCCCCTCTCTCTTCCCTGTGCCCCACCTGGACGGCCACCTATTTCTCCCTTTCCCCTTCCTCACGTTCCTTTACACCTACATTCTTTGCTCTGGCCTCACATTTCACCCTTCTTTCCTCCCTGTCTCATTATCACACTACCTTTTGTCTTTTCCTCTCTGTCAATTAAGACCCCTCCCCCCCCCCACCATCACATGTATCCACCTATCACTTGCCAGGCTTTGTCACACCACCATCTCTCTTCCAGTTTTCTCCCCCCTACTGTAATCATTGAAGCAGGGTCCCAATCTGAAACGCCACCTATCCATGTTCTCCAGAGATGCTACCTCACCCGCTGAGTTACTCCAGCGCTGTGTGTCTTTTTTTTATACCAGATAGTTAATTAGTTGGCAAACCCTATAGCCACAGGAAGAATGTAGGAACATGGAACATGATAAGCGATTTACAAGATGTGGAGGAGGTTGACACCATTGGTCTGTGAATGATGTTGGTTGTGGAAGCAAACTGTTGAGATACCTGACCAACAAAATAGAAGCATAAGGATTTATGGTTCAAAGATGGATTTAAATCTTAGCATGGCAATGGAATGAATGAATTTCATTTCATTAAGTAAAGTAGGAAAATGAACAGATTTTAACCTCCATAAATGCTGATTTTGAAACTACTGAATTGTAAAAACAATTGTCATTTTTTTACATAAAAAGTTCTGACATCATATTTATTTCCCAATTGCCTGAGGGTCAATATGGTGTCCAACTGCTCCCCAGACTGGTAAATTTAATGCAATTGTCTAAGTTGACAGTAGTAATGGAATGAACAGGATTGAAGAAGTTGCCAAGCCTAAGAGAATGGATACATGCTCAAACAATTATACAGCAATCTGGACAAATGAGAACACTGTCTGGTGAACAAACACAGACTTTAGATACCCATGAAATGAAAGGCAATGAAATGATTAAATACACATTGATCCCAATTAACAGTAATCTGTTCAAGAAGCAGCCAAGATCTAATGTTCCCCTTCTGCCTTTAATAGCAAGTAACTGTTATGGGTTAGTGGAGCTGTTTGAGACTGTGTAGTGAGGGTATGTCATGGTATGTCAAGGCATGAATGTTGTTTTCATCTGAATTACCTCTGTCAATTCAAAAGAGATAAATAACTTGCAGCAAAATAGTGGGGAGGGAATATCAATTACACTGCTGAGGACAGATTTTTATTTTGGTTAAAAAAATGGCACAAAGTGCTGGAGCAACTCAGCAGGTCAGGCAGCATTTCTGGAGAACATGGATAGACACCTCTGGGGCCTGAAGAAGGGTCCTGACCTGAAACATCACCTATCCATGTTATACATGCATGCGGCTTGACCCACTGAGTTACTCCAACACTTTGCACCTTAAAAAAAAAACATAGCACCTGCAGTTCCTTTGTTTCTACGTTTATATTTTGGCTAATGGTTGGATAACAGAGTTTAAAGAAGTCCACAGTGGCCAGTTTTGTTTGGTCTGAAGAAGGATCTCCACCTGAAACGTCACCTATTCCTTTTCTCCAGAGATGCTGTCTGACCCACTGAGTTACTCCAACTTTTATGTGTCTATCTTCAGTTTAAACCAACATCAGCAATTCCTTCCTACATATTTTGCTTGTCTCTATTTGTTTGGTTTTCTTGTTGGTACTCAAAGAAAGGTTTAAAAAAACAGGTATTAAAAGGCACTTCAGAAAATTTCCAGGCATTGCATAGCTTGACTTACATGATACTGTGTGAAAAAAAAGAGGGAGTGGAATCAGAAGTTAGCATTGCCTCTCTGACTGCGCTTGCAGCAAATGTGTCAACTATTTCTGTGGGTTGTCTCAAACATCCTGAGGTATGATTGTGGTAATTTGTTTTCTTAGTGTCTGGATTGGCAATAAGGTACACAGTAAGCATTGCTAACTGCTGTAAGGGGACCAGTGGCCTGTACTGCTGATCATTGGTGATTACTGAAGGACTGAAATGCTGGTTAGAGCTCCATTATGCCCTCTCTATGAATGTCCCTTTGATTTCCCTCTCTCCATATAAAGTTTGCTTGCAATTTTTCTCTTGCACAACAGTTGCCATCCCGAGAACCACCTCGGATACCATCTGCAGTGGCAAATAGTTTCAACCAAAGAATGTAAGGCAGGACCTAGGAGAGAACCCGCATTTGATAAATGGGAGACACAAGAGTTCACAGGAGAGGAAAACTGGAGCTAGAAACATCTGATGAAGGAATTCAGTAGGTCAAGCAACAAATCCAGTTTAAATAATGGACATCAAAAACAAGAGTTTTGCCATTGGCACTGGCCACAAAACAAAAAAGTGGCTATGTTTCCTATGAGTTGGTGGGAATGCTACATATTTTCAAGGAAGCTTTGAGAATATCCTCGAATCTTCAGCTCTGTCCACCTGCTAACCTCTTGTCATGGCAACGCCCAGAATAGAGCATCTATTCTAGAAGTCTGATGTAGGGCAAGCGAATGATGAGGTCAGCACTTTCGAGCTGAGTTGCTGTCATTAGAGCCCCACCACTGGTGATGTAGTGCAGGGAGATGATACTGGAACAGAACATCTCAAAGCCATGGAGCGATGCCACCATGTTGCAAAATTTTCCCATTTCAAAGGTGAAACAAATGGCAGAAAGCACTTCTCCCTGTACTGTAGATCATAAACATTGTGCTGGGTTTGAGATCTTGAAACAAAAACATTTCATGCCTCAGCAAAACACAAGAGGGACTCAATTGTTCAGGCAGCATCTATAGAGGGATTGGTCTGGAGTGTGAAGAAGGGATCGGACCTTAAATGTCACCTGCCCATCAGTTGAAGGATGAGATATTAATCTAGCCCATACCTGCTCTTTACGATAGACATAACGATTCCATGACAGTATATGTAAAAGTCCAGAATCAGAATCTCAAATCAGGTTCAAATGGAAGGAACGGACAGGCAACATTTCAGGTCAGGACTCTTCTTCAGTCTGTCTGAAGAAGGGACCCGACCTGGAACTGCTTCTGTCTATTCCCCATTCCCTCCACAGATGCTGCCTGACCCACTGATTTCCTCTAGCACTTTGTGTTTTACTCAAAATTACACCATCCACAGTCTTTTGTGTATCCCTTTCTTCCCTTAGAGAGCCAAAACCTGTGGTGGTATACTGAAGGTAATGTTGCATTTTATCCTTAATGTCTGCTTCACTGGGAATTACTACCCAGGATTTGAGAAACAATTCACATTTTCCTGAGACTCATTTATTGTCCGATGCTAGTGATTTACTGCAGAGGCAGGTTGATTTTAGACCTTGAATTTGGACATATAATGTGTCATCTATTTCATCTTATGGGCATGAGTGAATGGATTAATGATGACTTGGAGCTCATCCTCTGACCATGGAATACAGTGTAGCAAAGTGTACGGCCTTGCACTTTAGCAGAGGAATAAAGGCATAGACTATTTTCAAAATGGGGTGAGGATTCAGAAATCAGAGGTGCAAAAGGACTTGGGAGTGCTGGTGCAGGATTCCCAAAAAGTTAATTTGCAGGGGCAGAGACTGCAGACCCAATCTGAAGAATGGTCTCGACCCGAAATGTCACCTATTCCTTTTCTCCAGAGATGCTGGCTGACCCACTGAATTACTCCAGTTTTTTGTGTCTATCTTCGGTTTAAACGAGCATCTGCAGTTTCTTCCTCACAAGTTAATTTGCAGGTTGAGATGAGAGTACAGGGCCGGTCCCACCAGCATGCGACTGCATGCGGCGAATGCGACCAAACCGGAAGCGGGGGCCGCGCGGAGGTCGAGTGAGTGACGTGAAGTTCGAGCGAAGTCGGCGGGAAGTTCGCGCGTGACGTACGGCGTCAAGACGCTGTGTACGGCGTCGAGACGCTGCGCACACCCGTCGAGGCGGTGCGTACGGCGTCGAGGCGGCTGCGTGCCGACAGGCTGTTGCCGCACGGAATTTTTGAACACTGTCAGTTTTTCGGAGCCCCGCACGATGTCGGGACCAGCTCCGCACAACTCCATACGGCTCCGGCGATAGAAGTGGGACCGGCCCCGCGAGGCCGTACTGCTCAAGCGATCACGTTAGGTCGCGCTTGCCGCATGCAGTCGCATGCTGGTGGGACAGGCCCTTAAGGAAGGCAAATGCATTGTTTGCATTCATTTCAAGAGGACAAGAATATAAAAGAAAGCATGTAATGTTGAGGCATCTCAGGCACTGGTCAGACCACATTTGGAACATTGTGGTCCTAACATTGGAGGACGGAAT
This sequence comes from Malacoraja senta, assembly GCA_038087875.1. Lineage (NCBI taxonomy): Eukaryota > Metazoa > Chordata > Chondrichthyes > Rajiformes > Rajidae > Malacoraja > Malacoraja senta. Next base: position 168,863,143 of record CM075978.1, on the reverse strand, counting down.
GTACAATGTTTATTGGAGAAAAATAGATCAGTCATGATCGAATGGCCGAATGGCTTAGTTCTGCTCTTATGTCTTGTGGTTTTATGAAGCCTATTTGAAGTAAGCCACAGCATTGCATTGGAAAAGACAGGATAGTGTTGGTGGAATGAGGGAATCTTGTTTCACATCAGTACATACATGCACACATACATTCACACACATGCGCACACATTCCTTACCCCTGTCGACTTACACAGTAATAATAACTACACTTCATAAGAGCTCATTAGCTGTGTATGCACTATAGGATGCTATTAGGATATAACAAAATATAGATAAATGCAGGCTCTTTCTTCAAACTTTTCCCTGTGAACCTCAGTTGATCTCTTCCAGCTGTAAGTTCCCTGGGAACAGTCCATTAACATTGACTGACTTCTTGCTCCCTTCTTCCTGTGATACTTCATCACTGGACACTCTCTTCGCCCTCTGGAACTTCCTTTTTCAGCATCCACCTCCCCCGCTCCACTCACTCAACCTCTGGCTTGCTTGTGCCTTTTCTGATGGAATCCTCTGTGCCTCAGCCTCCAGTATGCATTTCAATTTAAAATAAGAGAAAACTGGAACAACCTCTATAGTAAAAGTAATTCCTAGAATCAATGGATGATACTCATAAATAGAGAGTCTATTCCACAGGAAGAGATTACAAGGTGTATAGAGCAAAACATTCAAGGATGTTCACAAAATCTTTGTGTAAAGATGTCATATTACCGCCAGCTCACAGGAATCCATGGCCTTTGACCAGTAAATGGGAGAAGGAACATTCAAATGACATTCAGTACCTTGAGATCATTCATATATGTAAAGTCAATCGCAGCAGTGACTTCTGGGCTTAATGAAAGGGGAGATACACAGTTATAATCGAGGAAGCTGGGAATGGCATTGCCATTATTTTCAGCCTGAATCATGCCTCATCTTATATTCTATATATTTTTTATTTTCATGTTATTGTGATATACAAAGAGACCATTCAGCCATAGTCATAGCGTCATACATCACAGAAGTAGAACTTCAGCCCAACTCCTCCATGCCAATCAAGATGCCCCAATCTAGTGTCTCATTTGCCTGTATTTGGCCCGTATCCCTCTAAACCTTTCCTATCCATGTACCTGTCCAGGTGTCTTTAAAGTTTTTTTATTGTCTCTGCCTCAACTACCTCCTCTGGCAGGTCATTTCATATACGCACCACCCTCTGATTGAAAAAATTGCTGTGTCTGGTTCATATTAAATCTTCCCCCTCTCACCTTAAACCCATGCCCTCTAGTTTTTGATTCCCCTACCCTGGGAAAAAAAGGCTGAGTATTGACCTTATCTATTCCCTTCATGATTTTGTACAACTCTACAAGATCAGCACTCATCCTTCTCCGGGCCAAGAAATAAAGCACTAGCCTTCCCAACATCTCCCTCTCCAAGGTCAAGTCCTTGTCCTTGCAGCTGGGGAAGGGCTTGCACGCCATCACTTCCTACAAGGCAAAATCAAAGTGGCAGCTCAAGCGATAGTGAGACATCAATAACATATGATGAACGAATGGGTCGACTGGGCTTGTATTCACAGGAATTTAGATGGATGAGAGGGGATCTTATAGAAACCTATACATTTCTTAAAGGATTGGGCAGGCTAGATGCAGGAAAAATGTTCCCAATGTTGGGTGAGTCCAGAACCAGGGGTCACAGTTTAAGAATAATGGGTAGACCATTTAGGACTGAGATGAGGAAATACTTCTTCACCTTGAGAGTTGTGAATCTGTGGAATTGTCTGCCACAGAAGGCAGTGGAGGCCAATTCACTGGATGTTTTCAAGAGAGAGATTTAGCTCTTTGGGGTAAAGGAATCAAGGGATATGGGGAAAAAGCAGGAACGGGGTACTGATTTTAGATGATCAGCCATGATCATATTGAATGGCGGTGCTGGCTCGAAGGGCCAAATGGCGTACTCCTACACCTATTTTTCTATGTTTCTATGTTTCTATCACTCCTCAAGATCTTATACACTTGTCCAATTGTCCGATTGCTTGGACAAAGGCCAGAGATTAAAGCACAAAAAGTGTGAGATAAGGATAGAAGAGGTGTGAATTGTCAAGGCAGAGGAAGCAATATCGGTGGTACACAAAAATGCTGGAGAAACTCAGCGGGTGCAGCAGCATCTATGGAGCGAAGGAAATAGGTAACGTTTCGGGCCGAAACCCTTCTTCAGACCCGAAACGTTACCTATTTCCTTCGCTCCATAGATGCTGCTGCACCCGCTGAGTTTCTCCAGCATTTTTGTGTACCTTCGATTTTCCAGCATCTGCAGTTCCTTCTTTAACTCTTAAGCAATATTGGTGGAAGGGGAGGGGGAGAGGAGAAAAGAATGTGAGCTCAGGTGGAGATATGGAAAGGAGGGGGAGGAAATAAAAGGTTGTTTATAGGTTAGTTACCTAAAATTGGAGAATTTAATGTCCAAATTGTTGGGTTGTAAGCTACCCACGCAGAACATGAGACATTGTTCCTCCAGTTTGCATGTGGCTTCACTCTGGCAATGGAGGAGGCTCAGGACAGAAAGGTCAGTGTGAGAATGGGAGGGGAGTTAAAATGGTTAGCGACCGGGAGATCCAGTAGGCCTTGGCAGACCGAGTGCAAGTGTTCAGGGAAAAGGTCTCCGAGTCTATGCTGGATCCCGCCGATGCACTGGACAACACACCTGAGGCATCGGATGCAGTTTTCTCAGGTTAGAGGAGGCACATGCCACATCTGGATGGATTGCTGGGGTCTCTGTATTGATGTGACGGAGCAGGTATTGGATAAGTGTTACATTGTTCTGCTCGAAGAAATTGACTGAAAGTGTTGATGGAGCCAGATATGATAATGATTTAAGAAACGTTTGGATAGGGATTGGAAGGGTATGGATTATGCACAGGCACACAAGAGTTGGTCTTGGGTTTATGTTCAGCACATGCATTGTGGACTGAAGTTCAGTTTAGTTTATTGTCACATGTACCGAGGTACAGTGAAAAGCCTTTGTTGCATGCTAACCTGTCAGCAGAAAGACAATACATGATTGCATGATAAGGGAATAACATTTAGTGGAAGGTAAATCCAGCAAAGTCCGATTAAGGCTAGTCTTAGGGTCACCAAAGAGGTAGATAGTAGTTCAGCACTGCTCTCTGGTTGTGGTAGGATGATTCAGTTGCCTGATACCAGCTGGGAAGAAACTGTCCCTGAATTTGGTGGTGTGCATTTTCACACTTCTATACCTTTTGCCTGATGGGAGAAGGGAGAATAGGGTGTGGCCAGGGCGCGACTCGTCCTTGATTATGCTGCTGGCTTTGACGAGGCAGCATGAGGTATAAATGGAGTCAATAGAAGGGAGGTTGGTTTGTGTGATGGTCTGGGCTGCGTTCACAATTCGCTGCAATTTCTTGCGGTCATACATGGAGCTGTTCCCAAACCAAGCTGTGATGAATCCTGATCAAATGCTTTCTATGGTGCATCTGTAGAAGTTGGTGAGAATTATAGTGGACTTACCAAACTTCCTAATGCTTCTAAGGAAATAGAGGCCTTGGTGTGCTTTCTTGGTCTGTTCCTGTGCCATACTGTTGTTCTATGTACGATGTTCTATTTTCTACCTTCTATGATCTATGACAAGTAACTTCCCAAAATGAATGTGTGTATCCAGGATAGGTGGAGAAAGTGAACAATATAGTTAGACAGAACTGGATTTATAAAGCCAACTGTTATCTGGCATTGTAAGAATTAAAGAATTAAAGAATTAGGAAAAAGACCACCACATTACAATGTAGAAGCAAAATACTAAAAACCTGAAATAAAACAGAAAATGTTGGAAGTACTCAACTGATCAGACTGCATTTGTGGACAAAGAAACATTTAACTTTTCGGGTAAATGACTTTTATTATCAGAACCTGATGGTAAGATGCAGCTTTGATAGCTTTACTGTTGATATTTTCATCATCCGACATTCTTTTCCAGCAAAGTCAGAGTTAAACTAGAAACTAAACTTAGCTTCTAAGCCTATTGTTTGACTGTCACAATCACATTACTTCAAAATACTTTCCAGCATTGTTGTCTGGTGAGAAATTAGGGAAAGTTCGTAAAGGAGGAAATTCCATCAGTGAAAGTTGAGATAATCTGTGAAACTATTGAGAGTGCCCAGTAGAAAGGTAATATATTAGATATAATACCTACATTAAATATTTTGGAAACATAGATATTTAAATGTAAATGGAAAGCACTTACATTTTCTTAGCAGAGGATGGCAAGTGCCTGGAACACACTGCCAGGGATGGTGTAAATAACCTGTATTTCATTAGTAAGCAGCAATCTGTCAGTTGAATTGTTTTTTTTTTGTTATCATGTGTAACAACACACATGAGAAACTTTGTTTTGCGTGTTATCCAAGCAAATCATACGATACATGAATACAATAGGTAGTGCAAAAGAGAAAATAAACAGAGAGCAGAATATAGTGTTATGGCCAACTTGAGTGCAAATAAATTGAAAAACACCAGGGCTTCAACAAGGTAGTTGGGAAGATCGGAAGAGGTTTGTTCAAAAGTTTGATAACTGTGGGAAAAGAATTGATGAAACCTTTCATCATTCTGGTGCCACGTGCATTC